>JAHRHJ020003295.1:0-205462 GCA_019776745.2 Taxus chinensis
ATGTGTATGGATCTCATTGCTGTGACCTCCCTATTGTTGAAGTGAATGCTCACTAGGTGTAATTATTTGCCACCGCTCTTGAAGGTATGTAGGATCGACTTCTAAAGGCACTCCCTACCCCTGAAGATTTGATACAAATGTCCCTTATGCACATTGGATATCTTGAGAAATCTAAGATTGAATTCTTCGCACTGTCTTCCTCAAGTTTGTTCTAAAAGGTTATCCTTTACCATGTATTGTGGGGGTCAATGAGAGGGTTTCTGGAATCACATGCGGGCACGCCTTGTTACCGCAGTGCAGTCGTTTTCCCCCTTGATCTTATTGGTATTGACAAGGTCAGTAGTGGAGAGCATACATCCGATAAGTGAATCGTATGAATTGTTATCTCTCTTGGTATACCAGTAATTCTGTCTTTATGGTTGGGATGACTCTTCCCCGATCCGATTTTTCCTTTCCGACTTATCATGCTTGTGATGGTTCCTTATAAATCCCTTTTATCGTTGGTGTTTGCATGTGGCTATGGTTATCCACCTCATCGCCCCGTTGTTTCAGAGGTCTTGAATCTAGTGGTTAGTAGCAAACTTTGTCTATTTTTATGCACCTTTAACGTGACCTTTCATAGTATTCATGCTCCTTTATCCATGAGGTGTAGGAGCGTTTTCATTGAACGTTGTGTTGAGTCAGGTCATCATTTGGGCCGATCCAACTGTTTTAGTATGACACCAACGGCTCTTGAGTGAGGTGAATGTTTTCTTTGCTTTGGTGGTGGTTAATTGGCCCTTGGTCAGTTTAAAGGTTGACGGGTTGGACCGTTTGAACACGTTTGGAATCAGTGAATTCCGTCTCCCACCACGTTTTTGTTTGTGTTAAAGTCTTTGGCCTTTTCAACGGGTTTGACAATTTGGGTTGGTCCTTTAATTGGGGTTTTGAGGGTGCCTTTGGCAATAGAATCCTTTTCTAGTTTGAATTCCTTTCGCGATAATATCCTCAAAGTGCGACACATACATTTGGAGGTGAAATCTATACTGGGTTGAGATTAGGGACAAAATACGACTATCTACTTCTCCAGGGAAAGCGCAATGGAAGCGCTAGCATCCCCTCTCCATCATTGGAGGAAGGCTGCGAAGGTTCTCATTTGGGCGTTGTTTTGTGCTGCACACTGCTATGGTGACGTCACTCGCTATGTTATATGAGAAACGATGCAACGAATCTTTCCGCCAATTCTGGCTAGGTGAAAATTGATCCTCGTGGCAAGCGCTTAAACCATTCTAATGCTTGACTCCGAGACTCTTAGGAAAGAAGTCTGATTAGGTAATTATCAACTATAAGAACTCTTGACATGCCATGTAGAAATCTTTAACTGAGCCCTTGGGTCTCCCTTTCCTTTGTATTTGTCGAACTTTGGCATATCAATTTCTTTGGAAGGTTTGCAGGGTCTTGTCTTGTCAAAAGGATGGGGCATAGTTCTTCGATTGGTATTTCCTAATCTCCCTATATGGCGTTCTTGTTGCTCCAAGCGTTGCTTTCATAGGTTTGTACTTCTTGTGCGATCAATTGTTCTTTACTGGGATAACGGGATGTTACATATGATACCTGTGTCTGTCTCTCCTTGGTTTTCTCATTGAGTTCGTGGATCCTAACTTAGGCTTTGAACTTGTAAACGTTCTTGTTTGTGTCTTTCTGTTACTTGGAAGTAAGCAAAGCTAGTTGTCGCTTAAGTACTGAGGTTGTTGTTGGATTGTGACTTGGGTTGTTCCTTCTTCTTCTAAAGTTTCTCTCCTCTATCATATTGTGGAGGTTCTTCCCCTTTTCGTCATGTTCTATCTTGTTTCTTCGTGAACCTTTGATAGTGGTATTCTATCCCTACCACTTTATCATTTTCTACATAAGACGTTGGAAGCTGTCCGCCTGTTAAACAATCTTCCATATTGAAAAGGGGGTGTTCCTCTTAGTAAGGTCATTTGTTTGTATATTGGTTCCTTCCTCAGGGGCAATTTGGCCCCTAATTCCATACCCGGTGCCAAAACTCAATCTTTGTTTCTAAGAGAAACTCTCTAGTAGAGTGGGGTCAAAATCAAAGTTTACGTGTGGTGATTCTAATTCATTTCACTAGACGACCATCTCTTTCTGTTTCCCCTTTTCTGCGAAAATAGTGGTCCTAGATCGGTCCGATATGTGTTTGAACCCTTGTCTGTTAGAGGTTTCCCAACTTGCGCCTGTTGTTCCTCATATGTTTGTTTCTTTCTTTAACCTAACCGTCTTAGAAGCCATGTTTCATGATAAGTTTTCACTAAGGTAAGTGTAATTTGTTTCCAAATTCAATAACTACCCCTAAGGTGAAACAACAAGATGTACGTGTTCAGAGTAAATTAACAAGTGTGAGAAACCAATGTGATATAATGATAAATCAACCATGAAACATCTTTGGTAAATCAAACCTTAATCAAATGAAGTCCGTCCTGATTACGTTTAAAGTAATTTACGACGCCAGATTATTAACAAGATGTTCCACTTATGCCAAGCTTCAAAGGAATGAAAAAAAAAACGTAAGTAAATACATAAGTTAATGCATTCTACCAACTCAAGATATAAGATGAGCAAGCTCAAGTCTGAATTAAGACCTATATCTCAAAAGTGTCAATTACAATTTACAAATGACACAACATACACCAAATATGTTAACCCCCACTTTGCAAGAAAGTGGATATTGATCTCGAGGTGTTATTGATATAACCAACACTGCACAATGGGTAGGTCCTAACCCTTTGAATCGGGTAATAATAAACTGAACAAAAAACTCAAAGTATAGCTAGGATAGTTAAGAATGTGTGCATCGTAACCGTCAATTAGGTATTTATGTCGAGTTACAAGAACAAGACGTAATATCGAATTGTAAATGATACTAGACACAAACTAACTCCTCTATGGAAGTCCACAGTGATGAAACCACGCCTAACTACAATGACGATCTTGACGTGGTAATCAAGATCACAATGGCTAACCAAATGACGTGAAACGCCTCCACTCACTTTAGACGTTTAACTGAACCCAGGCTGCAAACATGATGGGTGTAAACTGACATAAAAGTGAGAGAAACAGTCGAATGGCAACCCAAGGTATCACACCTCATTGATCAACAAAGGTCCAAATAATTGAAGAAATAAAATCAAGAAAAAATGACACAAATGCTAGTCTTACTTCGACATAGTTTCGCCTTTTCCCTAAGGCAGTAAAAACTAGGCGAAGTCATAACGTCACACGTTCTTCAAAAAGAAGGTTCACAACTCAACACTATTTTAAAAGTGGCAAAGTGGCTGCCTGGCCAAAGTAATTCTCCTAGGTGGTTCTCCTCGCCCTAGGTGTTACAATTGCCAAATGGCCGGTGCGATTTACTCCAAAAAGTCGCACTGACTAGTTTGGGATGTATCTCGGCTTTATTTACCCCCTTCAAGAATAGTAGGCAACTATGCGTCTACGTGTAATATCACTGGGGGCGCCACAACGGACACACGGTAACTCTAAATCTCACAAGGAATCACTAGTCAAGTAGTAGTTGCGAGCACTTCCCGTTTTCATCCCAAGGTTCCCTCTTGCGTGGAATACTTTGGGGTTCCCTGGAACCACCCCCATTGTGAGCTTAAGGCCTTATGCCAAAGGGGTTTGTTCCAGTTGAAAGCGGAGAGGCGTACCCTTTTCCTTTTTTCCGAACCTGCAATAACAGTGTTTTGAATATGTTGTTTTCTTTTATAATCTTGTTTAATAATTAGGTGTGGTTTGCTTGAACACCTTTTGGCAACCTGTCTAACAATTGTATTAGTTGTTTTTTGATTTCTTTTTGATTCCTCCTTTCTTTGCCAGCGTTTTTAAGGTCCTCCTGCCTCAAGCGTTGTAGTTTCTCCAGAAAATCACATTATTTAAACTAGGATTAAAAGTTACTTTTGATTCTCAAGATCATCCAAGGATGCAGAGAAGAGCTACACAACAAATAAAATCCAACTAAAAAGTAAATAATAATTTTCAATCAATTGAACCATACAAATTTTTTTTGGGGGGGAAATAAATGTTTCATTCCCTTAAACCAAAGTGAAAGATGAAGGTTTTCAATTTTACCAAATGTTATAAAAAAATGAAGACTAAAAGTGCTTTTATTCCACAGATCAACCCCCTAAGTGCAAGAGAAGAGCATACACAACTTTATCCAACTTTAGAAATGGCAAACGTCAAATCACAGGACGTTGAAAAATGCTTTGTAAAGGTTCATTCCTTAAGCAAAATGAATAATAATTTCCAAGTTTCATCCCAATGTTAAAAAGATATAGATTCAAAGTGTTTTTGATTCTTCAAGATCACCAAAAGGTGCAAGAGAAAGACATACAACACGCTTTGATCTAATCGAGTAATCATGGAATACAACATTCATCAAAACCTTCGACATGTTTAGAAATGACCAGTTTTTTTAAAATAACAGAAAAACCTTAACTTCCTGTAAGTGGTAAATCCTAAATGTTTCCTGATTTCATTGCATAGTTAAACCTTCAATACCTTTTCTAACGCAAAAAAATGGAGTCATTTTGAGGGCCGGAGGAAAAGAGTTCTGCCATTTTTTTTTGGAAGATGGGTTACGCATATGCTCTTAATGCCATGGGTATGTCACTTGACATGCACGTAAAAAAAATGTCAAAAAAACGTCCGCTTACTATGCAAATGGGAAAATTTTTCCAACCAAATTCCATTTTGACAACAACCCATCACATTAATTTATATGAATAGAAGGACTCATGCTATCAAACATTAATATACATGCTCAAGAATTTAAGATTTCCAAGAAATTGACAAAACTAGCATTATAATGGATGAAAAAGTAAGCTCGACAATGAAAACATGATGAATGCTTGAAATTTTCTCACCAACCATTAAATTTTGGACAGCAATCCACCACATTAATATGTATTAAAGGACCAGCACTATCAAACACGAACTACATGCTCAAGAATTAAAATTCTCACCAACATTAAATTTTGACAGCAACCCACCACATTAATATGTAAATAGAAGACTCAGCACTATCAAACACTAACCTACATGCTCAAGAATTTAAAATCTTCAAGCAATTGACAAAACTAGCATGTAGAATGTTGAAAAAGTAAGCTCTAAAAATGAAAACATGGAGAAATCTTTGAAATTTTCCCCTCAATTCCAATTTTGACAGCACTTCACCTCCTTCATACCTACAAGGAAGACCCAACACATGCAAACTCACAAAACATGTTAAAAAAAACAAGTTAGATCAACATGTGTAAAAGAGGGGTTAGTAACCAAAAATAAAACTTAACTACAAAAACTTGAAATTAAGTGCAAAGGACAATGGAGTAAGTCCCACCGGGTGTGCCAAATGTGTGCAAGTATTACGATAGCAATTTAGTGCTAAATTAAATGCAAGAAACTACCACCTAAAAGTAGCTTCTTATAACCTAGCTAGAAATGAGAAATGCATTAACACCATCATGATGAAGAAATGAGCAAGTCCTACCCTACTAGCACATTAATAACTTTGAAATGATCAAAACATAATGCTAAATTAATTCAAAACTCTCTTTCTCTAGATTACCTTAATTGACGTAATTTTAAGCTCCATGGCAATCAAAATGAACCTTGTATGCTCCAATGAACTTAGCAATGAAATTATAGTTTACTTGAACCTTTTGATCCTTCATATGGATGCACTTTGGGTGTGAGGCTTAGCTCTTCAAGAATGGAGGATGGAGGGCTCAAGAATGAAAAAAAGGCTTATTAGTAATTGCAACTATATGCTTTCTTTTGTCTCTTAGAGAGATTTAGGTGTGTAAGTGTAAAGGTAGGAGGGAGGGCTCTTTATATAGCCCAAAGGATAAAGGATTCAACACATCCTGATGAAGTGTGGGACTAATGGTAGATGTAGAGATTAGTTATGGATAATGGTTGGTTTATAAATGGGGTTGATCCTTAAATTTAGGAGGGTTTAGTTTTTCCTCAAGTGGCTCATGTGGAGTAAAGGGGGGTGTTTTTAATTAATCAAAGATGATTAATTAATACATAGATGCAAGCTTTTATAAGCTAATTAGATGGAATATTAGTGTGATTTGGAGCTATTATAAGGAGATTTAAACCAATTAAATAGTGATTTATTGATTCAATGAGAAGGGAGGCTAATTAATTAATAATAATTAATTAGAGTCTAGATAGAAAGGTGATTAATTAACGGAAGGGTCATTAATTAGGGTATGTGTTGGATAGGTGACTCAATTAATTAGCGTAATGTAATCAATTAACGATGATATGGAGAGAAGATGAGCGCTATTGATGATATGTCGTCCAATTTGCGGGAAAGGGGATAATTAGCGCAATTTAAGTATTTAAATTGCTTGGGCGTAATTATAGGTGTCTACAAGATGAATATCAAGACTTTCATATGCAACTCCTAGGTGGATTAGGTATTCCTTTCAGTTATCTGAAGGGTATCCATATGGTGTAAAATGGCCTAAAATATTCCTTTCAAGGCCTGTAGGGAAGGTTGTTTCTCCTTGAAACTCAACGAATTTTCCAAGGTCACCTTAAGCATTTATCCTTACACATGATACACACTATGTGAAAATCTTGTGATAGCATGTTCCTACTATCCAGAATAAGGATTGACACTATGGACATGCTCGCTAGAGGAAGGGTTTATCGTGACTTGAAGAGGAATTATTCAAGTGAGGGCTTGGTTGTCATGGCCAATTTTTTTAATCTTACATGCTAGACATGTAGCATGAAAACAAAATTTTATAGTAAGCATTAACCAATGTTGGTAGGAAATTTATGAATTTTTTCTCTATCTTTAACCTTGTATTTCTACACTCTAAATCCATCTTCATAATATTGTTAGTCTCATAGAAGATATGTTGTGAAACAAACATTCTTAATACTTCATTTTAATAACACTTGTTAAAGATATTTTTTTGGTTGTATTAAACATTTTGGTATATGCGAGACCAAAAAATTGTATTGATCATTAGCATGTTCCGACTTGGAGAAAGAATTAGTTTTGATACTAGTATCCTGAAATGCTTATTTGATCCCCCATTGTCACAAGCAAATGAAATGATTTTGAAAGGATTGATGCTTGTCATTCTAGCGTCCATATTTTCTTGTTCTTCTTCTAATGTAAACCACTTATAGTATAGCCTCTATTCAATAAGAACACACATGTGTATGATCTGAGAATAGGGCCTATAAATTTTGAGTAACTAAGGATGAATGACACTTGAAGAATGATCCAAACGCGGGTTTTAAGGAGGAAGGAGAAGACATCTATTGTGGGTATTGATGTTGATGTTAGAGGCAAAGAAAGGACATGTAAGTAGTGGAAGACAATGTGGACCCTAAGTAGTAGAAGGAAGATAATGCTTCCATTATAGAGGTTGTTATTTGATGGAAGTTTTGTGCATTTTGGAAACCACTCAGTGAAGGAAATGATTGATGACATCTTGTGCCTCATTTGTAAATAGTTATTATACAAGTAGGTGTATAACAACCTGTCTATACTTCCATATTGGCTTTCTTGGATATGGATAACTTACTAGTTTAGGGAATTAATTACTAGTTAATGCCTCTGACCTTAAGACCACACTCTAGACTTGTAACGTATTTTTCTTTCCAAAGCAAGGCCATCTACAATTTGTAGGTTTCATAATCAAGATTATTCAAGAATCAAAACATTTAAAACAAATAAAGAGTAAAGATAAGAAATACCAAATACCTATTTAAGTTTTTTCTGTTATAGATTGATTAGGAAAGAGTATTTAATCCATGAGAAACTTTTACATAAGAGAGAAAATGGTCTTGATGATGGTATGGTTGATCAAGGCAAGCATGGAAAATCTCATGGTTCTTGTGGAGGATGTTGTGCACTACAAAAATGTTTCACTTTCCCAGAATGTCCATCATGGATTCAGGATATCTAGAACCATTCCTCACCCTTCATTCAATAATATGTACATGTTCAGTAATCTAGAATGGACATTAAAATATGCTCATTGAAACATATTATTGTCATAAAAATCCTCTGGAACCATTGATTTCTACCCACGCCCGTCATGTCAATGTTATGTTAGTATCAAGTGAGTTCCAAAAGTGAACCCAATTTCTATCGAACCATTGTGAAGCCGTAAATAACAAAATGCTTCGCGGAAAATTAGAAATTTTAATGGATTTTAAATAATAATAATAACAAAAACAATAGCATAAAGTATCAAGGGGATAAATATTGTATAATTGTGTACGTGACAATAATGATGATGATAATCCATTAAATAACTTAAAATGAATAAAGGATATACTATATATATATTGATCGATCTACATCTATATATATATTGAAGTAAATAAAAATAAAATGATGAGTTAAATTGAAACGAGATTTAAATTATAATAAGTAAAATAATATATACATATATGTGAAATAAAATACTAAAAGAAAAATTTAAAAGAAGGGTGTGCGTTGGTGGGTGGACAAGTTTCTAGAGTTAAGAGGATGTGGGTGGAGAATTCATGATGAACAGGTGAGTTTTTATGGCACTATCGTGTTACGCAATGTATTTTGCAGGTGTAACAAGGATGGGCACCATGTCAGTTCCTCCCCCTAGACATGCATCCTCCTAGCCTGTGTTAGATCTGTAGTAAGTGCACTCGTAGGCATTGTTTAGAACTCGAAATAGTTTCTTCTTTTACTATCACATACATATGTACTGTGAGAAGGGGCATCTGTAGATGGTTCACCAATATGTAACCAATAGGGGTTTGCATAATTGGTAAAAGAAAAATCACTCCAGCATGATCCCTGTGCCAAAATGGAAGTCCTAACATGCTATAAGGGACGTCCAGACAAGTAATCTCAGGTGTAAGACAAATTCAACCGTTTTCATCCTCCTTGCCAGAGCCAAATAGAAGCTTTTATTTGGTGTATTGTTTAGAAAGAAGTAGATTTAATAAATAATGCCCATCTCCAATGTTTCAATTAAAATCATTCAACATAAATTCCAATGTGTTCATACCAGCAATGATTTAATGGTTGGTTCAAGGATGCGCTGCAATTTCTGTTAAAAGACACACAGTTCCACCGGTTATTCTAACACATACATTCCTTGACTATTGCAAACCCGTATTATTAATGAATATGTTTTTATCTCAATGTAAAGCATAATGAGAAGACTCCCTCATGCTTGGACTAAAGGGTATACTTGCGTTGATTTGCTACACATATAACCATTCAAAATATGGATATCCTCATATATGTCAATGCGGAAACTTCTTTGGTGGATGCTCGTTGAAAGTTTTAATGACATGGTCTCATGGAATGCAATCATTTCAAGGTTTGTAACATTTTGCGTTTGTTGAAAAAGTCTTAGAAAATTAAAGAAAATGAAAGTGGCAGGTGCAAAGCAGAGATCCTAAATTTGTACCAGTATTTCCTAGTGAATGCCAAGATGAGAGCTTTGAAATAGGTATTTGCACCCATCAAATCATAATGGAAGGTGTGATTTTCAGATGATGTAGTTTCCATTACCTTGGTAGAAATATATGTAAAAGGGATCAAATGAATACAAAATGCAAATGGAGGATTTTCAATAGTGCATGCAAACCATTTGATGAAATGCCTCTTTGAGATGTGAAACCGAGCTCCACAACCTTAACCGTTTCTGCTCCTCCAAGTATAGTCTTTCTTACCTTTGTTTTCATAATTTTTATATTTTTAGTTCTTCATTTACAATGAAATAGAAATAAAAACCCATGGAACATATTACTTTTTGATTATTTTAAAACAAAATTATAGTGCAAAATAGTAAATTTTTACCTAGCGTCTTACATAACCCGAATTACTTTTGGTTTTTCAACCATACTCTTAAATCACCTTCCATGAGATGATTTTAGTGACTTACCTAACTAGACTAGATAGCTGCAAACCCTTAATTGAAGAGTTGAGCTTGAGATTTCTGTTAAACCTATCAACCATTCCTTTGTAAAAGTTAGTAAATCACGATTTTCATAGGTGCGTGAATTACCTCTCTAAAACCCCCATTTGAAATGTTAGGGTTTGTACCAGATCCTTGCCATCATAACATGCCACAAATAATTTCACAACGCTATAAATTTATTATTTGATCATTTTAGCGTAGCGTGTTAGGATCCATGTTACCTTATTTTCAACGTTAGGTAGCTAGTTAAAAGATGAAAGTCGGGCTTTGTTTTGGCTTAGCCGTTTGGACCTTGAGCGAAGAAATGGTTACCCGCCTCTATTTTTTTATACAATTTAACCTAGTATATTTTACAGGCCTCTGGTAATTTCTTGCAAACCATTATTTCATAGAAAAAAAACACCTCGGTCAATTTAGTTATTGATATATAGGGTCTCAGGATTTGATGTTTAACTAGGTCATTTTTTGAAACTAGTCCAATAAAGATTGGTGGCTTCGTAAAAACTAGTTGCCATTTGTGAACCGTTCACCAGTTCTAAGTTCCATCAAATCCTGTGAATTCCCAGTATATATGAGAGTGTGTTGGCCTAACGGCCCTATTTTGGTCTTAGCCCTGGTCATTCCCAAGGGACTAACGACTTTGGAGGTTATTGGGGATGGTTGTCTGATTTCCTACTAGGTTTTTGTTATATTTTGGGCGTTGGGAGGGTCTAATGGGCCCTTTGTATTCTATTTTGTCGTTGGGATCACTTAAGTGGACACTTCTGGCATTTAATGTTATGTTTCTTCGTTGGGGCCACTTAAAGTACCTTTTTGGCGACTTGATGGATATGTATTGCATTTAATGTTATATTTCTTTGTTGGGGCGCCTTTTTGGGCCAAGGCGCCTAGGGGGAAAAAGTAACTTTAAAATATTTATTAAATGGGCCCTCTCCATGGGAAAGTGCGCCTTGGGGGTTTTAGGGTTTCTTTGACATGAAAAGGTTATAAAAGGAGAAGAGGGGTGAAAGGATAGTCATTCATGCATACACTTATATTTCTTTTCATGGTGCAACTGCTGTTTGCAACTTTTAGCTTGTGGAGTAAGATCCCACGGGAACCCTAGCTTCGGTGGTGAAGATCCAACCCTAGCTAGCAGGGCATTCTTCGGTAGTGAAAGATCTACCCTAGCTTGTCATTTGGAGCAGATTTCAGGGCTGGTTTTACAGAGGTATTTTCAGAATTTTCAGAATTAGGGTTTGAGGATTTTTGAGAGTTTGGTGGAGATTTTTCAGCTGGTTTTCGGATCAGACCTACGGCAGCCATAGAAGAAGGATTCGGCATCATCTACAGAGGGTTTCACAAGGGTTTTGGCTGTTTTCCAAGGGGGGCGACTTGTTTGGGAATTTGCAGCCCTAATTTCTAGGGTTTCCAGCAGTCCTTTTTCAGATCTGAAGGTTGGAGAGTTATCTACTATTTTTATATATATTATTTCCAAAGTTTCATCATTATTGCATTTGTATTCGAAAAGATATTAATTTTCGAAGTTTTCCGGCTATTTTAGGCACGCTGTAAATTTCTGGCAGCGTTCTGTTATCTGAAAAATTCCAAAAATATTTCCCTTGTGTTCTACATATTATTATCTTGTTCCAGTTAAAATTTCAAGTATTTTGGACGGGTATTTTAAGAGTTATTCACATTTTTCTGTTCGCTGCCCTAGCTGTACTTTTTCTGTATAAAATCTGCAAAAATCAGATTTAGTATTTTGCTGCAAATTTCTGTGTTTTGTCATTTTTTGTGGTAAGATCCCAACAAGGGATATTTCAGTGGTATCAGAGCAGTTGTTCCTCCAGCCTGTTAGGGTTAAAGGATGGGAGACAGAGACAGTGAAGAGATGGGAGTAGATCTGATGAGACAACTGTTCACCAACATGGTGAAGCAGCAGGAGACTACCAACCTCTATTTGAGCCAGCTTACTGAGAGGTTAGCACAGGGAAGAATTGAGACTCATGTGGAGAAAGGAGAGGCTAGCAATATGGGTCAACATGGTAATAGAAGTGAGAGTCGACATTCGGGACAAGGGTCCCCTCATGCATCTACCAGGCCCTTGGGACTCCACGAGCCTTCATTCTTAAAGGATCCGGAAGTTTCGCAGACACGACAGCCCGCAGACATTGTGGATGAAGAATCTTGCTGGGAGAAGTACCGGACTTTGAGCGAGGGTTTTCGAGACAACATGCCATTTCAGGAGTATTGCAAAATGAAGATTGGTAGTAGGCCCAGGAGAGATTACCAGCCACAGGTACCTGAGTTTCAGAGGAGATTGGGACAAATATCTATTCCACACTTCGATGGCTCTAAGAAGTGTACTGCCCAATCTTGGATTCAGAAGTTGAAGACTTACTTCGACTTGAATCCCATGCGTGAAGAGGATGCAATTAAGTTTGCTATCCTACACCTCGAGGGAGATGCTCATGACTGGTGGCATCATGGATTGATCACACAGGGGCACATGCATATCACTACCTATGCAGATTTTACACAGAGGTTGATGAGCAGGTTCGACAGGAGGGACCCAGATAGGCACTTCAGGGAGTTGACTCACTTGAGGCAGACAGGTTCTCTAGATCAGTACATTGCAGATTTTCAGAGGTTATCAGTTATGGTATCTGATGTTTCAGAGATGAGGTTGACTTCACTCTTCATGGCAGGGTTGACTGACGCCTTAGCAGGGTTTGTGAAGGCATTTGAGCCTTCTTCTTTGCATGAGGCTATTAGGAGATCTCGAGACTTGGAGTTATCCACTCCAAAGTCGAGGGTTCCACCTCGCGTTCAGCAAAGAGAACCTCCATCTGGATCAGACGAACTTCAGCAGAGGGAGCCTCCACCGAGGCAGGAGGTGGCTAAGAAGCCATTCATTTCCCGAGAAGACAGAGATGAGTTGAGGCGAAAGAAACTATGTTTCGATTGCCGCACACCTTGGGTTCCAGGACATGATTGCAGAGGTAGAGGGAAGGCCCACTTCATCGAAGTCTTCGAGGAGAGTAAGGATGACAGAGGTGAGGAGTTGGAGACTCACGAGATGGATGATGGGAATGGAGTTGCAATGGATAGTGCTGATGCGGAGCAGGAGGAGGAGACTTTCCCTCGGGAGATTATAGCCACATTGTCTAGTACTCCGATGTACAAGGCATTCAGGATTAGGGGAGTTATGCAGGGTCAGCGAGTTATGGTACTCATTGATAGTGGGGCTACCCACAACTTTATTGATGCATCATTGGTGGAGAGACATGGTTTACAGACGAAGGACTTTGAGGGCTTCAACATTGTTGTAGCCAATGGGGAGTATATGAGATGCACACGGAAAGTTCCACAATTGAGCATTACCATGGGTAACTACACAGTTACTGATGATTTCCACATTGTTGGTATGGGAGTGACCCACATAGTGTTGGGAGTGCAGTGGCTTCACTCTCTTGGTGAGTTTCGGACTAACTTCCAGACGATGGAGCTGAAGTTTAAGTCCGAAGGCAGGAATGTGACTTTGAGGGGATTATCGATAGGAGCACCTAGGGTGGTTGCAGCTGAGGGGATGGAGAGGACTTTCCGGCATAACGAGGGGTTTTATCATTGCGGATCGATGTGGAGTATGATGGATGTGGGTGTGACCAGTAGTGTTGCACATAAGGCAGTTGCAGAGATCGGGATTACAGGTTCAGATCATCCGAGTTTATCATTATGTTGGTTGTCTGAGGTTTCGGTAGACTGGAGATCTCATTTGCTTGTTGAGTACTCCAAGAACCGACACACTTGTGAGATTCTGGATGGTCACATACAGGATGATAACTACAGATTGGAGGATGAGATGATCTTCTATCAGGACAGATTGTACCTCGTGTCGGATTCATGGTTGAGGATGGAGATACTGCGACATGTGCATTATTCTTCCATGTCTGGACACTTGAGCTTTGATGAGACCTTCAACTTCATATGGGAAAGGGTTAGATGGCATGGGTTGAGGGAAGATATCCTCAACTTTGTGCAAGGATGTGTAGTTTGTCATGGTGACAAATCAGAGTATGCATGTTCCTTATTTCTAGAGTTGATAGGGGATAACACTCCTATATGTCTTACTGCTTATGAGGATGACGAGCATGTGCTAGTTAGCCAAGGGACGGAGTCGACAGGAGATACAGTGGGTGACCACATGATGACAGTTTTGCAGTGGCAGGGATTGGACAGATTGATAGTTTCAGTATGGGTACCAGTAGAGAGTCAAGGTGGGCAATATTCTACTTCAGGGACAACATTGTTGTCTACACTGCATGGAGAGCATGATGACTATATGTGGTGTTTTGGTCACTTAGGATCACACCGATCTTTGATTGACTGCAGGCTGAGATGGAGGCACTTACTTTGTGGTATTCAGTTTCTACAGCACAGGAGGATAATGCTTGGGGTCAAGCATTTTTCGGGAGGGGAGGATTGTAATGTCCCCAATTCCGAGCAGTTGGCCTAACGGCCCTATTTTGGTCTTAGCCCTGGTCATTCCCAAGGGACTAACGACTTTGGAGGTTATTGGGGATGGTTGTCTGGTTTCCTACTAGGGTTTTGTTATATTTTGGGCGTTGGGAGGGTCTAATGGGCCCTTTGTATTCTATTTTGTCGTTGGGATCACTTAAGTGGACACTTCTGGCATTTAATGTTATGTTTCTTCGTTGGGGCCACTTAAAGTACCTTTTTGGCGACTTGAGGGATATGTATTGCATTTAATGTTATATTTCTTTGTTGGGGGCGCCTTTTTGGGCCAAGGCGCCTAGGGGGAAAAAGTAACTTTAAAATATTTATTAAATGGGCCCTCTCCATGGGAAAGTGCGCCTTGGGGGGTTTTAGGGTTTCTTTGACATGAAAAGGTTATAAAAGGAGAAGAGGGGTGAAAGGATAGTCATTCATGCATACACTTATATTTCTTTTCATGGTGCAACTGCTGTTTGCAACTTTTAGCTTGTGGAGTAAGATCCCACGGGAACCCTAGCTTCGGTGGTGAGAGATCCATCCCTAGCTAGCAGGGCATTCTTCGGTAGTGAAAGATCTACCCTAGCTTGTCATTTGGAGCAGATTTCAGGGCTGTTTTACAGAGGTATTTTCAGACTTTTCAGAATTAGGGTTTGAGGATTTTTGAGAGTTTTTGTGGAGATTTTCAGCTGGTTTTCGGATCAGACCTACGGCAGCCATAGAAGAAGGATTCGGCATCATCTACAGGAGGTTTCACAAGGGTTTTGGCCGTTTTCCAAAGGGGGCGACTTGTTTGGGAATTTGCAGCCCTAATTTCTAGGGTTTCCAGCAGTCCTTTTTCAGATCTGAAGGTTGGAAAGTTATCTACTATTTTTATATATATTATTTCCAAAGTTTCATCATTATTGCATTTGTATTCGAAAAGATATTAATTTTCGAAGTTTTCCGGCTATTTTAGGCACGCTGTAAATTTCTGGCAGCGTTCTGTTATCTGAAAAATTCCAAAAATATTTCCCTTGTGTTCTACATATTATTATCTTGTTCCAGTTAAAATTTCAAGTATTTTGGACGGGTATTTTGAGAGTTATTCACATTTTTCTGTTCGCTGCCCTAGCTGTACTTTTTCTGCATAAAATCTGCAAAAATCAGATTTAGTATTTTGCTGCAAATTTCTGTGTTTTGTCATTTTTGTGGTAAGATCCCACTATCTCTCTCTCTCTCTTGTTGTGTGTAAAGTATTATGATTATGTGAATGGAAAACTAAGAAACGTGAATTATGCTAGATTTTAGGTAGATGCCATGCCAACAATTGTGTTGACCATGTGGTGGTTGCAGGTACCGAGACACGGAGAAAGTGAAGTGTACTAGTGATTTCATAGTAACCTGTTATTTGGAACAATGTAATTGTATAGGTTATATCAACAATACTTTTTTATATCGAAATGTTAATTATTGAATTTTGTGATGAGTATGAAATTGTTAGCATTTTGGGGTGTTTGGAAAATGGCCATTTGGTCATGGGTGTTAACTTGATTCAGGATTATGTATTGTTAAGGGGGTGGATGTTTATGTTAACTAAAAATGAATTTGACCTTTTATAGTGTGTTTTAGTGTGAAATTAATGAAGAAATCCCTTCTGTATTGTACAATTTACTTGGAATTGTAGGAAAGGAAACTAAATAAATGGTTAAACTCAGAGTAAAATTCTTGTGTTGATTTACCCTTCTTGTATGATCATTTACATAACGTAGAAGACTGAAAATTTAGGATAATCCTAGTTCTTTATACTAGACAGACATCTCCTAGCTTAAGGGAAATAAGAGCCCAAATTCAAGTTATCATAATACATGTACACTTAACGACATTCATGTTAAACCCATCTCGTAGGAACGGTAATGGTTAAACATTGTCTTAAGTATGTGGCCTTCCTCCTAGGATTTGTTTCCATGCATGTAACAAGGTGACGTAGGTTCTCTTAAGTTAGTACCTCAAAGAGAACCCGATTTAAATCTAATGCAAACCCTCTTGAGCCGGACATATGAGTAGAATGAAGGGTTTTAGGTGACAAAGATCAAAGTTTCTCTTGAAAGACATTTTGAGGATTTTCAGTTATGGATGAATTCCATTCCTAATTTCAAGTTATCAATTATGGTTTACTATAAACACGATAATAATAGTTAAATGTGGAAAATAACAAAATTGTAAATTATGCTTAGTCCTTGAAAGTGTATTCATGAGATGTTGTTCTAGGAGAAAAGTGAAATTTAGATCTTTCTTGTAACTTGATTAAGCCTTCTTATGTTGTGAGAAAAGAAACTCGTGACGTGTAAACATTAATATAAACCCACCCAATTATTAACGAATAAATAAAAGAGATATTGTGAACCTTAATCCTTTAAACTATACCTTTTTCCCTCTTGATCTTACACTAGTTCCTATTGTGTAATGAAAGTATGATGTAAAACTAAGTAAACATGTTCCTTAGAAACAGATCCTTAGGACAAGAACTAGTATCATGTGTGTATAAATGTCCCTATTATGAATTGAGTTATAAAAATTAATTGCAATAAGGTATATGAACCAAATTAAATAAAACCATTTTAAGTTAAATGTTAAATGAATATAAAGGGAAGTTAGTCTAGAAAAAACAATGTATGTTCACATGTTAAGTGCTCTTTAAATCCTTAAGATTAATTGTTGAAACATGATTGTAATAAATATGTAACCATGAAAGTGTTGTGTCATGGGTAGTGCCATTTGTAAGTTTGAATTGTAGTTGGATAATTGTTTGTCCTTGTCATTTGGGAAATGTAGTTATGATGTGCATCATGTGTTTCATGTGGTTATGTTTTCTTCTTGTTGGGGTGAGGTTTCATCATTGATTATTTGGAGGAATAAGGTGTAGCTAGTGAAGGGAGGAATAAGGGAAATGTGTGTTTGTCTTGGAGGAACCAAAGGAATTTGTGGCTAGTATTAGTGGAGGGATTTGTGTTATAATGGAGGGATAAGGGGCCTTCAAAGTTGATGTGGTGTGTATGATTTGGAGGAACCAAGGGCTATCTAGGATTCCTTCTTAGAGTGATAAGGGGTAGTTTCAATGATGACCTCTTCCCCTATATAAGCCTCTTAGGTAGGCTTGGTTATGTGTGTCATAAATGGCTTGTGTGGATATTGAGTTATCCTAAGTGATCCCATGTAGTTTCATGTAACAAGTAATGAAATTCAAAAAAAAAATTCCAAGATTTTAAGAGTTGTATTTATGTGCGTAATAATGTGGGTGTCACATTTGGTATTAGAGTGAAGGTTCATGCTCTCAAACTTCTGGGACAATTAGTTGTGATTATTATGCATGATGGTGGTGGATTTGGAAGCGTAATGTGATACTATTTTGTGATGTGACAATGTTTTACTTGTGATTGTATGAATGCACATGTTGTGCAAACCACTTAGTGTGGACTCATTATGATGTTGATGTGTTTCCTGATGAGATATTTACTCTTTTTTGTGAATTCAATGTGAATTTCACACGTGATGTAACACCTTGTTGTGTGAAAGAAATGTTATTGTAGAATACGAAAGTGTTGCAGTGTCTCATTATCCTATGATATTGTATATATGTACTAATGTGTTGAATGATGAAAATTCTTGGTAGCGAATAGTGTCTTATTGTGTTGTTGTCACATTGTGAGGAATCATGATGTTATGTCACCATGTTGTATTGTATATATATATATATATATATATATATATATATGTATATGTAATATATATATTATATATATATATGTTGTGATGTTAGTCACTATATTCATCATACATATGTAATCATACGTTATATGATAAGAATTCATGTTGTGAATTTAGGGGTATATGGTGATATTACAAACCCTATTATATTGTACTTGCACTTTTGGGTACATTATGTGAAAGTTGTATGTGTTATAAGTTGTGGAAATAATGTTTTGTTATACCTCGTAAATATACCATGTGTAAGATGCTATGGTTGTTGTGTGTAAATCACCATTGTGTTAGTAATGTAGTGATGTGTTATGTTGTGCACCCTACACTTACGATCCCTACCGGTAGTATCAAAAGTGTATGTATAAAGTGAGAAATCTGGATTGTTGACCATTTTACTCTAGCTGAGTACGAGATAGGAAGTGGAGTCTAGTATAGATTGAAAATCCACTTCTGATTTTTTGGTATGTATGACACTTTCTCAATGGGTGTCATGTATATTGTCTTTCGTATAAACCTTAGGATCATTGAATGGTGACCTGTACCTCTTTCTCTCTCCTTAATTATTTCTCTTATGGATGACATTTGTGTGGTTACGACTATGTTGAGCCTTATGGGAGTTTGGAGGGATGATTCAGACAAATATTATGACAGTTATATTATTTGATCAATTATTATTTATATTCCTGAGATGGATTCTCGATGTTGAGATGCACACTCAATGATTTAGTACCCTGGTGAGCGGCCTCTTTGGAGGTTACTATAGTGCTTGTGATGTGAATCTTTGCATATGTGTTTTATTTGTAAACTTGGTTGTACTTGGAACTAACAATTTTATTTGATTGTTGCTAAGCTTCAAGACTCTTTATCTATTTTTTAATATTTGTTTTTCTATTTTATTACGGATACTTAGCCATTCTTCTTGATTTATCAAGTTTTATTTTGTTTTAATTTATTTTAAAACTTGAAGCTTAATGATTTTGATGCCACTTGGCTATTTTTTGTCCAGTGTGGACCTTCTTAAATGTTTGAATGAGCTAGTTCTACCATGTTGTATGTGCTTATATGTTTTCCATTAACCTGACATGGTCCATGTCTAGAGTGTGGGGTATGCCCAAAGGTCATAGGATTGTATTTCCCGGGGATCTATGTCACTAGGCCTTTGGTTTTTTAGGTGGCTGAGCTCTATGTATCCATGTCCATAGAGTGGCCCGACCTTGTTTTGATATTATGGTTCTCTTCTCTTTTGGGAGGTTTATGGAGTTGTTTGGGAGGTTTATGGAGTTGTTTTGGGTAGCTTATGGAGGATGGGAAGTATATGGAGTTGGATACTATGATTTATGAGTACTCATGAGAGTCTAGTTATGTTTATGTGATGTTGAGGATTGATGCTCCTCATTGATGATATGATGTTGATCCCATCTTGACACTGTGTAGTTATAGTTATGGTTTTGAGTTGCGTGAAACCCATGTATGGGTATTGTTGGGGATTCCTTGTGGTTATAATATGATTATGTTATGAGTACTATAATATTATTGGGGCATGTGTGTGTTGAGTACTATGTTAAGTGGACCATATGTATTTTCCATGGTTGGTTTTTGGTCTTGTGATGTGATAAAATCATGAAAGTATGTAGCAAGATGTCTTGTGGACCATTAGTGTTGTGTTGGGCCTTATGTGGCATCGTGATGTCAATTATGGTTCGTAACCCATGAGAATAAATCAATTGAAATCCTAAACAATGAAATATTAAGAGCCTGAGATAAATAAAATGTGTAAAGTAAAAGAGAATTGCCAATCTTCACAGAACGTAGTGCCCTACACAACCTCACCTTACATGATGATCAATATGGGATTTCTACCATGAGAGTGTGATCTAAGTCAACGTCCCTTGTAAATAAGTCTTGTATACCAAGTTTTCTTGAACTCCATTGGAGTAAGACCTCCTCAAGTGGAAGTTCATAAGTTCCTTGTTAATCTAAAATTAGAGTGTGATGTTGGTTGGAAGTTAATAGAACCATTGTGAAGCTGTAAATAGTATTTGCTTCGTAGAAAACTAGATATTTTAATGAATGTTAAATAATAATAATAATAATAATAATATTTGGTATCATGAGGATAAATATTGTATAATTGTGTATGTGACAATAATGATGATGATAATCCATCAAATAACTTATAATGAATAAAGGATATATATATATGTTTAAATATTAATGTAAATAAAAATAAAATGACAAGTTAAATTGAAACGAGATTTTAATTAAAATAAGTAAAATAATAAATACATATATGTGAAATAAAATACTAAAAGAAAAATTTAAAAGAGAGGGGGTGCGTTGGTGGGTGGACAGGTTTGTTGAGGAGTTATGAGGATTTGGGTGGAGAATAAATGGTGAGAAGGTGAGTTTTTATGGTAATATGGGGTTTGGCAGTGTATTTTGCGGGTGTAAGGATTGGCACCATGCCATTTCCTCCCCCTTACATTCATCCTCCCATCACGTGTTAGATACGTAGTAAGTGCACTAGTAGGCTCATTTGGAACAAAATACTTCCTTTTGTTTTATTTATCCCTTTATTTATTTTGTTGGCCGCATACATCTACTACGAGAAGAGGAATTGTATATGGTTCACCAAATACAACCAACATGGGTCTGCATGATCAGTTCACCTCTGTCATCATATGCCTTACCTGTGCCAAAAAAGAAGTTTTATTTTTATTTTAATTCATTCTTTTTGGTTGTCTCCCTTGTTGGGCGTGTAGGAGCAATAGAAGAGGGGAAAAATTGTTAGGGAATCTCATATTTGTATTTTTGGAGATAGAGTGTTGAGCACGCGATGACATGGAGACTTGTAGTTCACGCAAGGCTATTTTGGGTTTTGCATCAGTTTGAGTGCCATGCAGAGTTTAGTTTAATAATAGGATTTCTACTTAGAGTTAACTATAGGAAATCTATTATTAGAGCACTTGCATGCTTTTGTATCCTCTTGTAAAGGCGCATGGATATTATTAGCATGTAGCCTATTTTTGGAAGGTGCATGGGTGGTGAAGGGAAAGTCCCCACCCCTATATATATGTATTGATTTGCATGGTTTAGAGAGACCTAATTATTGTAGAGTTATGTTGTGATTTGTTAGCGTGCATGACCATGGAAATGGATCTTGATGTATGAAGCTTTTGTGTTTTAGTATTTAATATAATGGATCATATTGGCTGGATATTGGTGTTAGATGTGACTGAATATGGTTCTTGCATGGTAAATCTCATTATAATCATTGTTTAGTCAATCTTTCATATGGTTTAGATCTAGATCTGGTTTATGCATTGTGGATTATTTACTATCTGTTATAAATCTGGATATATACATATGCAATCATGCTAACATTCTAGACAAGCAACTCTAAAGAGGGAACTGGTACCCTTTGTGCTTTGGGTGAGTGCTCAGTTTAGTCTGAGTGATGTGCCAACGTGCCTTGGGATATTTTCAATAAATTCTAGGCTACATTATTGGCTCCATTGTCGGGACCTCTTTCTCAGTTGTTTCTCATGATGTTGTGATGAAGACATACCGATTGACCTTGGCCAGTATTGAGGAGTGGTTAGTAGATCTGGAAGAAGAGTATGCTCATAGATTCAACACTGGACCTGATTTTAATGCACGTGTGTGGGTTGAGCAGAATCTGTATGATGCATTGTATGAGACATTCTTTGTTATCTTTCCTATAGAGTTGTATGAGTGGCTGGTTGCTTATGCATCTAAGAGGAATTGGAGGTTTCACATGCTTGTTTGGATGCAGGAAGAATTACAGGCCTTGTATGATGCAGATCTGATTTGGATGTGCTTTGTGGATGTTTGGTTCCGTGGTGTTTTGAACAACTATATTCTTGAGTACCTAGTTTCAACTTACTCTTTCCCATAGGTTGTTGAGTTTCAGTTTGTGCACGAACCCAGAGGATCGTATTTGTGTGGTATCCCACTGGTGATCAAGATTCTGATTGTAACCCTAGATTTGGAATAGAAGCTGATGGCTAACTAAACCCCACCACACATGGGGGCAGGAGAAGGTTTGGTAAGGATGGTGGACCTAGTGGTAGAAAGAAAGAGGGAAGAAAGGTGGCTTAAGTTCAATGAGGCATGTGAGAGGGATTTAGAGAAGCAGTGTGAATTTATAGAATGGATGGTGTTGTGGAGAGAGATGGCTCATGAAGGATTTGGAGCTCACGTAGAAGATGTGGAGCCAGAGCATCTGGATCTCCCCCATTTGGGAAAGCATGGTAGGGAACCCTCTTCAGCCTCAGATGAGAGTGTGCCAGTAGAGATGACATGGGCCATGGGTGTGCATCTGAATCTACCTAGTGACCTAGCCCTTGTGCTTGGTTTTCCAGTTTCTATGATAGTCAGTAATCAACAAGCTAGTGTGAGCAGTAGAGTTGCAGTAGATAGAGTTAATTTTAGTCAAGTTTAAGAGTTAATCAGGGAGCTTATTCATTTATGGCACAATCATCATCTACTTTATTTGGAGGACCTGTTGGAGGTATCCTTTCTGGTGCGTCATTGACACAGAAATGTAGGTGCACAGAACCTTGGCATCACATCTGGAAGTAGTGCAACTTCACAGACTGTGGGTGTTCAGTTTAGCACAACCATCAGAACACAAGGTAGTGCATCTTCTGGTCCATTACCTACTAGAGGGGGTGGATCAGGAGGATCAGGTGGCTCAGGCACTGGAGGATCTGGTGGATCTGGAGGTGGTGGAAATACAGGAGGAAATACAGGTTCTGGATCTGGTGGGCAAGGTCCACACCAACCTCAATAAATTTATATGGAGATGTCTCTCCATCTTCCAGAGTATAGAGGCATTGAAGATGCAGCTGAGCATGTGCATATGTGTGAGATATTGTGGCATGCAAAGGGGATTATAGCTCCAGAGTGCAAGGCAAGTCAGTTTGTAACTACGTTGTAGGGGATGCATGTGCACACAACTGGTACAGAAAGTTTGATCCTGATCAGACTTGTGTGGATTATACAGCACTGTGAGATGCTTTCTTAAAGGAATTTTATATCCCTAAGTTTGAGCAGAAAATCATAAGCATGCTCAAGGATATTGATTAGGGCACTACTGAAAGTGTTTGGGAATACGATGCTGGTTCAAGACTCTCCTGTCTAAGTTATCTTATGACATCCACATGCAAGCCAACATGCACAGTGGTTCATTGGAGGACTGATCATGCCTTTTTGGAGGGTGCTTTCACACAAGACTTATATAGATCTACGTGAGGCACTTGAAGCATCTCTCTGCACTGAGGGTAGTAGGAAGTGTGGACACAGGAGTGAGCCTATTCTTGGAATCTCAAATAGCAGCAATGGTGAAATAGTTGGAGAAATTATCTGCTAATTCAGCACATGAGACGCGCAGTAGGATTTGTTGTAAAGATTACGAAGTAGAGGGGAATACTAAGGATAGTTTCCCTCAGAAATTGGTGCGCTCCTTGTTGCTGGATTGTGAGATATGTCACTTGGACCACAGTTCAAGCTGGTGCCCATTATTGCAGTGCACGATAAGAAAGAATGTGTCCAGTTACTGTAATATTTGTAGGTCCTCGACTCATGATACTGAAGATTACAGATTGATTGATTAGATCCATGATGCCATTGATATTGGTGTATGAATAGACTGGTGTTGCAAATAATTCCAAGGAAAAGGGTGAGCATCATGACTATGATCACAGTGAGGGGCATTCTGATGGTGGCCGCAGTAGAGGTCGAGGTTACAGAGGTGGATTCAGAGGTCGAGGTCATGGGGGTGGAAGGAGTGATTTCCCTCATGGGACTTGTTATACATGTGGATCTCCTGATCACTATAGGTGTGAATGTCCACATAATATTATGTGTTTTTTTTGTGGAAAGAATCATAGTTATGAAGAATGCCCCAAATTGTATGAACACTTAAGTAAGAAACATCAATAGGAAAATAAGGGCGCATGAATGGTTAGAGTACAACACATCATGGAAGACCAATAGATGCCAAAGTTAGCGCCAGATCCTGAGTTGGTACCTATGTAAAGATTACTACATGCACTGAGTTGTGTGCACCAGGGAAGCTCTACAACAGAAGCCTACCATTACTAAGGAGGAAGTCCTGCATGCCAAGTATCCAGACCCTATGCATCAGAAGGAGGTTTATCAAGAAACCATGGAGGTAATTCAGAATTTACAGGGTGAGATACAATGTTTGAAGGAACAGTCATGGAAGTTGGAACAAAAGAAAGCAGTTGATCTCCATCAGACAGATGTTGATGATTTGAAAGAGGTTTGCAAGATGTTGTGCCAAGAGAACATTATTCCTTTGTTGGGGAGCTGGTTGAAGGGAAACACTCCATGCACTGGGACTGAGCATGAGAGACAACTTTTGCACATGCTAAAATTCCTCTAGATAGTTTGAATTATGACAAGGAGATTACTCTAAATGTTGTTGTTGTTGATGGTTGGCTTTTGAGTAACATCTTGATTGACACAGGTGCGGAAGTAAATGTACTCACTTTGGATGTGTGGGTTCAGATGGGAAGACCTCCATTACAACCATCTTCCAATGTGTTGTTCATGGAAAATCAGACTAAGGCAACACCCATTGGAGTTTTAAAAGATGCATCCATTACTATACAGGGGGCCAAGTTCACTGGGGACTTTGAGGTCTTAGCGCTTGCAGAAGCAGAAAATTTTCCCGCATTACTTGGGCACCCTTGGTGCTATGCAAACAATGTTGACTTGCATTTCAATAAGGGGTATATCAGCTTTGAGAACAAGGAAGAATGTGTCATCATACCTCTGACAGATGGGAAATCTATGCCTTATGTAGAGCCCTTAAGTGAAGAAGACTTGAACAAAATTTATGTGTGCACCATTCGAGATCCAGAAGTTCTTGAGCCATCAAAAGAAGGAGTTCTCCAGTGGGATGATGCACAGTCAATGAGTGATACTACAAGTGTTGCATGTGATAATTGACATGACACTTATGAAATGGTTGGGTGAAGTATGAAGTGCAGCTACATGCGCGTCAGTAAGCCACACAGTATCAGGTGTTTGGGCAGCAGCCAGGTACCAAAGTACACAGGTGAAGAGAATCCAGAAGTATTCCTACTTGCTATGGAAGTTCAATGGGAATGTAAGGTGGAAAGAAGGAACATGTTAGTATATACTCTATGCGTGGGATGACAACACGTGCTGGTGGATGGTTCAAAGGGATAATATTTTGGAGTGGAGAGAAGTAAGGATTGCTTTATCTATTCAGTTTCTATAAAGAAATGCACCTACTAGATTTGTGCATTTCATGGTAATGATCATTGTTCAACACCACATTTAGCAGTGTGAGAGACTCTGGACAGTGGGGTAGGAAGCTTTACCACCTTCTTTGTGGGTGCACAAGTTTTATTTCACCTTGTGAGGTTGTGTGTGCATGGTATGTCTATGCAGAGTTGAATAGGGTGACTGGAAATTGGCAGGAACTTACTGAAGGTATGACTCAGACCTTTGATTACTTTTCTTCTAAACCTCTGGTGAATGAGGCATTGTAGGTTATGAAGCACTTAACTATGGGAGATAGTGCAAAGGCTGAAGAGTTACTTCAGGAGTTGTTAGGAGAATCAGACCTGGTGGTGCACTTTGAAGAGGAAGAAACAGATGAAGAACAGCTTGGGTGTGCCTACCTAGAAAGAGAAAAGGGT
Source organism: Taxus chinensis (assembly GCA_019776745.2). Classification (NCBI taxonomy): domain Eukaryota; kingdom Viridiplantae; phylum Streptophyta; class Pinopsida; order Cupressales; family Taxaceae; genus Taxus; species Taxus chinensis. The sequence goes on from JAHRHJ020003295.1 coordinate 25,949, forward strand.
AAGATGATCTACATGGTTGATGATGAAGAGGTAGAGAACCTAGATATTGAGCACACAGAGGGTATGTGTGAAGTCTTGGACAATGCAGATGAGACATCATGTGCCTACCATGAGCCTATGAAGACCAAGAAAGTGAACATTGGAATGGATGTTGAACCTAAGGAAGCCATTATCAGAGATTACTGGTCTGACTCTGAAGTTGCTAAAATCATTGAGCTATTGCGTGACTTTCAGGACTTGTTCCCTAGAGGCTATCATGAATTGAAAGGTGTACATGAATCATTGGGAGAGATGAAGATAAAGTTAAAGGAAGGTGCACACCCAGTTTGGAAGAGGCCTTATAGGATGAATCCAAACTTGTGTGTCAAGGTAAAAGAAGAAATTGACAAAATGTTAATTTCTGGAATCATTGTGCCAATTGAGGAGTCAGAATGGGTGAGCCCTATGGTGATCAACATCAAGAAAGATGGAAGAATCAGGATTTGTGTGGATTACAGGGAGTTAAATGTTGCATGTGTGATTGATCCCTTTCCCACACCATTTACTGAGGAAATCTTGGAAGGTGTTGCAGGGTGTGAAATATACTCCTTCACTGATGGATTCTCTGGATATCATCAGGTAAGGATAGCTGAAGAAGATCAAGAGAAGACAACTTTCACCACCGAGTGGGGAAGTTTTGCATACATGGTTATGCCCTTTGGATTAAAGAATGTGCCTGCAGTATTTTTGTGCATAGTGGTACAAGCATTCCAGGATTTTATTCACAAGTTCTTGCAGGTGTATCTGGATGATTGGACAGTCTATGGGCTCATGAAAGATCACTGTGATAATCTGAGGCTGATGTTTGAGAGGTGTAAGTAGTTGAGCATCTCCTTGAACATTAAGAAGTGTATATTTTCCACACCCTTTGGAATTTTGCTGGGACACATCATCTGTAAAGAAGGCTTGCTAGTGGATCCTGCTAAGGTAGTTGTTATTTTGGGCTTAGAAGAGCCTACTAGCCAAAGTGAGGTGTGTGGATTCTTGGGGCACACAGGTTATTACAGAAATTTTATAAAGGGATATGCCAAGATCATCGTGCCCTTAGAAGAATTACTCAGGGGAAAAGGAAAGTTCTATTGGGGTGAGGCACAACAACGTGTGTTTGACACACTGAAGGAAAGGCTTACTACAATGCCTATTTTTGCTTTCCTTCATGGTCCAAGCCTTTTCACGTTCATGTAGATGCCTCTGGCATGGCCATTGGTGCCGTATTAGCTCAGCCTGGAGAAGGGATTGTTGATCATCCTATTTTCTTTGCTAGCAGAAAGTTGACTCCAGCAGAACAAAATTATACAACGACAGAGTGCGAGGCCTTGTCTATGATCTATGTGCTCCATAAGTTTCGACAGTATTTGTTGGCTACACCTTTCATCTTTTATACAGACCACATGGCATTGAAGTACTTGGTGAACAAGCCCATTTTACAGGGGTGCATATGTCATTGGGTACTATTGTTTCAGGAGTTCAATTTTACAGTGGTGGTTAAGCCCAGGTAAGAGAAATTCTAGTCCAGACCATTTATCAAGGATTCAATCAGGAGAGGATGCACAGAGCATTGAGGACACAATGTCAGATGCACAGTTGTTCAGGTTGAACTGTGCACCCTCAGACTTGGAGGATATTGTTGTCTTTTTATGCACAGGTGTGGCACCCGAGGGAATGAAGGCTTTAGAAAAGAAACAACTTGTTATTCACGTCGTGCCTTACATGTTGATCAATGGAGACTTATACAAGTTAGGTCATGATGAAGTTTTGCATGGTGTGTACTTGAGCATGAGCAAGACCCAATTATGGTAGAGGCTCATGGTAGTATTGCAGGTGGACACTATGCAGGGGATGCCACCACACAAGATTCTACTAGCTGGTCTATGGTGGGAAACATTATACAAGGATTGCAAAGCATATTGTAAGGCATGTGACCATTTTCAGTGCCTTGGAAAGCCTGGGCAATGAGATGAAATGCCTTTGAGGCCTATTACTAGTGCAGAGGCTTTTGAGAAGTGGGAAATTGACTTTGTGGGCCCTATTTCCCCAGCCGTGTGTAGGATAGGATCATGCTATATTATAACTTGTACAGATTATCTTACAAGGTGGGAAGAAGTGATGCCTACAAAGGATTGCACAACAGCTACAACAACAAGGTTTCTATGGGAAAATATTATTAGCAGGTATGGATGCCCTTTAAGTTTAACAAGTGATAGGGGTACTCATTTCCTTAATGAGACTATCAGAATATTATTGGATGAATTTATGGTTGCACACCATAGGAAAACCCCTTATCACCCTCAGGAAAATGGAACTGTTGAGGCCTTCAACAAGATATTGAGCCATACCTTGACAAAAATTTGTGATGTTGGAAGGAGAGATTGGGATGACAAGGTTTCTGTGGTACTTTGGGCATACAGGACAACCTACAAGAGGTTGAATAAAGCAACACCCTTTCAGTTGGTGTTTGGCACAGAGGTAGTTCTCCCCATGGAATTCATGTTACCTTCTTTGTGTATTACATGCGTAGGAGGTCTGGCTGATGAGAAAGCATTGGAAGAATGTATTGACAAATTGATGCAGCTGGATGAAAGGTGTGCCATAGCAAGATGGAGTCAGAAGCAAGAAAAATCCAGGCAGAAGGCATGGCATGACAGGCACATCAAGGATAAGAAGCTTGAGGTTGGGAAAATGGTACTTCTGTATGATTCAAAGTTTTTGTGCCACCCTGGAAAGCTTAAGGTGCATTGGTTGGGACCGTATGTTATCACTTATATACTTGATTCAGGTGCTTTCCAGTTAGAGGTGCTGGATGGAACATGGTTTCCCAGTTACTTCAATGGGAGTAGGCTGAAGCCCTACTATAAATAAGTCTTCTTGGTGTTTGTAATAAGGTAGTATTTCCACTTAGATTAGGTTTCCCTTAATGCATTTCCTTTATATGTGTTTCCTTCATCGTTGTTATGCTTTGTCAATTTAGTTCAGTGTTTTGTGTAATAAGTGTGCTTGTGCCAGAAGCTGATTACAATTTAAGTGTTTTTCATGTGCAGAGGACCATGCATACCCTTAGTGTGGGGTGGTTTACATACAGGTTCATTACCAAGTTAAATATATTTAATTTTCATCTGAAGATGGGTATGCATAAGGAAACTTTTGTACAGGTGCTTTTTGGAAGGGTGCAGATAGAAAAAAATTACTCCTAAATGAAGACCACAGATGGAAAAATGGATGCACAGTATAACAAAAGGTAGGCTGCAGTAGTGGAAACTACTTGGAAGAAGGCACAGTGGTGAAGTACTTCAGTGCATATATGGGCACGTGGAAGGAGGTCTGTGGCCAAGAAGTAGAAGGCACGCCAGAAGGTTATGACTGTGGCATGGAAATGAGCAGTGTAGAAACATTGATGAATGATGCATTAATGTTGGGATCGGTGGTAGGTGAAGGAGCAATAAATGTGATAACTTTTTAAAAATCTATATAAGGAAGGGTTGTGAGGCCGTTTTTACCTTTGTGATTATGAATTTTCGAGTGAGTTGGTTTCGAGTGAGCTAGCTAAGATGGTTGTGAAGAGTGGAGAGTTGTGAACTGGTTGGGTTGGTCAGATCTGTGCATGAGGAACTATTATGCTCCATTTGTTGAAGTGTTTGAGCAAGGTGAAGGCATGTGGGAAAGGAGATTGATGGCTAGGGTTTGAGTTTGAGCTAGGGCACAAGGAACTGAGATACAGAGCTTGAGGGAGGTAAGAGAACACATCTTTTTTATTAAAATGGCACCCAAGAGAGCACCAAGAGGCAGGTACAAGGGGAAGAAACAAAAGGAGTTGAGATTGAGATCGAGGATGCCCCTGAAAGTAGGTTTTTAGAAATGCAATACCCAGAGGAAGTGATTATGGGTTGTGATTGGAATTCCCACGTTCATCGAAGTAAAGTCAGTGATTACAACCATAGGGCAACCGATAACAAGGAGGAGTTGGATGCATTGTTGAATAAAAAGACAAAAAAACGGACAAAGATGACATGCCCATATACGATGATGTTGGGGAGAAGCTCCTAAGAAAGGTAGGGGTTTTACACTTGTATGAACTTCCTTATTTCGGAAAGCTAGAGAAGTTATACCAGTGGCTAATGAGTAGAGTCCATGAGGAATTTTTCTATTTTGTTGGGTGATGAATGAGGATCACCGTGCTCTTCATTGACACTTTGATGGGTTTGAAAATCACATGCACAAAGGTGAATAGCGACCTAACTAATAAAGAGAAATTATAGCAATTAACAAGGAGTTGGGTTATACAAAAGGTGGGTGACATGGATATTTACAAGCTAAGGAAGTATCTGGTCATACAGGAAGCCTCACACTTATTGACAAAATTGAATGACCAAGAGAGATGGTCACAGGTGAACACTTTGTGGCTACATGTTGCAAAGAAAATGTCACAAGGGGAGACTACAACTTGGTTGATATACATTGCTGAAATGATCATTGAAGAGGCATGTAAAGGTGAGAAAATTATCTTTGGCGCTATTCTATTGTCCCTTGTGTTTGTGGAGATTGGAGTGCCCGATGGGCCAAAGAAAAAAATATGTGAGTACCCTGCAGAAAAGAAATCTCTCGCAGAGAGATTTGAAAAGTATCTTTGTGAGGGGACCATGAGTGGCCCATTCAAACCAAGGGTACAAATGTGGTATGCATGACTTCGTGCTGCATTTGAGGAAGAGTGGAGGATACCTAAGGAGTTTCCCATGGTGGTAGGTAAGTTGGTATAGTTTGCAGTCTATCAACATTTTTGCATCACACATTTTGTGATGAAGGATGGGACATGGAGTCCTTGGTGCAAAATTCCCTATGCTTTCACCATGTGGTTCTTTCAGGAAGCTGTTCACAGACTCTCAGATGTGTGCAGGTTAATCTACAATGTTGATAAGGTAGAATGTGACTACCACACTCTGTGGAAGACTTACGTCTATCCAGGTAAGTCTACTTATATTGAAAGATACATTTCAGATGACATAACTATGAAGCCTGTGAGTTTGGAAATAGGTGAACAGTGGGGCAACATTGGTATACCTTCAGCTTAAGCCTAGGCTGGAGAATGGAAAATATGTAGAGAATGAGTTCAAACTGCCAAGCCCACCTAAAGGGAAGCACATAGTTGGCATGTTGGCAGCTAAAAATCCTACTTCACCCATTCAGGAAGAAGATGAAGAAGAACTTCATGAAGATAGTGGTGGGTTGGACCATAGGGGTAGAAGACAGCCTATGGATAGAGAAAGGAAAGAGTGCGAGATGATGCCCCCATCACAGGAGCAAGAGGATGAAGTGTTTGAGACAAACACAATGGAAATCAATGTGGAGCAGATAGTTGAAGAGCCAAAGTTCAAGAGAGTGTTCAGGAGGACAAGGGTTCAAGGCATAGATTTATCACAGCCATTAAGGATGTCACCAAGGATTTTTCCTCAGAAGGAAGATCCTGAGAAGAAGAAAAGGTGCAAGCTAAAGCTTAAGGATGGAGAGGAGGATGAGTCTGGAGAAAGTGTGCCAGGAACTCTAGTGCAACCTGAGGATACAGAGGAGCCTCGTGACGAGGAGATGAAGAATGATGAAGAAGGACTGAAGGGGATAGAAATAAAATTAGAAAAGGGTGAAGGCCCAATTCTGGATTCAAGTGCCTTGGGTTCCTAAGGGAAAAAGAACAAGGGAGGAAAAAGAAGGTGAAGACTATGTGACTCCCATGGTTGGATATGTGGATGATACCAGCAAGATCATATGTGCGTGCTTCCAGAGTACTGTGGAAACTAAGGACTTGTATGGTTGGGAGTTGATGGATGCAGAGATGGCGAACATGCACACAAATAAGTATTTGTCATGGTCAATGCAGACTCATATGGATGAGCCTGATTTTGACGTGTGTGAAGAATCATGTGTCTCACGTAGAATGAAGAAAGCACCCCAAATCTGACATGTAAATGTTAAGCCAACTGTTATGTCAGATGAACAAGTGAGCAATGCCTTGGTAAAGGTATCTACAGAGGTTGTGTAGGAACATAGACAAAGCAACAACCATTAGGGTGTTGATGGATGACAACAAGGATAAGGATACATAAATAAAGCACCTCACAACAGAGAAGGAAAAGGTTGAGGAAAATATAGAAGCATTGATCAGTATGGCTGAGGAGATTGGTGATTATATTCTTAAGGTAAGGCCACATCTGGAATCTCAAGTTCCAGAAAAATTTCCTTCTGTAATGCACTATATACGCACACTTGTAAAACTGGTCATAGATGAAGGGCCCATGTGTATGCCCACACCAAAAGACCCTGTAGAGGAAATAGCAAGGGTAAAGGCCACCATTTCCAAAAAAATTGCAAGTTATGAGTCATTGCTACCAACCTTGAGAGATGAATTGAAGAAGGAAGATTATGCCTTGAACATGTGCATGACACCATATGTAATTATTAGGACAAGAACAATTATAGAAGATAATGAAGTCCTCAAAGCCATGAAGAATGAGACATTTGGGCATGTGGAGAGAATTTTTTTGGTGGAAGAGAAGTACAAAGTGCTTACAAGTGCCCAAGAACCACATGAAAATAGGCTGAAGGAGATAGGAAAACAGATTGCTGGGAAGATGGACTATATGGAGGGCATGATTTCTAGTATGGAAAATATTTGTAGAATCTTACAGAATGAAAAAGAGAACATGACTCAAGATGAGCTAGATGCCATAGTCACAGATATCCCAGACAAAATAGGTGAGGCCTTAAGTGATTGGCAGGCATTGGAGGCAGAAGTTAAGAATGAGTATCCCGGAATTAATACTACCTGTTGAGGAGAAGAGCACTGAATAATATCTCATTCTTTTGTTTGAACAAATCTTCATTCTTTCATTCATTATTCTTTACTTTGGAGAGATAAGTTAAGATTACCCATTTCCAAGGGTGGAAATGCATTTAGTGTGGGGTAATGTTGAGCAGATAAAATATAGCTCAAGTATGAAAGTGCATAAGGATTGGGCATGCAGACACATGGTGCATAGAAGGACAGATATATAGTAGAAAAATGTGCACCTAGGACAAGTGTACACATGACTTAGCCACTTTTGTAGATCTAGGCTATTTTTGGAGATAGAGTTTTGAGTGTGTAAAGATATGAAGACTTGCAGTTCACATAAGGATATTTTGGGTTTTGCATCAGTTTGAGTGCCATGCAGAGTTTTGGTCTAATAATAGGATTTATACTTAGAGTTAACTTTAGAAGATCTATTATTAGAGCACTTGCATGCTTTTGTATTCTCTTGTAAAGGTGCATGGCTATTATTAGCATGTAGCCTATTTTTGGAAGGTGCATGGGTGGTGAAGGGAAAGTCCCCACCCCTATATATATGTATTGATTTGCATGGTTTAGAGAGAGACTGATTATTGTAGAGTTATGTTGTGGATTTGTTAGCGCGCATGACTCATGATGACATTACTATGATGTATGAAGAATTTGTGTTTTACAACATTTAATATAATGGATCATATTGGTTGGATATTGGTGTTATATGTGACTGAATATGGTTCTTGCATGGTAAATCTCATTATAATCATTGTTTATTCAATCTTTCATATGGTTTAGATCTAGATCTGGTTTATGCATTGTGGATTATTTACTATCTGTTATAAATCTGGATATATACATATGCATCTAAGCTACATCACAATGTTTCAATTACAATCATTCAACACCAATTCCACTGTTGTTCACAACATTATGTAGAGAGCGTCAATTTAAGGAGGTACTGCACTTCCTGTTTCCTATATACATTTTCCTCAAGTAATCGAACACATACCTCTGACTATTTCAAACATGTATTGCAAGGAATGTGATTTCACCAAGTAAAAAAATTCACTCCCTCATCTTTATCAGGGGATTTGAATTTTCTACACACAAAACCATTTAAAATATGGTTATCAACATGTATGTCAAGTGTGATACTTTGGTGGATGCTCGTCAATTTTTGATGACATGGAAGAACGAGATGTGGTCTCATTAGAATGTAATCATTGTCCACATGTTCTTTACAAAAATAGAGATTATTAAATCTAATTTTAGAGTCACTACTATGATAATATGCAACAGAATACAAATGCTAACCAATCTAAAGATGCAACCGTATAAGAAAATATGAGAGATAGGGCACTTATCTTATTTATGCTTTTCTTGGAATAGATTTGAACTAGAAAAACTGATGAATAAGATGGTCAGAGTGTTGGAAATGGTTGATATTAATTTTGGGATTTGTAAACAGAGCTAGACATGGGTATTTGGGTTAGGGAGAGGGCACCAAAGACCACTCCTAGGCGTTGGTGACTAGGAAAATGTTTAGAATATGCTTTTTCTTGTGTTGCTAATGGTTTCACACCTTAATCATTGTTGGTCACCTATATGTTGCACTTTGATCGTATAGGTACCTGTAACCTGCAACACAAACCCTAACTACCTACACAAGCTCACAAACACATAAAATTTGAATAAAAAATGAAATATGTGAAGTTGGAATGACCTCGAAAGTCATCCGAAGGATGAACTTATGACCAAGCACTGCATTACATTCCATATTCCCTGTAGTTCTTTGTGGTTGTGTGTGAAATAGTGTCCCTAGGTTTCCCTTGCACTAATGACACAAAGATAGCGGGATATCACTAGATGAAAATGCAAATGTGTGAGATGGAATTTAGCACTTCCCCTTCCTATGCAGTGTATGCAGAGTAAGCAACCCAAAAATGTAGTCCCTTTGATAATATGTAGATATGATTGCCCTTTAGAATTTCCCGCCCATATAATAATATGTATGTTGTGTATATATAGGGATCTCTTATTTGAATTTTGACACTCATGACACAACATGCCGACTATGAACTTGAGATAAGGATGAGAAAAACAAAAAGACCGACCAAAAATTCCAAAATAAGTGAAAAGAACAAAGGGGGACATGAGCACCCAGAATGGACATGAGCTCATAGGCATTACTGTCCATAATGGGAGCTAGTGTCCAGGGATAAATGAGGATAGATGTGAGAAGACCGATATACATGGATCCCTGTGACCTGACAAAAAAATGGGTATATAAGTGACATATGTATGAGAGAAAGGCAATAGAAATTAAGTCAAACAAGTGGATGGATTAGGGAGTGTGTCTCCAGTGAATACTTTTCTTACTTAAGATTCATACATATAACAACATACTTGGCAGTATAGTAAAATAATAATATGTGCGTGATTTTGTGTCTACATCGGGTTTGCACATTTTGGGTTTGTTGAAAAAGTGTTAGAAACTTAAAGAAAATGAAAGTGGTAAGTGTAAAACAGGGATCCCAAATCTATACCAGCATTTCCTAGTTTGTTCCAAGATGAGAGCTTTGAAATAGGTATGCACTCATCAAAGCATAATGGAAGGTGGGATTTTTATATGCTGTAGTTTTTAGTACCTTGGTATAAATATATGTAATAGGGATGGATGCATACAAAATGTAAATGGAGGAATTTTCTAAATGCAGCAAACCATTTGACGAAATGCCTCTTTGAGATGTGTAACCGAACTCCACAACCTGGACCGTTTCTAATCCTCCAAACATGGTCTTTCTTACCTTTATCTGTCATAATTTTTGTTTTTTTTAGTTCTTCATTTGCAACTAAATATAAATAAAAACCCATGGAACATATTACTTTTGGTTATTTTAAAATGAAATTGTAGTGCAAAACAGTAAAATGTTACCTTGTGTCTTACGTAACCCAAATTACTTTTGGTTGTCAACCATACTCTTAAAACACCCTCCAGAGATGTTTTAGTTACTTACATAACCAGAATGGATAGTTTCAACCCTTTAATTGAAGAGTTGAGCTTGAGATATCTTTTAAATCTATCAAATGTACCTTTGTAAAAGTTAGTAAATTGCAATTTTCATCGGCGCATGAATTACCTCTCTGAAACCCCCATCCGAAATGCCAGGGTTTGACCCAGTTCCTTATCATCATGAGATGCCACAAAAAAATTTCACAACACCCTAAATTGAACATTTGATGATTTATCATAGCTTGTTAAGAGCCATGTTGACCCTATTTGTAGCATCGATTAACTGCTAAAAGTTAAAAGTTGGGTTTCATTTTGGCTTCACCATTTGGATCCTGAGCGAAGAAATGGTTACTCACCTTCTGTAAACCTCTAGTATTTTTACATGAAAATTTCATGTAACCATTAGTTCATAGAAAAAACACCTTGCCAATTAGTTTTTTAAAGAGGGTTTTTGTAGGCCTTCTGACTGTTGTTTGACCAAGTCAAACTAGTTCAATTACGACCAATGGCTCCGGAAAAACAGTCGCCATTTGTAAACCGTTTTCACTAGCTCTAATTTTTGTCAACTCCTGTGAATTATATGTATATAGAAGAGTGTATAGGAATTTCCCCATTTTATGTTCAACTATCAGAATTCAATTTTTTGAACGTGGTTTCTTAGCCCTCGAGCTAAAATTGGATGTTTTCGCAAACTAGTAGGAAGATGTGAAAGAAGTCTGTAGGACCCTTTCCAAGTCAATTAACAAATGAGAAACTTGTAGACACTTATAAATGACTGTATGGAACCTTATTTTGTGTTTGTTTTGGAGAAATTTGATTTTTGGGAAAATAGTGTTTCTTCTCTCTCTCTCTTTCTCTCTCTCCTCCTCTAGTTAAGAAATGAAGTGAAATGAAATGAATGTATATCTAACTATCTCTAACTCTCTCTCTTATTGTGTGTGAAGTATTATGATTATGTAAATGGAAAACTAAAAACGTGAATTATGCTAGATTTTAGGTAGATGTTATGCCAGTAGTTGTGTTGACCATGCGGTGGTTGCAGGTACTGAGACACAGAGAAAGTGAAGTGTACTCGTGATTTCATAATAACATGTTATTTGGAACAATGTAATTGTATAGGCTATATCAAAAATATTGTTATATGTCAAAATGTTACTTATTGAATTTTGTGATGAGTATGAAATTGTTATCATTTTCGAGTGTTTGGAAAAATGGACATTTAATCATGGGTGTTAAATTGATTCAAGATTATGTATTGTTAAGGGGGTGGATGTTTATGTTAACTAAAAATGAATTTGACCTTTTATAGTGTGTTTTAATGTGAAATTAATGATTAAATCTCTTGTTGTATTGTACAATTTACTTGGAATTGTAGGAAAGGAAGTTAAATAAATGGTTAAACTCAGAGTAAAATTATTGTGTTGATTTACCCTTCTAGTATGATCACTTGCATAACGTAGAAGACTAGAATTTTAGGATGAGCCTAGTTCCTTATACTAGATGACATCTCCTAGCTAAGGGAAATAAGAGCCCAAATTCAAGTTATCATCATACCATGTACACTTAGTGACATTGTCACAAACCCATCCGGTAGAAATGATAATAATTAAACACTATCTTAAGTATGTGGCCCTCTTCCTAGGAATTGTTTGCGTGCATTTAACAAAGTGAATAGTTCTCTTAAGTTAGTACCCCAGTATAATTCAATTTAAAATCTAATGCAACCCTTTTGAGCTGGAACATTGAGTAAAATGAAGGGTTTTAGGTGACAAAGATTCAGAGTTGCTTTTGAAAGACATTTTGAGGATTTGGGTTATGGATGAATTCCATTCCTAATTTTCAGTTATCAATATGTTTACTATAATAAAATATAATAAGAGTTAATTATGGAAAATAACAAAAGTATAATTTATGCTTAGTCTTTGAAAGTGTAATCATGAGATGTTGTTTTAAGAGAAAAAGTGAAATTTAGATCTATCTTGTAACTTGATTAAGATTTCTTATGTTGTGAGAAAAGAATCTCATTTCGTGTAAAATTTAATATGAACCTAATCAATTATTAAAGTATAAATAAAAGGAGAGAATCATGAACTTTAATCCTTTAAATTATAGACTTTTCCCCTCTTGATCTCACACTAGTTCCTATTGTGTAATGAAAGTATGATGTCTAAACCAAGTAAACATGCCTTCCTTAGAAATGAACCTTAGGACAAGAACTAGTAGCCTCATGTGTGTATAAATGTCCCTATTAACAATTGAGTTATACAAATTAATTGCAATAAGGTATATGAACCAAATTAAATGAAACCATTTAAAGTAAATGTTAAACAATATAAGGGAAATTTAGTCTAGAAAAAAAGAGAATGCATGTTCACATGTTAAGTGCTCTTCAAATCCTTAAGATTAATTATTGAAACATGATTGTAATAAATATGTAACCATGAAAGTGTTGTGTCGTGGGTAGTGCCATTTGTAAGTTTGTATTGTAGTTGGATCATTGTTGCCCTTTGTCATTTGGGAAATGTAGTTATGATGTGCATCATGTGTTTCGTGTGGTTATGTTTTCTTCTTTGGGGTGAGGTTTCATCATTGATTATTTGGAGGAATAAGGTGTATAGCTAGTGAATGGAGGAATAAGGGAAATGTGTTTACTTGGAGGAACCAAAGGAATTCGTGGCTAGTCTTAGTGGAGGGATAAACACATGTTATAATGGAGGGATAAGGGGCATGTCGAAGTTGATGTGGTGTGTATGCTTTGGAGGAACCAAAGGCTAGCTAGGATTCCTTCTTGGAGTGATAAGGGGTAGTTGCAATGATGACCTCTCCCCTATGTAAGCCTCTTAGGTAGGCTTGGTTATGTGTGTCGTCTTTCCTTGTGAAGATAATCACTTCTCATCTTGTGGTACGTGTGGGTCCATGTTGGTATAAATGGCTTGTGTGATGTTGAGTTATCCTAAGAGATTCCATGTGGTGTCGTGTAACAAGTAATGAAAGTAAAAAAAATATTCTGGGATTTTCTACTTTTGTATCTGTATGTGTAATTATGTGGGAGTCATAACCCCTATGACACCACTTCGGAACGCCCCAATCTGAGCATCAGACTGCTCATCGATAAGGTTTTGAAGCAACCTACTGAAGAGGGGAACAACATTTCCTTAATTATATCTACATCTTTTTTTTATGTATACTAAACTAGACCTTCTTCCCAATTCCTAGACATAAATATCAGTAATTGTTATTTGATTTCGGTTTTTGCTTGTATTTTGGTTTGACAAAGTGCTTATTCTTTGTATGTTTTCAGATTTCAGTAATGAATACTAGAAAGATAATTTCCCCCTCCAATTAGTGTGACTTTGACTACACCTCACTTGCAAAGGGAAAAAGAGTTCAAAAGGATTCAATTTGTTGTTAACATTTTGCATTGTAGGAATCCAAAACCAATAAAACCACTGAGAGTTGAAATGTTTTCGTCTCCTTTGTATCTTTCCATGTTTCATACAATAGGATCCCATTCACGAGGCTTTGGTTTTTCCTGGGATTCCAATGAAGATGCAATTAAATATGAACCTCCACACAAATTGCAAAATATGGGTGTGTTGGCTCCAGAAAAATAATTAGTAAAATAACTAAAAAAAAGGGCCAAGAAAATTCCAGATGCAAGCAACAAAAAACGTGTAAAGAAAGAAAAAAATGTAGTTTTCTTGTTTTTCATGTATGTAAATATAAAAAATATAATGCAAACTTCATAACTATGAAGCTGCCAAATGTTTGTAGTCACAATTATATATTACTCGATGTTTTCGTATGTTCTTAAGTTGTGTTCTAAAAGTTGTTTTTTGAAGATCCATCTATCAGTTACATCTCTAAATATGAAATAATAATAAATTTTTTTGCTAGATCCAACTTCATAATTTATTATTGCGCATAGTTTGTTATTATTTTTTTGTGCATGTGGGTTTGGACAAGAAAAAAAATTACGTTGCCAATTTGGTGTAGAAGGTTGAAAGCATTATTTTTAGGTTTAGTGATAAAGACTAACCTTTTCATTAGATATTAGTTGGCATTGATTGCAGATAAATATATGAAAAAAAAATTCCAAATAAGAAAGAAACAAAATATAAATGCTTACCTTATATATAACATGGATTCTTGCTAAGTTTTGAAACAAGGCTTTCCCAAGACATATTATGCAGGAAATTGTTCAAATAATGGAGATAAATACAAAAAATACAAACATATGAAAATTATTTTAAAAAGTTTCTATATTTCTACTATTCATGTTTGGCGTGTCTTCTTCTTAAAACTGGAAAACAATAAAACATTGTTCAACCAAAATAAAAGGTGTTTGTATATTGAAGCAAGTTACAAAATGTTACAAATATCTTTGCTAAATCATGTCTATGTTTTCATTACACAATTCTATACAAGATTATTTTTTGGGGGAACAAATGCCCTTTTTATGCTAGGTTTTCTTTGGGGCCTATTTCTAAATGGTCCTCTCATTTTCATATCTCTGATTATTTTGGGTTTACACACATTTATTTGGAATGATTTACTTTGAATAACTTACACTTATTAAAATATATAAAAAATATATTTGTGAAAACTTGTGTTTGTAATACCCTTTACTTTAGTTAGGGTCCTTCGAATTGGCATTACAGGTCATGTTTTTGTAATAGTTATCTTCTAGCCTTTCATGGATGCAATCACAACCTTACTCAGTTTACCTTTTCTTATTTACAAAAACTTCAAATTTATGTCTTTGCAATAAATGTGTAGAAGTCTCAAATTCATGGTTTGTTGTATTTCATCATGGAGGAAAATTTGACATTTGGAGGCATTTCTCACCTAGTTGAGGGTTTCCTTGATCCAAAATTGATATTCCAACTACTTAACTTGTCCCCCTTTGATCAACCTTCAATGCTGGGATCCAACATTGTGTCGATATTTCTGATGGAACACACTTTCAAACCACAGTACTACCATCTAAATTTGTAATTCAAGTTTAAGAGAAAAACTACAAGAAGGCACCATTGTCTGTTTGCAAAAATCCCTCTACATAATGATAAAAAATGAATTGTATGCTTCTTTCCATTTTCCATTAATAATGTCGCGGGTCACCTCTTTAATTTTACTAATTTTTCTTGCTTTCCCTTTCATACATGCATAATTGTTCTTTTCATGGACATGGATATTTTTTCTAAAACACATACAAAAATTGGTGCCCCAACTCGACTTCCAACCAATGTAGCTCCCAAAAAGCAATCAAATTTAGAGGCAACTTATGGCCTTGATAATGGTCTGTTTCCACAAACACCTCCTCTATAAAAAATATTCTCCTTCAAACTATGCAAACACACCTATATAAATTAGTGCTTTAAATACAAACATGTGAATATGGTCTATTGAAGGGTGTGCCCTTGCCAAAAAAACTCTCCGAGAATATAACACCATGAAGGGGAGTGGTTATTTTTTTTTGCTGAGATTTTGTGGATAACAAAGGAGGAGAAATACAGGTAAATTTATTCAATGAGATTGTTGAAATGTTTTATGAGAAAATAGAAAGTGGAAAAATGTACACCATTGCAAATGGTAGGATTGGAAAATCAAAACTGATTTTCAACCACTTAAATAAACCTTTGGATTTTTTTTGCAGGCATCCTCATACGTCACTCCTCTCATAATCAACGAGGAAGCAATACCTTCGCATCACTTTCACTTCACAAAAATTAAAGATATACCTCTAATGCTTATAGGGTCTTTTATTGACATCATTGGCATATTTGTTGCCATATCTTCATGCTCTGCAATCCATAGGATAGAAAAGGAAGAAACTATAGAAAGAACATTGCAACTCAAATATCTATCTAGATATAGTTGTAGACACCCAAATTTTGGTCACAACCCTTTAAATCCCCTTTGACTAATTAATTCAATACTATTCCCCCACCATGCCCACTTGCGCACATTTTTAATTTATTTAATTACCTACCTCACCTAACCACCTCACCCTAGACCCATCCTAAGTGTATTAATTACCTTAGACCAAGTCCCCACTTATCTTGACCAACTGAGACTCTTTCTAACCCTAATTATTCATGACCTATTAATCCTCTAACAAATTCCACACTCTAATTTATGCCATTCAACACCCAGACCCGGAATAAGCCAAATACCATGCTAAATTTGGGAGAAAAAACCCTATTTTTGGCAGGTTAGACAAATTCTCCTTAACTGACACCGGTTATTCCTTGGTCAGTGTTGGTCACCTAAACACCATCAGTTAGGTTAAATAAAAAATCTTAACTTATTGATCAAGTTCTGAATCTTGTTTTCTGGCTCTTACGACCTTGCATCATGATCCCTGAGATTTCTAGTGACCTTGTGATATACCAGAGACCTCTACAACATTCAGACATCGCACCATTCATCCACAGATTGATCCAGAGCTCTAGTACACTCATTGGGAAGCACCGTTTCCTCCTGGGTTATTACATTTGTTCGGGATCACCTTCTCTTGCAACCATCACTACCACCTTCTTTCTATCTGCATTTTGTAAGTAAGTATTGTTTATTCTTGGTCATTTTTAGTAGATTAGTCATTGTATTAGCTATCTGTTTCATTCTATATTTTATCTTACTCGGGTATCTCCCACACTATCTCTGATTTACTATATGCCCATTCACCCTCCATACCTTTCCCAAACACCAATGTAATCACCTCTGAGTCCTTATAAGAATCCCACAACCTTACCTAAACTCCCTTCACTCTCTATGCAGTCAAAGAGAGTTCCCAAAACCCCATTTTTAATATTCTTACCAAATTACCCCTACAGACACCGATCACCCAACCGACATTGGTTCATTACCAGTATTTAGCATTGGTCATCCAACCGATGTCGGTATCTGTGAATTGTAACTTTCCCCAAACCAACAAGCTTCTAACTCATCCAAAACAGCCTAGAACCTTACAAAATCTTGCCCAAACCTCACCTACAACCTCTTTCAGACTTACAGACCTAGACCAACCTATTACACCTCTGGACTTCATCGTAACCATGCCTGTTAGATCAAATTTACTTATTGTATGTTATAGGAGATACCTAAATCTTATCAACTACAATAGGAATCAGTCATTTATAATTTCTTCTTGCATTAAGTTGTTATAAACATGGGATTGACAACCATTCGAGGAATCATCATACTTCTCGGATGTAGATTTTGCTTGGCATTCCTCTGCCATTTGTTAGTTAATATCATTTGGTGGTCTTGTTGTGTTTCTTATACTGGTCATTCCTCCTAGCCAAAGGGAAGCTTTCACAATCATCTTGGTCAACATTCTACGTGTGCACACCATCTACATAATCACAAGTATTCCTCCTTAACCTTACCCTTATTTGTTTTATCTCTATATTTGCAGTGAAACATTTTGGCACGCCTAATGGGACCCTATCTTTTGTGTTCTTTGCATTGTTCATTTTAGGGAATATTTGTGTGTTTGTTTCTTTTTGGAAAAGTTCACATTAAATTTCTCCCTGGAAACCTTCTCTTCTTTTCTATTTGTCTAAACAAAATTCGTTCGTGGGTGCTCAAAAAGAACATTTCTTCTTCTTTTCTTTTGTATATTGCATCTATTGAAAGAAATGCCTCTTCTTTTTCTCTACTTGCTACCTCAAATTTCATTGTCAATTTGAGTTTTAAAAATCTATGCATTTCATCCTTATGATTGTTGCATTAGATCACCTAGATTTTATTTACAATCTATATACTGGAGGTCATGACCAGTTGAATATTGGTGAGAATTAATCGTAGTTCACACTTTGTGCGCACACACCCCTGTCCAAATCACTTTAACAATTTAATCATTTCTTAAACATCTTCCTTCCCGGTATTTTCTGTCAAAGATTAATAACTTGTTGATAGTGGATCCAGTTGGTGTTCTAGCCAGTCATCATATCAGAGTTCAAACCTCATGTACTTTGAAGTATATATTGGGGACACTTTAACCAAAACACACTTGATACCAGCCATAGATTTCTTATAGGGCACCTTCATTGACCAAAAACTCTATTCTAGTCATAGTGATTTAAAAAAGGCATAAACCACATAACATAAAAATCTGGTACCTAAGATTTGCATGTTTGCTATTTTTTTCCTGATTTGCATTTTGATTTCTAAGAGTGATTCATCTCCTTTTCTTTTCTTTCCTTTCACACTCCATAATCATAGTTGGTGTATTCTAGTTTTTTCTAAGTGTGATAGGACATCATTTTTCCATACTTAAATTCTGGGTTGGCTTTCATTTGACTTAAATCACTCCAAATTTCAAAATTACTTCAATTTCTCAAATTTCTCAGTGACCGACATCGGTCCAGTGACCGCAGTTGGTTCCATTATCATACCGACACTGGTTACCTGACCAACGTTGGTCTCTGTGTGTTTTTTATTATTCTATCAAAAACAACTTTAATCTAACATTTATACTTTCTATCACTTCATGTGTTATGGTTTCTTCTAATACACTCATTTCTGAGTCTCTATCACCACTTACAGAACCATGTTTCACTTGTTTTATACTTTTCTTATCCAAAATTTCAAAATTATTGATTATCCACAGTAACCGACATCAGTTCATTTGCCCAATCAGCACCGGTTACCCAACCGATGTCAATTTCTGTGTTTTGATTTTCTTGTCAAAACAACAACTTATCATCATTTTCTAGATTCTTCTTGTCTTTTGTTTCTATGTTTTTGTAACATTTTTAGAGCTCAGACTATCTATTTGTCCATAATTCACATGGTTTTGACTCGCAGAAAAAAAAACACCCTTGTGTTTTACGCTAGCTGTCAACCACTACCTCCCAGTCCTTCACCACCTTCGATCTCTTCACGCATGGATCCCACTTCTTCTACCACTATACCTATAGGTGATGAAGAATTCAAGAAATTCATTGATCATAATACCACAACCTTTTAGTATTACCTTGCCCATTCTTCTACTCGTGACTCATCAGGTCAACCTTTATTCGAGATTCCTACCTCCATGTCTCCCACTCTCACCCCCACTTCTGTGTCGGCCACCACTAGTGTAGCGTTACCTACTTCTACCACACCACCTATCATTTCTTAGATCATTCCTACATCTTCGATATATTTCATACCTATGGAATCTATCACACCTTCGGCGTTTTTTTCCCCTTTGACGTCCACTGCACCATCATCTATGTTTTTTAGTGTAGGGATTCCCACATCATTAGTCGCTATTACCTTACAACCTCCAGTTGTGTCAACCCCTTTTCAGAGTTTGGTCATGCCTATACCTGCCACTCTACCACCTATCACTATGATGGTCTCTACACAGGTCCCTCCCACCTATACCTTAGCTCAACCACAACATGTCACCTAAACCTCCCATTCAGGATATATGCCATCATCATTTGTTGTTAGTTATATCCCCCCTTCTTAGTTTCAGTAATTGATTAACAACATGCAATCTATAGCTATGTGTGTTGTTGCAGAATGCAACACCTCACATATGTTGCCATTCCATGTTTGTCTTCAGCAAGGAAACACAAAATCCTCGAAGGACCAATGCATAGCCTTGATGAAGGTGAGAATCACAGTACATGTGGGATGTTAAACTCTAAAACAACAAACAAAGTTGTAGCTTACATGCAGAAGATTTCATTATTAAGTTACAGGTACATCAAATTTCATTATTTCTTTATGTTTAAATGTTATTAATCATGTGATTGAGTTGTTTATTTTGTTATACAATCAATACATATCATAAAAGTTGAATGCAGAAAGAAGTATACAACTCAATTACAGAAATTAATGTCATTTATTCATGAAGAAATTCAATGTTTCCCACACAAGCCGTGGGATGTAACTTATGATTATTGAAGTAAAAGATACATGTACACAAAGCTAAAAGAAAAGGAATATAGAAGAAACCCATCATTTCCTTTTGGGTCTTCTCTTGGTCTTCATCTAGTTCCACTTCCTCCTTCATCTTCATCTGCATCATCTTCCATTGCATCATGTACCTGAAAAGAAAGAAAAATTTTGTGAGTTAGTGATCTCATGTTTTAATCTGTATTCTTGTGCTATCTAGCTTCATGAAAATGAATCATTTGAAGTCAATAGGCATAAGGTACATCAAAGTTGATACAAAATTGAGAAAGTACTATCTTACAAAAGCACATGTGATTCTCATAATCATGACAGAAAAGAAGAAAAGTCACTATGGAATACAAGAGAGGATGTAAGCCTATTATTTTTCTAACTGTTTTCTGAAGTGTGTAGGTACATGTAGCAGTTGAAGAAAAAAATTTTCATAATTTAAATTGTATTTACAAGTAAAGATTGCATTCAAAAAAGCAATTAAAAACATAAGATGAAAAAGTCATTCTAATTTAATGATCAAATATTAAAATTTGAAATTACAATCTTAATTTTTTTTTAAATTCAAGTATAGAAATCAAGTACAAAGGCAGACATGAAAATTCACATGATTCAGATATCAAATTTCAAACTAAAGAGTTAATAATCAATTCATGAAGTTACAAAGTTTAGTCAAGCAATCAAGTAACAAATTTCAGAATGAAAATTTTCAATTTTAAGTGAGACAAAGTTTCAAAGGAAAAATACAATCATTACATTTTATAAAGTACATTCAAAAGAAGTTTCAAGAATATTCAATTTCAAAAAATGAAAATCTGCAAAGAATAAAGAAGATTATATACAGTAATAAAAGAAATAAAAATACAGCAATCATTTAAAAGAAAATAGGTTTCAAAAAAATTTGGCACAATTTTATCAAAGATACACAATCATAAATGAACTTTCTTAAAGAAAGGTCAAAGTATAAAAACAAAAAATATAACTTAGAGAATATAGGTGGTACAATTATCAATGAAGATATTAGAAGGTGATTTAAAGATCAAAAATTTCAATCATTAGAATGTTTCAATTTCAATCATATTTGCAAGTAGAAATCAATGTAAATAACAAAGTAAAATGATTCAACAAATTTGTAAATTATCAAAGTCATCATCTTACATGAAGTCATAATTTGCTAAAGCCTAGATACAAATGATTCAAATCAGAAGTTAATATCAACAAATTGCGAAATGCATTTAAGATATCAAGATCTAACAAATTGACATTTGGAAATACAATGCAAAAGTCTTCAAATCATAAACATGTCAAAAAGAAAATCTTCAATATCCAGTTCAGAAATTTCAATTTTTAAATTCAAGTAAAAAAACATTCAAGTTATTTCCAATGTAAAATTAATCTAAAGTCCATTATCAAAAGGTATTTTAGGAAAAAAATGGAAGTCCATATCAGTTCAAAGAAGCTTAAGGAAGTTATCAAAGTTAGACATGTAAATGTAACAAAAAAATGACATAGTATTTCAGTTTCAACAAATACCAAAATTGAATATGAAATAATTTTATATTCATAAACAAGAGTTTAAGACCTGAATTTAAAGGAAATTAACACTTACAATACATAAGCTTAAAAATATAACTTATCATTGAATCAAAACTATAAAACAAAAATAAAATATAAGCAACATTTCAAAAAAATGAAATTTAGAAGCAAAACTCATACAAATAATACTTAACAAAGAATTATGAAGTTTTACATAAAATGATTTCAAACTAGTGAGCATTAGCAAGATTTATGAAGTAAAATTGTTAGTTTAAATTTTCAAACATTCAAAGTGAAAAGATCAAAATCACATTCATCATGGATTGTTACTTCAATTAGAATATACAAAATGATACAAACCCTATGCAAAATCATTTTGCAAGAAATTAAAAACAAAAAACCCATAATTGTCAGTATTAAAATTTGAGAAGATACACAAAAGTTAATGTAATGAAATAAATTTGTTTAAATGGTCATCAAAGTATCAAAATAACAATGTTGTAGAAAGAAAGAAAAGAAAATCAATAGTTAGACAGATAATGAGTCACAATAAATACAATTTTGAAATTTCCTGAATAAACAAAAGAGTGAAGAATCACAAGGTTGATAGTTTAAATTCAAATAAAAATAAACACTTATTCATAGAAATATAAAATTGAAAGATCTTCAAAAAAAAATAACTTCAAATGAACAAAATTAAGGTAAAAAGTGATTTATCTTCAAACCATAAAACACATTCAAAATGCAAGTGCAAAACCCAACAAGTTTCACAAGCTCAAAATTAAAGATACATAAAAATCAAAAAATCAAATTTCTATCATGAATCAAAATTTTAAGATGAAAAATTTAATAAAGTTCAAAATGGAAATGTAAGCTTAATTTTCTAAATAAAAATGGAAACCATTTTGACCAATTTCAAAAAATATCAAGACCATATCAATGAATATTTTAACTCAAATCCAATTTCAAATTTAATAAAAAATAGAGAACAAGAAAAAATTTTCAAAACAGTTAAACAGGAAAAAAATCAAATGAAAAGAGTTAAAACCTGATCACACTTAAGCCTCATTTTGAAAGAGAAATTAAATCAAATAGGAAAAAATTTCCACAACCAAAATTTGAGTGCAATGAAAATGAATGAAAAAAGGTTTCATTGTCTCCAAACTCAAAAATCACAATCACAACACAAAATAAAACTCACCAAATTATTAAGAATGGAAAAATGCAAATTCAAAAATTTAGCAATCAATGGTCAAAAGAAGCTCACAATCACCCATATGAAGTCCAATGAAATCCCAAGACTCAGGATCACAAGAGTTGAAGAAAAATGAAAGTAATCAAGATGACAAAAAATATAAAGTGAAAACCAAATGAAAAGATTTAATCAACAATGGTCAAATTAAGGTACATCATCCAATGGCTTGCACTCCAGAAATTGAAAAATCAATCCAACCAAAGAAAAAATGAAACTCCAGATCACAAGGGTCAAGAAGAAAATTACCAAATGGCAACTAACCTGTCATTAAAACCTAACTCACCCAGTGAGTTAAAGAATCAATAAGATCAAAAGTACAGAGATCAAATCATCAAATCACCAACTCCAACTTAACTAAATTATATAAAACCAAACCAGTGTCATATCTTAATGGTATGCATAACATGTGAGTTCAAAAATGCCAACCATAATTTTGTTTAAAAGTTAAATTCCACCAAACATAATCAAAGGGGTAATCATCATCAAAGGAGGGGGACAAAGTCCCATTTCATAAACAATACTTTGTTTAATAATGACCAAGATTAGGTTTAATAAAAAAATATATGCCACAAAATACAAAGGGCAATGACAAATAAATATTATGACAAATGTTCCAAGGTCTAATGATTTTCTTTAAATCAATTCAAAATTCAACAATAATTCAAAGGGGGTTCATAATAATCATTGATATTATTCAAGGTGTCTAATATATGCCCATAATACATGTTAATCATAAGAGTAAATAATTACCTTAAAAGGGTCACAAGTAAATTACCTTAAACTTGCTAAAAATATTATCTACAAAAGAGAAGATATTATTTTGCACATGTGCATAGGTGGTCCCCACAGTGGGTGAATGATTTTTGCTAAGTATTGAGAATCAAAGGCATTATTTTTGCACAGGAGTGTGTTTTTGCATGTGATCACAAGAGGACAAAAAGTGTCACATCAATCATCACTAAGAAGACAAATTTGCATGCACATTGGAGAAGACTTGCACATCAAGCAAGGGCTATTATTAGCCAAAATATTCACCCAAGTTTATTCATTATTTCAGAATTAAAGTAGTCAACTGCACTTTGACTAAAGTGTATTTTTGGAATTAAAGGCTATTATTGCCTCATTGTAAACAACATGTTTATTTTATCCCTTTATTTATTCATGATAAAGGCTAAAATTAGCATGCATGGGTGAGTTCAGACTGCAACCTATTTTTAGGAGGGTTGGGTGAATATTTTTGCTATATATTGTGTGCATTGGCAAAGCACAAGGAGGAATTTTTGGATGTAATGAGTGTTGAAGAAATTTTTGCCAGTTTTTCCCTTGAATGAGAACCAGTTATTGCCTTTCCAATTATTTGCAGTGGTGTGTATCTTTCTATTAGCTCTTGTGAATTTTAATTCCCTGAATTAATTATCTTACCTTGCTACAAATTTGGTGTTTTCTGCATAGTCTTAGTGTGCATGTTAGTTGTTGTGTTGTTGTGATTTATCCCTCAACACAAAAGTGTTTTCCTTAGGATTTAGCTAAAACCCATTGGTTCATGCTCCTTTAATTTGTTCTCAGTATATTGTGCATGTACTCAGTCAAATCCCTCAATAATTTTGGTGTATCACCCCATTTTAATTTCAGTTACAACCATCTTTTTACCCTTAAAACCCCAAAAAATTAGTTTAGGATACATCAATAAGGAACCGACCTTGTAATCCCAAAGATTCACCTCAACATAGGGTCCAACTTCCACAAATTGAACTGATAGAGTTGTTCACTAGGGCTTGTGTCAGGAACATCTCACCAACTCTTTAGGTACAAACATTCCAAACATTTGACGAGGCATTCACCATGGCTCAGAAGGTAGAGATTTGTGCCCTAGAAGAGAAGAAACTTTAGTTGTGCAACAAGAGCACTCCTTTTAAATCAAATGACACCCCTTCTTTTTCTAAACCACAAAACAATTATTCTAAGGAAAAAGGATCCACCAAGATGGTGGTTCTAAAATATGGACCTTCCCATCTATCAAACCAACCAAAACCTCCTTCTAATCTGTCCCTTGTTCATAATTTCTAGTATAAGTATGAATAAAGACATTATACCCCCATAGGAGAACCTTACTCCTCTGTATTGGAAAAGGTGTTAAAATCAGGCGCTATCACCCTTCCGTGAATCAAACCACATACTGGTTTTGACCCTTCCCATCCTGTACCTAGCATGGTATAAGGATAATGACTACTGTAACTATCACCGTGTTAGGGGCCATAGTGATGGAAACTACAAAACTTTTAAGAACATCATCCAGGAAATGCTAGATAATGGAGATCTCATCCTAGATAACCCCAACATGCCAGCAAATCAAAACCTTCATATCTTTAAGAAACCTTTTCCAAACCATACCCATTCATCAAACTAGGTGGGTGAGACCTCTAACACCAATGTTCATGAGGTTCATGCCATCTTCAATACCATACCTACCTCTTCTGCTCAGTTTCCCTCCATCCCATCTATTGATGAAATTCTTGCGCTCGCTCCTCTACCCACAAAGGAACCTATTTTTCCTACTTCTCTACCCATGGAGGATCCTATCTCACCTAATCTTCCACCCACGGAAGAGATGACCCTACCCACTATTTTACTTACCCAACATCCTATGTCACCTACTCCTTCATCTACCACAGAGATTATCCCACTTATCTCTCCACCTATCAAGGAGCCCACACTATTCATGCTTCTACCCATGGAAGCACCTATTTTATCCTCTTCTCCACCTAAGGAAGAGTCTACACCACCTACCTTGCTCCCTCCTCGACCCATATGGGAGCCGCTTCTATACTCTCTTATTGTCAGTGGTGCATCTCCTAGGGTCTACTAGGATCTTGTTAATCTTCTTACATCACTTCTACCTATAGATTCAGAAGCCAAAAACTTTCCCTGTCTCATAGACATTAAATTTTTCACAGAGATTACCACCAGGTCATCACCATCTTCCTCTACCTCTACGCCATTCTATCATTTGGATGATCGTTTAGAGTATGTTGACCACACCACACTCTGGGGGGCTTACGTTGCCCAGTACCTACACAAATGAAGATTCTTACCCCAAACACCTCTACCGTTTATCCAAAGATATTCCAAACAACTAATACCATGAACACCTAAACCAGTCATATTAGTATCTTCTTCATCAGCCTCACCTTCACCTCAACCTTCACCTACACTCAAACCTTCATCAACATCTAAACCTCCACCGACACCTAAACCTAATGCTACATTGGGGGTCCATCCTACACCTAGTCTACTACATCCCGTAGTCAAATTAGACCTGACTACTAAACAACCACCCGTCACGAAGTCAACTCCCGTGCCTAAGAAGAAGACACAATCTCCTAGGCCTTATTATCCCTCACCTCTTCCATTGATCTTAGGCCCACATCCATCAACCTTGGTCAAGCAACCACTTCACCAAGGCAAGTCCAAGGTATGACAACCCACATCCACACCTTCATCACCTCATTTTCCCACACCTTTACCTCTTCACAAAAACAAATCCCACATGACAGCCCACACCCACACCTCTACCTTCATCACCTCATTTTCCCACACCTTTACCTTCACCACCTCTTCATCCTGCACCCACACCTATACCTTCATCACCTCCCTTGCCTACATCTTCTCCATTACCTACCACCATATCACAACCAACACCACCACTTTCACCCTGGATTTTTAGATTACCCTCATCTTCTGTGTCTCCTTCTACCTCACATACCCCACCTGCACCTTTACCCAAGAAGGTGCAACCTAAATCAAAAACAAAAACAAAACCTTCTCTACCTACCAAAAAGGTAGCCCCACCTATGCCACCTCCAACAACACCTCTTCCACAAAAATCACTTGTGCCTTCACCAAAACCCACTCTGACTTCACATTGTGATCTGTTGGCAGGATCCTATTCCAATGTCCTTGCTAGGTTGCTAGAAACCTCTGCTATCACATTACCACCCATTAAACCTTATGACCCACTCAAACCTAAACCAGCAGGGTTTGACGATACTAATATTTGTGCATATCATCTCTCCAAGGCATGATATTGAGGATCATAAGGCCCTTAGAAATGTTCTCCTTCAACTTTGTAATTCAGAAATCCCCTTGGAAGAAGATGACCAATTGGAGGAGAATTTCATTCCCCCTTCACCCACCACCACATGACCTAATCCTATATCTATTCAGTGGTCGTTACCTCCATCTCCACAACCATCTTTTCCACCTCTGGTCTTTGAAATCAATATGGTTTGAGTAGCCACTCGATCACAAAAGGAAAAAGGAAAAGAGAAAGTCAACAACCCATCTAGTGCACCTGCACCTACCATTCCATCTGCACCTTCCCCTAAGGTAACCATCTGTGGGCCAACCTATCCAATTTCTGATGGAGTCACACATCGTACTATGATCAAACAACTACATCAATCTCCTCTAAAAATGTCTTTGTATGACCTCATCCAAACCTCTGAGTCTCATTGCCAGGCCCTCCTTGAGATCCTAAACTATTGAGGTTCTACCAAATGACCCTATGCCTGTTGCCACCATATTCACCCCTCATCATGTGGCCACTCTCACTTCTTCGCCTAAAATTTTTATTACCACTACCAATCACCAAATTTCTATCATCAGTTTCTCTAACTCAGAGATTGCTCCTCACCATTCAGAGGATCTTAATCCCACCCTCTTCATCTCCATCCACATTGAGGATACTCACGTCTGACGTGTTATGATTGATGGAGGTGTGAGTATTAATATTATTTCTTCCCATGCATATGAACAAATGTGCATACCTACCAATTGCATGCATAATAACCCAGTTATGTTGTGTTCTTTCAATGATGCTCTGACTTCTACTCTCGGCACCATCATCCTCCACATCCATGTGGGTCCCCGCACCATTCTTGAATTGTTCTATGTTCTTGAAGGGGAATTCCAATACAAAATTCTTCTTGGCTGATCCTAGATCCATGCCATGGGGTGTGTACCTTGACTCTTCACCGCTGCATCAAGTTTGAATATGAAGGACACCCTTACACTATTCAGGAAGATCCTTCACCTTTCAAAACTTGTAACATGTTGTATCGACCCAATGATGTCCTTATTCTAGTTAAGGCATCTACTACCACTACTTGTCACCTCATCTACTACCACTACCACCCCATCTTCACTTCTACCTCAACTACCATTACTCATTTCCTCATCTAAAACTTCTACCACTTCATTCTTTCATCTACCACTTCTACTACTACATCTTCCTCAACTAGCCCATCTATCCCCACTACTACCACAACTTCCAAACTTAACCCATCTACCAACCCTTCTTCTCAAACTTTGAATAGCTCATCCATTCCCACCACCCAAGTACCAACTTCTGACCCTTTGGCAGGTGTTTTTCAATGCCTTACCCTGGGGGAGTATCGCTTGTACAACATCGACACTTTCCAAACTCCTCAAGAGTATGGAAACCTTCATCAACACCCACATTATGACCATCGTATAGGAGAAGTTTTTCCATATGGTCCTCCCCACCTTCGCACCAACTTGACATTTGGGGGACTTGATACTTCTTCTTATTCTCCCGAACCACCCACTCAAACATGACCTTTTTCCTCTGACTTTTGTTACCTCACCAACCACCACTTCACCCACACCTTTCTTCATCATTGTGCTTGGAAGGGCTTTGGCTTTGGTCTTTATGAACAAGGTCATCACATAGTTATTCCTTGCACTACCCACAAACATAAGGACCACCGTGGTATTGGATTTTTTGAACCACCTAGTCCTAAGAAGGAAAGAATCGACCTTGTTGAAGAAGATCAACCTTATTCACCTTCTTCACCTTCTTCACCTATCACACCACCTTCACCCATGGAGTCCATGGATCCAAAATCCATTCCTCCTAACTTTTTTTTTCATGAACACCATTTCTTTGGGACCTCTGACCTATCATCGTGATGGTGAGGTGCCCTCTTCCCTTCCTCTTCTTTATCCTGACATGTTGGAGGAAGACACACCTTCTATCAACATCATTCAATGTTAGGATGATGATTCCATTCTCACCTATTTAGGTGTAGAAGATTCTTACATTCACCGGTCATTACCTTCTGAGACACAAACCATGTTGAATGAATCGACCATAGAGATCAACATTCACACTCAGGATGACCCTCACATTCTAAAGATAGGCCAATCTTTAGATTCTACTGAACAGGAAGCCTTCACCTCTTTCCTCTGAGATCATAGCAATGCTTTTTCTTGGTCTTATGCCGATATGCCTGGTATTGACCCAAATATCATGGTGCACAATATCGTTACTATTCCTGATGCCAAACCTGTGAAACAGAAGCTATGAAAAATGCATCCACGCATTTCCCTTCTTGTTCAAAGAGGAACTCCAAGTGCCTTCTTTCCATTTCTTTCATTTTACCTATCGACTGTCCGCAATGGATTTCTAACATTGTTCCTGTCACCAAGGTGATAGGGGGACTCCACATTTACATGGATTTCCATGACCTTAACCTCACCTGCCCTAAGGATGACTTTCCTTTGCCTAGCATCGACCAACTTGTTGATCTTACAGCCGGCCATGAGATGTTATCTCTTATGGATGGGTTCTCGGGTTATAATCAAATATTACTCATGCCAGAGGATCAACACAAAACCACCTTCATCACCCCTTGGGGGACCTTTCTGTTATCATGTCATGCCCTTTGGCTTGAAAAATGTTGGTGCCACTTATCAGTGTGCTATGACCTATATCTTCCATGACATCATGCATGACATACTGGAAGACTACGTCGATGACCTTCTTGGTAAGTCCAAAAGTCATGTGAACACCTCCCAGTTCTCAAAATCATCTTTGACCATCTCATCAAATACTGTGTTCACCTTCAACCAAAGAAGTGTGTCTTTGCAGTTCTCTCTAGAAAACTCCTTGGTTTCATTGTTTCTTTGTGGGGCATTGAAGTTGATCCCACCAAAATCAAGGCTATTCTTGAGATGCCTCCACCTACTAACCTTCGACAACTTTGTAGTTTGCAAGGAAAATTGCAATCCATTCGACACTTTATTTCCCAACTTTCTGACCGATGTCACCCTTTTCATCATCTTCTTAAAAAGGATGTCTCCTTCAATTGGAATGATGAGTGCCACAAATCCTTTGAAGCATTGAAGAAATACCTTCTTCAACCACCTGTGCTCATCCCACCTAAAGATGACAAACCTTTCTACCTATACATTTCTGCCACTGACCATTCCTTGGGTGTCATGCTCACTCATCGTGATGAGAAACACAGGGAGCAAGTGGTTTATTACATAAGTCATATGCTTTTAGACTATGAGACTAGATATACCCATGCTGAAAATATTTTCCTAGCCTTAGTCTTTGTAGCCACCAAACTTTGCCACTACCTACTTAACCATAAAACCTTCATCTTCACTAACACCGACCCATTGCATTACATGTATGCAAAACCTTACCAACATCAATGCACCTCGCATTGGCTTCTGCTCCTCACAGACCTAGACCTAGAATTCATTCATCAAATTTCTGTCAAGGGCCAAACCATTGCAGATCAACTTGTAGATGCTCCACTTCCTGGACATCAATCTTCTAACTTTGTTTTTTCATATGAATCTATCACTACCCTTTCCCTCGATGATTTTCCTGATGAATCTACCATTTACCAAATGACCTTATTCTTTGATGGTTCTAAATGTCAATGTGGGGGTGGTGCAGGGGTCATCCTCATTCCTCTTGATGGTGAGCCTATGCCTTTATCCTTCAAATTAGACTTTGACTGCACCAATAACATCGTTGAGTATGAAGCACTTGTCTTGGGTCTTCAAATTGCCATAGCCTTAGATGTTAAAAGAATTAATATCTTTGGTGATTCTCAACTGGTTGTGAACCAAGTCAATGGTTTATACCAGTGTCGTAATGAGGTCCTTCAAAAGTATAAGTTCCATGTCAACTT
This sequence comes from Taxus chinensis, assembly GCA_019776745.2. Taxonomy (NCBI): domain Eukaryota; kingdom Viridiplantae; phylum Streptophyta; class Pinopsida; order Cupressales; family Taxaceae; genus Taxus; species Taxus chinensis. The sequence goes on from JAHRHJ020003295.1 coordinate 56,518, forward strand.
ACTTTTGACCACCTTTGACCATTACCTCATTCAAACTACTCCGTGATCCACCAAAAAATTCATGGATACCATGGCTTGTCTTGCCTCACAAATACCTGCCTCACCTTCAGACTCAAAAATATTTGTCATAGTACAATGGTTGTAGTCACCTTCTTACATCATTCCCATGACATTAATTTTGTGGGATGTATTGAAACTGACCCACGTGACATTTGGTATAAGAAATTGTTGATTACCTCTCCCTTTCAATTCTACCTCCAGACCTCACTCGCAATGGTCGGTGAGCCTTCCTCCAAAAGGTCTCTCATTACGTCATCATGGGTGGTCTTCTCTACAAATGTGGCTTTGATGGTATCCTACTCAGGTGCCTCACTAGTTCTAAAATTCCATACACCATTAAAGAAATCCATGATGGGATTTGTGGTGGACATTTCAGTGGCCATTGTTGCCAAATGCATCCTTCACCTTGGCTATTACTGGCCAACCCTTAACCAAGATTGTTGTGAATATGTCAAATGTTGTGTGAAGTGTCAGCAACATGCTAACCTTCACCATACTCCTAGTCATGCCTTACAAGTTGCTAGAGACTTTTGGCCCTTCTCTCAATGGGGTTTGGATCTCGTCAGAGAGATTAACCCTCATTCTTCTCAATGTCATCAATGGATCATCACAGCAACTGAATATTATACTAAATGGGTAGAATCCATCCCTCTCATTTCAACTAAAGCTGAGAAAATATGTGAATTCATCAACCATCACATCATTTTTCATTTTGGTGTTCCTCATCGCCTCATCACTGACAATGGAAAACAATTCAAAAACAAAACCCTATGCAAACTATGTGATAACTTTGGCATTCAACTAAGTTTCTCTTCACCATATTACCCACAAACAAATGGCCAAGCCAAATCTTCCAACAAAACCCTCAACAAAATTCTTATGAAATTCGTCGATGAAACTGGTAAGGATTGGCACATGCACATTCCTTTCACCTTATGGGCTTATCCGTACTAGCATTCGTACCTCTACCAATGCTACACCTTTCTCTTTGGTCTATGGTACAGAGGTCATCTTGCCTCTTGAAGTGCAAATTCCATCTCTTCGTATCTCACTCAATGATATGCTCAATGATGATGATTTTCACCATGAACGTTTGGCACAACATGAGCTACTAGATGAATTCCATTTAAATGCTCTAGACCACCTCCAAATCTACCAAAAATGCATCAAGCGTGCCTATGAAAAATGTGTTCATGAGTGAACTTTCAAGATTGGTGATCTTGTCCTAAAGGAAAATCAACACATAACCAAAGCAGAGAAAATAAAATGGGGCAAGTTTTCTCCTAATTGGCTTGGACCCTACATTGTCACCCATACCTATGGATCAGGTGCTTATCATTTATCTTCTCTTGAAGGTAAACCCAAACCTGAGCCCCTTAATGCCTTGCATCTTTGACCATTCTACTATTGAATAAAGTACTACATCACTTTATGTCACCTATATGCTCATCCCTTGAGAAAACCTTTCCTCCATCTACCTATTTTAAGGACCAATGACTAAACTAGAATTGTGTGATTATCCATCACCATTCAACCTTGTCTTAAATATGAGTACCACGGATCTACTCATGGCATGATTCTCATGGATACTTTTCATTTTTTTTAGGATGGAATCCCATGGTCATTCATCACTTAAAACCCCTCTTTCATAGCTAACCTTTTCGTGTTATGGTCTTTCCTTCATAAAAGAGGCCTATACTCCTTTATAGTCTTGTCCATGACTTCAAGTTCAAAAATAAAAAAGCAAAAATATACATGGGATAACCAAAAACTCAACTCCTTGAGTCAAACTTCTCACAAATAGATGAATCCCTCAAAAGGACATCTACCTCTCTTTCTCTTGTTGCTATAAGTAGACTGCTCCCTCGAAGGACAACTATAAAAATCCAACCACTTATTGTAATTAGTCTATCAAAAAAGAAGACTAAACTATATCTCTCAAATAAAATAATTCTGGAGCTTCCTGCATCGATCAACTTCAAGAAGACCTCAAGGAGAACCTATTTATCCCATTATAGACTTCCCACATCGATCAGTCTATATAAACAAAAATAAAATAAAAAATAAAAAATACAAAACTTTTGGTCATGGACTTGCCTATTCTGGTTTTGGGTATCTTGCAGAAGGGGCATGTTGTCCCACAACAAGGTTACGCTAAACAAAATCTTCCACCTTACCCTCTATTTAATATCTTCTAACTTAAATTCAAGGGATGATGTGCATGTATTTTACACATTGTGATCATGCAACTTCTTTCACCTATAGACCTATCACATCATGCAATGTATCTAGGGACTTATGTTCAATAAGTCTAAGGGTATGACATTTATGGTCTTTTCCAACTTGGGGCATTTTCACTTCTTTTCAGTTCACCTCTTGCCTACCTTTTTGTTTGTTCAACAAGACAAGATCATCAAAATTGATTTAACCATGACACCTTCATCTATACCTATGCCTAATTCACCTTTCCTATTACCTATTCAACATTCAACCTTTGCCTATTTTCAAACATGCCTTACCCAACCAACCTATCAATCCAACTTACCTATTCATTTGACCTAACCCAATCTCATTCTTCCCTGGTTTATGGGAGAACTACATCGGCCTGAGGCCCCTTTCACAAGGGCTATGTAGGCAACACTCTTAGGGCATGGGGCCCTTTGAGGTTAGCTCAGCCACTCTTTTCCCCCTCATCATTTCCCCCATCAAACAAAAAACTTACTTAGTTAGTTTCCATCAAAACAATAATTTGGAAGTTAACTCAAAAACAAAACCATACATCACTCATATACATCATCATTTATTTTCCATAATATCAATAACTTGGAAATTTCAAAACCAAATCACAACTCAACCATGCCTACAAATTTCCATAAAATCAAAACAAACACAACAATCAACCATGCCTACATACCTAGTTTCCATAAGATCAATAACTTGGAAATCAAAACCATCAACATCAAATCATCATTTCCATGAATCAATCACAAATATCAAACAACCATGCCTAACACATCTAAGTTTCCATAATATCAAAAACTTGGAAATTAAACCAAACCATGCCTAATCATCTACATCTAGTTTCCATGACATCAATATAATGGAAATATAACCAAATCATACAACCATAAACCATGCCTACATATATAGTTTCCATAATAACAATACATTGGAAATAAAATCAAACACATCACATATAACCATCATCATCAACTATATAAATGGAATGTATGTGTGTTAATACATGAATATACACAGATATAAATACAAGTATCTCAAAACTCTCATATACATCTCACATCTTTGGAACATAGGCCTGTATATATATAAAAATCAAAAAAAATACATATCATCATCCACATCATATCTATGAGGGGCCGACACCTCTATTGCTCTCTCCAGTACCCTCACCTGGCCTCTGTCACTGTGAATGCATCACCTCTCCCTGACCCTGTCTATGAGGCTGATGACTCTCTGAGCTGCTGGAACTATGAGTTCATGAGTTGGTCCTCATACTAGCTTCCTGTTGTGCTCTATACTCACCATAAGTCACATATGGGATACCACTCTCCATCAATTGGTCATGATAATACTGAGCCTTTGACACTACATCTCTATAAATAACCATGGATATAACTTGAGGAGGGGCCATCACTCTGACTCCAACCTGTGGACCCTGTCCTAGTACAATGTGTCCCTGTCCTATACCCAGGACCCTGTCCTGCCTGTAAATATGGGACCCTGTCCTGATTGCCATGCCTATGACAAATGACCACTTGTGACCCTATGTGCATGTGCCACCTAGCCCTGTAAAGTGGCAACACGTGCCTGTAGTGTAGCAACCTGTGCCTACAACCTGCAACCTATCCCCCCATCCCTACCTGAGCCTGTGCCAACTGGCCCTGTAAAGTGGCAACTTGTGCCTGTAGTGTAGCAACTTGAGCCTGTAATGTGGCTAACCTATCCCCCATCTCCTGTGGTGGTTGTGCCTGCCTGACCTAACCTAAGCCTTGCATGCCTGTGCTACCCCTGTAATCTAGTCACCTGTCCCTGAAGGGTGGCCACCTATGCCTGTGCCTAAGTAAGTTGTAACTTGTAAAGCAGTCACCTACCCCTGTAGTTGATCCCTCTATACTATCACCATAGCCAAGTCTGGTTGTCCTGGCCTTGGCGGTGCTTCCTGTAGCTGGGCTATCCACTAGCACCTGTATCCATTAGTATTACCTACATCATTAATACATCTATCTGCCACCTACTCCTCCTACCATGTAGGATCTACTGGATGTGGCGGAGATAATGGTCTCTCCACATCATCCCTGCGGTACTGTGGAAATGGTGGAGGCATATCATGTCATAGCCCAAACTGTTGTCTAACCTGGTCCACTGGTATCATCTCATGCTCCACAGGCCTCCGTCCCTGTATCCACCTGACCAACTGTAACCCTTCCAACTCCACTTCCATGCCCCCATAGGAAGGAAAATCAACATACAGGCCACCATAAAATATCAAAGTGCATATAAGCCCTCTAGTATCACCTATAGTAGGTCACATCTCGTGATGCCTCATCCCCCCTCAGATGTGCTCCTACCGACACCCACCTCCTAAATCCTACTCTGTATACACCTCTAAACCAATCCTATCATGGTAGGCCGGTAGGATGCAAACACACTATGTGCTCATAGGCCCAACAATAAAGTAGATAGGTACAACACATGTCGAACCACCTAATCCTCTGATAGGCCCATAACTCCCTATATAGTTGTACCAAAAAGGTTGGTGCCCATGAAAAAAAACTCACTCCTCAATCATATCCTCTAAAACCCCCATCAATCCCATGGATATCTCCCACCCTCTGAATCAGGAAGTGCATAACATCCAACTACCACCATCATCAGAACTGACAATCTGGTCTCCTAAGGATGTGCAACATACATATCTCCATAACTGATGCTCAGCACTATGATATCTCAAATCTCCCATGGCCTCTCCAAATACTGTCAACCATAGGATCAAATGACCTCATCTGAAGAAATATGATATAATGGCTCTCCAACAATCAGTAGCCTCAAAATCCTGTAGACATCCTCCAGTGTGATCATCATCTCACTAGTAGGTAAATGAAAGGTATTGGTCGTTGAATCCCATATATCGATGTGAGTGACCATAAAATTGTGATCTCATACAATCACCTATATCACCTCACTACACCTGAGCCCAACATCTCTCATATGCTCCCACTCATCCTCTGTCACACTGGGGTCTCATCTGTACAAAAAGTGGTGGCACCTATCTCTCATGGTCAACTGTTGCCTTGCCTACATCATCACCATCAAACATGTTAATCAATTAGCCCCTTTTGAATCATTTATTTTATTTACCCTACCTACATCAATACCTACCTATGAATTTTACTAGCCTACCCACTTTTCACCCAACCACTTATATATTCTATCTACATACATCTTCTACCTATTCTAATCATCTCTACCTTACCTATTTCCTTACTTCACATTTGATTCACTACTTTACCTACCTTCACCATTCAACCTATTTTACACTTCTATTACCCATTCCCTAACCATCTACCCTAATTCTAAACCCACCCAACCTATTTTTCCAACCTAACCTTCACCCTATTTACCCACTACCTACTTCACCCTCCCATTACCCTCCCCTTATTTTTTTGCCTTCCCAAACCCCTTTTTTATGACTTAGTCACTTTTAACAGTGACCGACATCAGTCACCCTAACCGGATACCAGTCCCCATTTACCCCACTGATGCCAGGTAGCCCACCGATGTCGACCAATAGCCTGACTGGTGTCGGTCACTGGTTTGGCCCTAGGGCCAAACCCCCACATGTCCCCCATTTTCAAAAAATTTAACAAAAAAACCTAAAAACCTACCCAAACCACCCCCAATTCATTCTACATTCATTTACCACCTAATTACACTAGATTTCACCCTCCCCATACCCAATTTCACCCCATTTTCAACAAAAATTCAAATCCATTCCAAAATCAAATTTATTCATTTTTCTACCTTAGTTTTAACCAAAAACACCAAATGGAGCTTGAATCCTACCTCTACTTGCGCCACCGTCTCCATGGTGGGATCTCCAGTCTCTCAACTGGCAGTCCTCCAACTCCCTCTCCGGCCTCTGCCATGTCTCAATCAACTCTCCACTATCAACCAATCAAATCACTTGATAGATCTCGTGGGCCCATACTCTCCACTCCAATTCAGCTACTAATATCTCACCAACTCAGCCTCCTCAATCTCCTTGTCATTTTTCACACAAAATTGTTCTCTCTCTTGTCATTTTCCCAATTTAGAAATGTTCAAATGAGTCATTTTCACGTGGATTTTTATTTTAAACCCAAATTGACTTGACGACATCGGTCTCATGCCCTAGTTGACCGACATCGGTTACCCTTACTGGCATTGGTTCACCCTCAACCGGTATCGGTCACCCTGTAATACCCATTTAACCTAATTTTCCCAAAATTTTGATGCAAGATACCATTTTCTTGCAACCCAAGCCTTACCCCAGCCCTACAGACTCACCTAATAGCCTTATTACCTCACACCTGACCTCAATTTCATTTGGGCATGTTTTTTTCCTACACCTTGGCCTTACCCATGGCCTCGCCTATACACCCAACCCAAACCCACCCATTTAACACTCGAATTCACTTACTCATTGTACCTTGTGATGAAGTTACTCATGTTGTTTAGCCTACCAACCTTGCCTTGCCTAATGTCATGATGTTTATCTTGACCAGCCCAAACCTTTTGGTGCTTTGGAACCCACCTAATGCCCATTCCTACACCTAGCCTCATTGTGTTTCAGGACCATATCCTATACCTTGGATACCTGAACCACATCAACCTTGTTTGGATAAACTATCGACCTTTGATGATGTAGAGTTTGTGAGCTCTTCAACCTAGTGCCTTGTCACATTCTACATGTGTGCATGTGTTTGAATGCCCCCGCCTATTACCTACACCCAAAATCACCATTTCACATGCCCGTACCCTACCTTATTTTTCATCACCTACCAGTTTATCAAACCCATCACTAATTCAGCCTACTACTTCATCAGTTCCAAGTTTGAGGGGGATCACCTCCACCCATACCTGGGGAAATTTAACCTCAACCCATACCTGGGGCAACCACTCCTGTTTTTGTCAGTGTCACTTATCAATACAAGCTACATGACAAAAAGGGGAAAATGTAGACACCCAAAATTGGGTCACAACCCTTTAAACCCCCTTCGATTAATTAATTCAATATTATTCCCCCACCATGCCCACTTGCACACATTTTAATTAATTTAATTACCATAATTAAATTAATTATACCTACCTCACCTAGCCACCTCACTAAGCCACCTCACCTCTCCACCTCACTCTAGACCCATTCCAAGCCTATTAATTACCCTAGACAAGTCCCCACTTATCCTAACCAACTGGGACTCTTTCCAACCCTAACTATTCATGACCTATTAATCCTCTAACTAATTCCACACTCTAATTTATGCCATTCAACACTCTAGACCTAGACTAAGCCAAAGACCATGCCAAATTTGGGAGAAAAATTGTACAAAATTTTAACATTATGGTGTTTAAATATATTTAGATTCATAACTAGACATAAAAATTCCACAGTGCATAATCCAGATGTATATCTTATAGGATCATGATAAATGAACTAAACAATGACTATGATAAGATTAACCATACAAGAACTAGATTCAGTTATGTCTAATACCATTATCCAACCAATATAATCCATTTCATTAAATACTGTAAAACACATAAGCTATTCATACACTATATTAGTATCTCCATGAGTCATGTGTGCGTTAGAAAAACCGCAATGTGCAACTCTACAATAATTCACTACCTATTAAACTATGCAAATCAATGCATATTTATAGGGGTGGGGACTTTCCCTTCACCACCCATGCACTTCTCAAAATAGGTCACATGTTAATAATAGCCATACACCTTTACAATAGTATGCACAACATGCAAGTGCTCTAACAATAGATGTCATATAGTTAACTCCAAGTAGAAATCCTATTATTAGCTTAAACTATGCATGGTGCTTATCTGCCACTTGTTCCCAAAATACCATTGCATGTAGCACAAGTCTTCATCTCTATGTGTGCTCCACACGTTATCTCCAAAAATAGCCCTTATCCATAAAAACAGCTAATTCCTGATTTTGGGCACGCTTCAATCCTATTATAACTTCGTGAGCGCTCTTTCAATGCCCTATCTTTGCGCACCCAATACTTAGAATATTTCTGGTTGTTCAACATTACCCCACACTAGAGTACATTTTCATCTTTGATGTGAATTCCTTCATATGTATTCAATAATAAATAATAGGTAATGAAAGAATGAAAAGAATGAACCAAAATTCTATATAAAATAATGAAGTTTATTCTACAACACCCTCTTCTTCAACTGGAAGGATTAATTCTGGATATTCATTTTTGATCTCATCCTCCAAGGTCTACCAGTCACTCAATGCTTTCCTCATTTTCTTTGGAATATAAGTGGCTATGTCATCTAATTCATCCTTAGATGAGTTTCTCTTTCTCATTTTGTAGTATATGACAACATTGGTCATACCTGACAACATTCTCTCCATGTGGTCCATCTTCTGTGCTATGATTTTTCCAATCTCATCAATTATTTCCTTGTGTGGATCCTGGGCTGCTGTGAGGGCCTCACACTTTTTTTTACCAGTTCCAACCTTTCTATGCACCCAAGTGTTTCATTCTTCATTGCCTTCAGAACTTCATTATCCTCTACTAAAGTTATGGTCTGTATTATGGTGTCTAGTGCCACACGTAAATTAATAGCTTGATTGGATTTCTTTAGCTCATCCTTCAATGTTTGGAGAAATGCCTCATTTATTGAAATTTTTCTACCAATAGTGGCCCTTACTCTTGTTGCTTCTTCCCCTGTATCCTTTTTCTTGGGGAGGTGCATTGGTCCTTCCTCCAAAAGTAGGCAAACTATTGTACGCAGATAGTGCAACTCAGACTTGAAGTCCTGAGGCACCTTCTCCTGAAACTTAGGCCTCTTCAGTAAAATCTCATCTACAATCTACTCTGCCATATTCTTTACATTCTAGGCCTCCAGACTACATTATTGCACTCTTGAGTAAGGCACTTGATTTTTGTGTCCTTGTCCTTTTTATCCTCCTATAGCACCCAGATTGTTACCACCTTATCCATATTTCAGCGCACTACTTCTGTGGACACCTTAATCAAAGTGTTGCTTACCTCGCTCATCTGGAAAATTGTTGGATTAATGGTCATATGGTGCGTATGAGGCACCTTCCTCATCTTCTTCAAAGTGCATGCCTCCTGCATACATCAAAATCAGGATCATCCATGTGAGTGTGCATGCCCCAAGATAGCTACTTACGAGTGTGTGTATTGGCCATTTCAGGGTCCATCCAATCCCAGCCATACAACTATTTGTTCGGTAGTGTAATCTTGAAATGGGTTTGAATATTTTTTGAAGGGTCATTCATATAACCCAAGTCTTGAGTACCTACCACTTCTTCTTCTTCATGTGCAGTCCTACATGATCGCCAACATCCTCGTGTGTTAATGTGCCCTCTTCTTTCTATTTGGCTATGCATGCATCTTGTGGGATAATGCCTTTCAACCACTTGGTTGAATTCCTCCTCATATTTTCCTTCTTTCTGCATGGGGCACATGAGGACTTCTGTATCCCCACCAACATTTCTCTCCCCTTCACCAGAGATATCTTCGTGAATACTCACACTGGGGTCTATAGTCTCATAGACTATGCACTCGCCAATATCTTCATCATCCTGTATTTCCACACTAGGGGTTGGCCTCGGCTCTATCTCCACTCATTCTTGGAGTTTTCTCTTCTTCCTGCACACTTGGCTATGGGGATTCCTCCTCATTATCTTGTATAGGAACATATTTCCTACGCTTTCTCCTCTCCTTCTCTTCATCTTTTATAGGAGTCACATGTGGTGATCTCCTTACAGCTGTGAAATTCTAGCACCAGTGTCTCCTGAAGTGCACCTCTTCCTCAGAATCCTTATGGTATGCACAAGTATAGCACTATCTTCAAGTTCCTCTTGTTCTAGGACATTTTCTAGTCCTGTATGTACTAGGTTTTCTGGAGCAGGGGGCACATATGCAACATTCCTTGAAGTCCCCACTATTTTCTTCTTCTTAGGAGGTCCTGGAAGAGCCATATCCATGCCCTTCACCACTTTGTCCATCCTTTGAACCTTGGTCTATGAGGTATATATAGACACGTTGGTTCAATTTTCCCTATGAGCCAAACTCTCCAACGTGATGTCCACATAGTATCAAACTCCATAGTTTTGACATAGGCCTCCTTACTTGGCCATACATATGTTTTACGCAGAATGTGAATGTCTCCATCCAATTTTTTTGCATCAAACTAGAGATCTGACGTGCATCATGAAATATATTTATAGATTCTATAAAATATCTTGTGGTAAATGTAAAGGGAAACTTACACCATGGATCTCTTCTCTCCAAGACTTCATGTGGAAGCACCCCAGGCTGAAATGTTGGTAGACTACAAATTCAGCCTCCTCCATTCAACACCTTAGGTAACTCTCATGGAATGTGACCATTCTCCTTCAAATTCCTTGCGCAGTCTTTAGAACCACTTGTCTAAGTGCTCCTTGTATGTACTGGAAATAGTTCCATGCAGTGTGTACTTGGCATATCTTTTGGCTGGGGATTTGTTCTCCAATAGAAAATCCCATATATTTTCCCTAGGACCATCTGGTACCCCAATTTCACTTAACACAATTAATAAAAAATTGCATGCCCCAGGTTATCTTCTCACCTTTTTCTCCTTGGATGCGCGCCTTGTTCACCAAGCTCTCTATAATGTAACTAGTGATATTGTAGTATGTTTTGTTGGCCATTTTTTGTGCACTATATGCAACAACACATATTTACCTCAGTTCCATCACTCAATGACACCTAGCTTACTCCCTATTAACCGTGTTGCTAACTCTGGTGGCCATGTCTTCAATGTTAGTGACCTTGAAAGCTCAGCCCCCCTTCTCATACTTATATAGGGATATTGTGGCATTAATTCCCTCATCATCTGTTAAGGTCTCCAACAATTTCTAAACCCGTGTTTGTAGCCATAGTAACCTTCCTATCAATTTGGTAGTTATCCTCATTCTCCTGCCCATAAAATAAAAAATCTTCATGGACTGTGTGACATCAACCATTGGTACAATTTCTCAGGCTTTCCAAAGTAGGGAAACTCTAGGATCTACATTATGCCCAACTCTCAAGTAGTTTCTTCACTGAGGCATCCAAAACCCTAGTGTCATCTGCCAATCATTAGTTAGTCATTCTGTAGACTTCTTTGTGACAATGTCCTTCATACATTTTACAATGTGGTGGTTAATCTCTGAAACCCTACACTGAGTAATATTTGTTATCCATGTTTTCCATTTAATGACTCCTTCTGGATATAACATTTCCACCAGCCACTCCTCTGCTGGATCATCAACCTCTTTCTCCACTACTGGAGCTTTTCGTGGTGCCATCGCCCATTTTGATTCTACAAATGCATAAAAACCTAGCTACAAAATGAAAACCCTAGTCACCCTTCTGTCATGTGCACACACACCACTCAATGAAATAAAACTTCTATACATGGGTCTTCTGTCGACATTACAAATTTTCCTACTTAATTTCTATTTCATTAATGTATGTACTTAGGAATAGGATGTTGTTAAGTATAATTAGTAGTGGCATCCAATAGAAGATAGGCATTCCCTTCAGTATCTTATGCTACCAATAAAGTACTTCGTACGGTAATAGTGACAAGTACAATATGAATGTTTGGTAAAAAGTAAATATTTTTCGTAAGTGGTCTGGTAATGTTAAAATATTAAAGTTGGGAAAAGTAGAGAAGTACACGTCTACATGATTAGGAATTAGAAATCTTATAGTTTGTAATAAGTGACAAGCCTCATGATGTCATAAATATTTTGTGTATTTTATGCCTCAAAATTTTAAAAAGGTGGAATTTCATGTGCATGATAAGGTTTATCTTATCTTAGAAAATACTTCCTACATGTAAAGGTAAGTAGTTTAGGCATGGAATTTGACCCAAATACATAGTTTCCTATCCTATCTTATATTATAGGGTGGATAAGCCTAAATTTCTATAAATAGAGAGGCCACCCCCTCTCATTTATAGTAATTAGAACAAAGTTGTCATAATTATTTATGAATAAAGGATTCATTGTGAAGGTGTGTTAAGGAAGTTACCATCAAGAAGAGTAATTGTGAAGTTTCTCCATGTAACTATTGTTGGAAAATAAGTGGAGTTGGTAACACTTGGAGAAATTCATGGGTGAGATTGTAACAATTTCATGTTAATAATACATTTTACAGTGACCTATTTCAGATTTGTCAGTTTCTTTTATGTCATAGTTTGTGGTATTCTTGTGTTATGTTTGTTATTGTGTTTCTAGATTACTACCACCAAACCAAAAGTTTTCCATTACTAAAATAATCATAGCACGAGGAGTTCTCGGTGAAATACTATCAGAGTATCGGATTCGTGTTGATAGTACTCAACATTGTGCTTCACAATGCGACAAGATTACTCAATCTAGAGAATGCTCTTTGTCTTTAGCGCTTCTCGCACTTCACAATTTTTTCTAATTTTGCAAGGTAGCAAATGAAGCTGAGAACACTAAATGTTAAACAAAGTTCGATAAAAATTTCCTTCATTAATTGTCCACCTGGAGACCACCATACATGACATTAATTTCTTTTGAGCGCATTTTTTGCCTCATTATCTCGCACTTCAATGAGGGTGCACCTCCAATTTTGCACACTAGAGTTAATAATTTCCATAGCGCGCCACTACTTATCTATCAAAAATATCCTCTACCTGTGCTTCCTTAACATTTCCAACAAGCCCCTATACATAGTCTCGCAATGTTGTTCCCATTCATACTAAGTGCCCAATAACCATGGTACTGAAATGCTTATTCTTGGAAGGAGAAACCTTGCTCCTTGTTAAGCCTGTCTTCATGTGTGTGTTGAAGACATGTACAACAAGAGTATTGTCACTTTCAAGCCATAGGCGCAAATTTTTTCGAAAAAATTGCACCCGAAACATCCACTTCTTCTCATATGGGCGTGTTTTTTTGACCCATAATGGGTTGGGTTTTGCCCATGGTTTTGATAAAAACCTTAAACAGTTGTACATGGTCCATATTAGATTTACCAACATGTATTACAGATGTGTTTTGCGGGTGTGAATTCTGTAGAGTTTGTTGAGCATAGCTCCAAACCGGTTTATTGAGTGGATTTTGTAATAAAAAACCTCCAATGGACGTTCCAAATTGGGTTAACCATGTAATCTTGTCTCCTTGAGTTTATTTAATTTCTCAAAATACCTCCTTGAGGGATTATCCACCCCACTTATGTTCCTCTTTAAGGTTATGTTAGTCCTTTATCATTAATGTATATAAACACTTTAGATTGTGATCAACTTCTGGCACACAAACACACTTATTACACAAAACGCTAAACTAAATTGACAAAGCATATCGATGAATGAAGGAAATACATTAAACAAAATACCGTAAAGGAAATCTAATCTAAATGGAAATACTATTGGCCTTATTATAAACACCAAGAAGAATTATTTATAGTAGGGCTTTAACCTACTCCCGTTGAAGTAACCGGATAACTGTGTTCCATCAAGCGCCTCTAATTGGCAAGCACCTAGATTCAAGTATGTCAAAGATAACATACGGTCCCAACCAACGCACCTTAAGCTTTCTTAGGTGGTGCACAGAAAATTTGAATCATAAAGAAGTACCATCTGCCTAACCTCAAGTTTCTTTTCATTGATATGTCTATCATGTCATGCTTTCTTCTTGGCCTTTTCCTTCTTTTGACTCCTACATGTTATGGTCACACCTCTCATCCAGCTATATTAACTTGTCAATTCTTTCTTCCAATGCTTTCTCATCAACTAGACCTCCCATGCGTGCAATACGTACAAAGAAGGTAACATGAATTCCATGGAAAGAACTACTTCTACGAAAAACACCAACTGAAAGGGTGTGGCCTTTTTTAACTTTTTGTAGGTTGTTCTATATGCCCAAAGTATAATAGAAACTTTAACATCCCAATCTTCCTTCCAACATCACAAATTTTTGTCAAGGTCTGGCTCAATGTCTTATTAAAGGCCTCAGTAGTACCATTTTCTTGAGGCTAATAATATGTAGTCTTATGGTGTGTGACCATAAATTCATCCAATAATATCCTGTATATCTCATTCAAGAAAATGTGTGACCCTATCACTTGTCAAACTCAACGAACATCCATACCTAGTAAGAATATTTTCCCATAAGAACCTTGTTGTTGTAACTATTGTATAATCCTTTGTAGGTGTTGTTTCTACCCACCTTGTAAGATAATATGTACAAGTGATGATGTAGCGCAATCCGGTTCTACGCACGGCTGGGGAAATAGGACCCACAAAGTCTATTGCCCATTTTTCAAATGGCTTTACACTAGGAATAAGCCTCAAAGGCATTTCATCTCTTTCCCTAGGTTTTCTATGGCGCTAATAGTGATCACACGCCTTACAATACTCTTTACAATCCTTGTACAGGGTCTCCCACCATAAACCAGTGAGTAGAATCTTGCATGGTGGCATCACCTGCATAGTGCCCACCTGCAATATCATCATGAGCCTCCTCCATGATATCTGTGTGCTCATGTTCCAGTACACACCGGCACAATACTTCTTCTCGGCCTAGTTTGTATAAGTCACCACTGATCAACATGAAAGGTGAGGTGCGAATCACAAGTTATTTATTTTCCAAGGCCTTCATTCCTTCTAGCACCATACATGTGCGTAAAAATACAACAATATCCTCTAATTACGAGGGTACATGGTTTAACCTTTACAACTATGCATCTGACATTGTATCTTCAATTGTCTGGAATTTACTATGAATATCCCAGGTGCGCTGGCACATCACTCAGCCTGAGTTGAGAGCTCACCCATAGCATGCAAAGGTGTCAGGTCCCTCTTTAGAGTTGCTTGTACAGGATGTTAGCATGATGGTGTTTAAATATATTCAGATTCATTAACTACACATAAACATTCCACAGTGCATAATGCAGATGTATATCTTAGAGAACATGTGATAAATGAACTAAACAATAACTATGATAAGATTAACCATACAAGAACTAGATTCATTCATGTCTAATACCATTATCCAACCAATATAATCCATTTCATAAATAATGTAAAACACAAAAGCTTCGTACACTATAAAGTATTTCCATGAGTCATGTGCACATCAGAAAAATTACAACACAACTCTACAATAATTCAGTACTTACTAAACTATGCAAGTCAATACATATTTATAGGGGTGGGGACTTTCCCTTCACCACCCATGCACTTCTCAAAATAGGTCACATGCTGATAATAGTCACACACCTTTACAATAGTATGCACAACATGCAAGTGCTCTAACAATAGATGTCATATAGTTAACTCCAAGTAGAAATCCTATTATTAGCTTAAACTATGCATGGTGCTTATCTGTCGCTTGTTCCCAAAATACCATTTCATGGAGCACAAGTCTTCATCCCTATGTGTGCTCCACACTTTATCTCCAAAAATAGCCCTTATCCACAAAAATGGCTAAGTCCTAATTTTGGGCGCTTAAATCCTATTATAGCGTCGCATGCTCTTTTAGCGCCCTATCTTTGTGCACCCAATACTTAGATTATTTTTGGCTATGCAACATGGCTCTTGTGATCTTGCATCATTATCCCTAAGATTTCTAATGACCTTTCAACATACCAGAGACCTCTATAACATTCAGACATCACACCGTTAATCTATAGATTAATCCAGAGCTCTAGTACACTCATCGAGAAGCATCATGTCCTCCTGTTATTGCTACATATGTTCCAGATCACCTTCTCTTACAACCATCACTATCACCTTCTTTCTATCTGAATTTCACAAGTAAGTATTGTTTCTTCTTGGTCATTTTAAGTATATTAGTTATTATATGAGCTATATGTTTCATTCTATATTTTATCTTACCCGGATCTCTCCCACACTATCTCTATCTAACTATTTTCTCGTTCACAATCCATACCTTTCCCAAACACAAATCTAATCACCTCTAAGTCCTTATAAGAATCCCATAGCCTTACCTAAACTCCCTTCACTCTCTGTGCAGTCACAAAGAGTGCCCAAAACCCCATTTTTAATATTCTTACCAAATTACCCCTACCGACACCGATCACCCAAGCAGCTTCGATCTATGTGACTTGTAACTTTCCCCAAACTAGAAAGCTTATAACTCATCCAAAACAACCCAAAACCTTACAAAACCTTTCCCAGACCTCACCTACAAGCTCTGTCATACCTGAAGACCTAGACCAACCTATTACACCTCCAGACTTCATTGTAATTGTGACTGTTAGATCAACTTTAATTATTGTATGTTATAGGAGATACCTAAATCTTATCAAATATAGTATGAATCATTTATTAACAATTTCTTCTTGCATTAAGTTGTTATAAATAGGGGATTGACAACCATTCCATGAAGCATCACGCTTCCTGGATCTAGCCTTTGCTAGGTAGTCCTTTGTCCTTTGCTATTTAATATCATTTGGTGGTATTTTTGTGTTTCTTACACATGGCGTTCCTCCTACCCAAAGGGAATCTCTCATAATTAGCTTGGTTAACATTCTACACATGCACACTGTCTACATAATCACATGTATTCCTCCTTGACCTTACCCTTATCAGTTATATCTCTACATTTGCAGTGAAACAATTACGTCTTTGTTATTTTGTGGGGTCAAAATTTTGATGGGCTAAGTAGAGAGCTTGAAGACATTTTTCTATTCCATAGCTTCCAATCCTTGTAATAAAATCTACACGAATCTCCAATTTCAATGGAGTTTCTATAGACACTATCTTTAGTAGCAAGTGCTTTGTCAACCCTCCAATTTTAGAAAAAAAAGAACTTCATGAGTGGGTTGCTTCTAATGATTACTCTACTTCCACTCCCTCCATAGCTAACAAATTCCTTGGACCTCCAAATATTGTAGTCTCCTTGGTAACAACCTCACATATCCACCAAATGGGAAACAATGACTTTAATGAATGGGTCAAACTTACAACTGAAACCATGAACATCGCCATGGAAAATTTATTTTACATGGCTTTCCCTCTTATGAAAGGTGAGAAGCAATATAGGAAAAAATTTCATGAACATGACAATGGTTTATGGTTTTACACCAGTTGTAACAGGGATGTTGAAAACTATGATTATAGATATGCACTACGTGTTGATTTGAAGTATTCCATAGGGGAGTTGTAGTCAGTTACAACCTTTGATAAATCAGCTGAATTGATCGCGAGTGTCATTGAAAAATACTTGTATTTATTGTGCGAAGTGACAATTGAAATAACAAATAACATTATCGGCCATGAGTTTGTTTTCAATCTCTCCGTAAAAAAGGAAGCTTACCGAGGAAATAAACAACTAAAATTCATTATTCTTAATTCAAACAAACTAGAGACTTTAAAATCTCCTATCTAAATTATATTGGTAGATTTTATTTTTCCTTTCCCTACCTATACTCTTTCCTACCCTCACTAGTAGTTTCGTGCCTTTAGAAAGGCCTGACAGATGTGAATATGGTTGCAAAATGTAATATACAACATAAACTTTTTCTTTTGCATATATACGTTTTTAATACAACTTCTTTATATTATATATATATATATATAGTATATATATATATATATATATATATATATATATATATATATTATATATATATATATATATATATATATATATATACATACATACATGTTTCCCTCTTGTTTAGCATTTCACAAAAAAAATGCATACATAATAGCCATCCTACCTCTACATTGAAATCATATGTATGTAACATCTTGTTGTCTATTGTGTTGATATATATTGGTGTTTTGTAATTTTATGTAGTCATAATGAGATACTTTATATTGTTTTTGATGTTTTTCTTTAACAACATAGCAATTTTTTCCCCTTCCCAACATATTTCTCACTAATATTGATGAGGAAAAAAACCATGGTTTGCTTTACGTGCATTATATTTCTTGCTCTAATACTTAATAAAAACAACAACATATTTTGCAAAGGATTTACTTGTAATGTTTTTAGTCACTTTATACATAAATTATTTAGCACCTAAAACTTTTTTACCTCCCCTCACATTTGTCAATTTCTACAGGTACTAGCCTTCTATGTAATGTATACTCTTTAACGATGTGCACAAAGGAGGCATCTGTATGCACAAAATAGAATTTAGATTAATGATTATCAACATAGGAATGCTTCCCTGCATCATGCTCTTCCATCAAACATGACCTTTGTTGCATTATCTTTCTTCCATTGTACTCAAAATAACATCCATTTATCTGAAAATAGTATGCATGGATCTTTGTTTAATCCATCTTTACAGAAAAATTCACATAGCTTCATTTATGTATCTTCACCTTCGCAAAATTCTGATAGCCACCCTCTAAATGATGTGTTCATCGGTCCTGCACCTGATCCAAACCAATATAATATAATATTGGACATGCCAATGATTACTGCCCATGCACACACAACTTGTGCTCATCCCTTTGTCCTTTATTCCATCCCTCAAAACCACCCATACCTAACCTTCAATTCCTTACTTGAATCCTAATGTTGTTTTCAAATTAAGACTTGATCTCAACACTCAACACATCCTCCTTTATTTTTCTTCACCTTTGCAAAATTCAGCCATCTACCCTCTCAATGACATGTTTATCAATCTCGTACCTGATCCAAACCGATTTGATACAATATTGGACATGCCAATGATTAATTCTGATGCACACACAACTTTTTCTCATCCCCATATCCTTTATTCCATCTCTTGAAACCGCCCACACTGACCTTCACTTCCTTCCTTGGAGCCCAATGTCGCTTTCGAAGAAAACTTGATCTCCTATCTAATATCCACAATTCTATTTTTTTGGAAAATTTCACTAGCATTCAAACAAGTTTTTATAAAGGGGTGCATGTTTGGAACATATACAAGTCTGAAAATCATGGGCATCACTTCTCCTCATGGAAAAATATGGACCCTGGCCCTCAACTTGCCATCTTGAAATCATTAACCTAAGTTGAGGAGATGTTGATTGCACGTGTCAATCCAATTCTATAAGTAACCCATGCACGTGGTGGCCAATTAAAATATTTTGGAAACATTATAAGCTTCCCAAAAAATATTTCATCCATTTCCAAATATATTCCACACCGTCTTGGTGATTTAGACCATGTACTCATACAAAAAACAAGGTTGCATTATACTAAATATGACTTTTTTGTTAGTAGATCATGTGTTTGGGAAGCCCTTCAATATTAAATTTCCCATGATCCACACTAAAAAGATGTTTTGATTGACAATGATGCCCTTACCTCTTTTCCTTTTGAACCAACATATATTACATCCTCTCTTAATACAATCACAATGAACCATCTTGACAACAACTACACCAACGTACAAGTTTGTGATGATGTTCATTCCAAATCTGTTTAAACTCTTCCACCATCATTGTATTTTGTGTCATCATCACATAACACATGAAAAAAACAAGAGGAAATAGAGAAATTCCTTCTTTCACATGGCCACACCACTCCCATAACTTTGGCTTAGCCTGATGTTGTTAATTCTCCAATAAATGAATACACCACTGAGGGCTTATTCTCAATGGCTTTTTCGAATTTGTTCCTAATAGGTAAATCTATGTACATATAAACTTGTATGAAAGAGGTTCAAGTGCATGAATATGCCCTGCATTTGATGCGGTTCCACAATGGCCACCGTGGTTCCCATCTAAGGTTTCATTACTTTTTACTTAGCCTATTTATGTGGCATAGGAGCCAATTTACAACAATTGTCTTCATGAAACAAAACATTGGACAAGGTATCCCCCCCAACTATAAGGGACCTTCAAAAAAGACTTGAAGAATTCCCTCATGATTGTCTCCCTGATAGTTTGATGCGCTTTGGAAGCAACCTGCGGGGAACATGTTCATTTTGGTCTAAAATTAGATGTGAGGTGTCATACATGGTTGAACAATTAGACGCACCAACTTTATTCTTCATTATGTGTTCCATCCTTATTTAATTTACACGTGTATCCCCCGTTTAACCCTTATCTTTATTTTAGGTATGAATGGAAGAATAGAGGTTCTACACATGTCCATGGTTTCTTATGGTTAGAAGATGCTCCAAATGTCGATGCAATTGATTGGAAAGATAATGCATCCATAGAGGTGGCCTGAAAATAATTTAACATATATGTGTCCACTTGGAATATTTGTTCGAATGTGAATAAGTCAAATTTTATTCAAAGATCCATCCAAGATGATCTTTGTTTATTGACAACAACGTAAATATTGGCTTCCTCTCCACTTCAAGACCTCAAAGAACTAATTAATCAGGTTCATCGATACAAAAAGTGTTTGAAAAAAACATGTTTGCATAAAAACAATCCTGCCTCCAATGCCAATACAATGCACCATGGCCAATATGTTTAAATTCCACTTTGTTAATTAAAAACAATAAAATAATAAAATACTAGACCTCCCAAAATGATGAAAAAATGAACATCTACAACCATGCAATGTTATATATACGAAGAGACAACATTGAATTTCAACATGTTCTCTCGTGCCATGCAATCCTGAAGTACATGACAAAATATGTTTCTAAAGAAGAGTAATGTTAAAAAACATACCGCTATATGCTATCTAGATTCTCTACAAATTCCAACCCCGATTTTCTACCATTTATTATAATTTGGAAAATGCTCACTAAAAGTGTTGTTGAACATGACATTAATACACAAGAACCTTTCCACATGCTATAGAAATTGCCTCTTGTTATCTTCAACCATGATTTTATCTCTTTAAATGTTGGAAGAAAAATACTCAGACAAATTGTAGAATCTAACACAGAGCCACATGAAACAATAATTCTCCTTGATGCGTATATAGTACAACTTGCATATATGAAGTTGTTTCCTCTTATCCATTTCATTCGAGATTGTAATTTCAACAAACAATAGTTTGTGGATAAATGGAAACTTTTTCCAACCCCTGTCATTGTCCATTCCTATCCAATATTTTCTCACATTCCAACACACAATTAAATTTATTTTGATCTTTTATGTTGGTCTGAGCTCCTCCTCTACAAGCCTTCCACAATATATATTCTGATATTGGGTCCACCCCCCATGAAGTCATTACTAATTGGAATATTTTCAAGCCCCGTCATCATCCCTGACATGTTTCCATCTCAAAAAGTAATTTGGGCCATTCTTCAAAGACTGATTCAGGTCCTGACAACGAAAACATTCATTCCCTTAAACACTTGACAAAATGTCAAATTTTGGCCTTGTTGTGTCTAGGAAACACAACAATCCTTGACAACCTGGATATTTTGGGCTTCAAATAAATTGACAACCTCCACAGTTGTAACATTCATCATGTTCCCCCTTCGTTACTGATCTTGGGTCCTTCTTTCATCGAGGTTAATAAAGCTGCAACAAATGTTTCCTGCATGCGGCCAACATTTGGTTCATTTGCATTTACGTTATCTTCCAAACACCAACAATATTTTAATATTATTTTCAATCATTTCTCATCTAAATAACATCTCCCCCCATTTTGTATGATAATTTATGGTACAATAGGGATAAGAAAATCATATCTCATAATGTTATCAAATCTTCTTTCCACGATGCTTCACCTGATGGTATTTCATGTTGAACCCTGGTGCATTGGTCTTGTCATTGATGTCAAGTGGAATTGATGGAAAAGGTATGAGTGGTCAAGTGAGGCTCAACTCAGGGACATGAAGGTTGATTGGTAGTGCCTTATCAGGTTCATTGAACATTTAAGATGGTTTCAAGATGGTTGTAGGCTTAGTCAGTGAGGTAGGATCCCACTGGAGGTATGTATATGGTTGGTGTTCTTGTCTTAGGTGTTCCAAAGGTCATAATTGATGGTTCTAACATGTGCAAGAGATTTTAGAGTGAGCATTAGGTCAGGTTTTGGGAGTCACAGTTGAAATTGGTTCATTTAGGCCTAGTTCTAGAGCCTAATGAGGTGTAAGAGCACAAAGAGGTCATGCAAAATTAGGTAAGCATGGGAGGATCCTAGGATAACATTTCCTAGGGAATGTATGAGCATCCACAAGGGATTACTTTAGCTTCTGGAGGAAAAAATTCAAGTTTTCACCAAAAGTACCTTTGAGAACTAGTAGTGAAGTCATGGGAAAATGAGATTGGTATGAAGAGTACAGGATTATTTATGAGAAACCAACCTATGTATCATGTAGAGCTATGTGTTTTAGTGCTTCATTTCAAGTTTCATCAAGTTTTGAAGAATATTGTGGAAGTTATTCAAGTTTTTCTAAAACTGGTTTCTTGAGAAATGTAATTTGAGCACCTTATCTTCTTAGCATCCAATTTTTTTTATAGAAGCCTCCTTCAGATAAATCATAGAAGGTAATTTTTTAATAGCACTCTAAGCCTAAACTTTTGTAAATTTTTTTAGGGAAATTGGACAAGAAACAAAGAAGTTTTATTCATTTTTCTAAGTAGGTTTCTCTCTCTCCAGGACCTCCTTCTTGAAGTGATAGGCACAAAATGAGTCATTATTTGATCTCCAAATTGGGATTGTCATGAAAACCTTAGAGGTGTATTAGGATCCTTCTAAGTTAGAATGGTGATATATTGGCTTTTTAGGTCAACCTTCTTGTACAAGTATGCCCTTGGTTTGCAAAATTTTGACCATATTGTCACAAATTGAAGATTCGTAATTGAACTCTATGTTTGTAAAAGGTGATGGGTAATGTATTCCATATTCATGAAGTATTTAGGGTTAATTCAAAATATTCATTTGTGTATTAATCTTATTCTTCTCTATTATTACCAAAAGAACCTTCAATTTAGTGCTATAGCCCTGGAATGGTGCTTTGGGAAGACATAAATGTTTTTGAGCTAAGAAATGTCCTTAAATAACCTCTCATCAAGATGATGTGTTAGAGCTCAATGTAACTTCTTGAAAGAAGTATATACATTTATATGTTTTCAATTTCTTCCAATTATTTTGTGATTGGACTTGTCAAGAGGACTGAAACTGATTGTTGTGTGTATATGATTTACCTATTGCTCAACACTCATGAATAAAGAATGTGGAGAGTGTACATTTCTATTAGATAAGTGTTTATGGATGGGTGAAGGTGATAAGTAAGAGGCTTTGCTAGTAAGAACTTCTCTAATCATTATGTGATTTTCTCACCTCCAAAGAAGAGGATTACATTCATTGTTAGGTTCCTAGTACTTTGTTTTGTGTTTTCAATGGAAAGTGATATCAAATAATGTATCCTTCTCAAAAATGTTCTCTAGATCATTAAGATAATATTTCTTTCTTACAAATTTGCTATTCTTGGAGAAGACTGGGTTGTAATCATTTGACATAGTCATGAAGGAAAAGGTAGTTTATGTAAATTTAAAGTCTATGAATTCCTATATCCCAGTATCAATAAAAATAAGATTGAGAGAATGAAGTGAATAACCAATGAAGTTCTACATTAATTACATTGGCATAAAAGTGAATTAAAAAGCAATAATCCTTAAAAAGTAACTAGGGTTTGAAATTTAAAACCCTTGATTGTGCAAGAATTTTGACAAGAATCAAGAAAGTTGATGTCCTGGTAAGTATGTTATTAGACAAATGTATATAGGAATGTGAAAATGCTCCACATATTCTCTATCTGAAAGATGATTATTTAATTTATGTTTGACCAAGATTGTATGTGCTTAAATCAAAACCCTTGAGGCACCAGTTTTGTATTCAAAAAGCAGTAGTGTTCAATGCATGTGTTATGAACTCAATGAAATGATATGTTGTAAGTATTGATAGAAGATGAAACACTCATTCATAAGTCTCTCCAAAGCTGAGAATCCTTATTGAGGACTTATCTCTTTGCATGTCAAGTTAAAATCAAGACCTATTGTGTTAGTGTAGTTTTCTATGATTGTATAGTCTAAGGTGAAATAAAGATGAATGATCAAGAATTACTTGCTCTTTTTTGACACCTTCAAGATCTCATCAATCTAAAATTATAAAATGTATCTTCATATGAATGTAGTTTAGAAGTAAAACTTATTTTAAAGTGTCATCATGATTTGTTTCTCCTTAGGCACTCATATGTGGTTTTGCTCAAAAAATGAAGCTTTGAAGAAGAATTAATGAAGTTAAGAGGCCTAAAATGAAGAGTGAAATTTGTAACGTGCTATTGATCAGTTTAGCTCCCGCCAACACTAAGTCAGATTCAGAATGTCATCTCAATATGAGCAATAGGTTGACAATGTTAAAATAAAGTAAAATCTGGTGATTCTATATGGAAAGGTAAGAAAAAGAGAAAATACTGAATTGAACATCATTTGAAAATTAAGGTCTTAGCAGGTCTGACAATATTCATGTGCACCTGAAGGAGGTTAGAAAAAAGTCTTATTAGGATGAGCATGTAATAGATAATTCTTAAAAACAGATTGTGAAGTAGAGCATTAGAAAGGTTTTGAATATGACCAGGGTAAGAGATCATCTTTTTTGAGTAAATGGAAAAATATTGAGGTTTAGATTTCTTTGGATCTTTGAAGCTTGAAAGAGTAATGATGTGCAACATTGAGTTGTTGATAAATAGAATTTTGTGTCTTGAATATGAAAAATGATAACTATAAGTGATTGAATAATGTATTCAAAGGGAGATGGGAAGTTGTTATTTAGAAGAAAATGAAGATGAATGAGAATGTTTCTTGTGAATGAAGGTGTATTAAATGAAGATTTTTGATAGTTGTTGGATGTTTATGAAAGAAATACATGAACACAATTAGATATATGAATTGTTCTTCATGAATAGTAAATCAAGGTATGAAGGTGGAAAATAGAGTTATATGATTTGAATATTGATCAATTCATGGATTGAGAATGTAGAAGAATGAGTAATGATTGAAGGAAAATCATTGTATGAAGATTAAGGAAATGTAATAAATATTGAAAAATATGGTTGAAAGACAATCTAATTTCTTAGAGGAAAAATCAATGAATAATTTTCCTTCATGAAGATAAGTATAAGCCTTGTGAAAATAATATATTGCAAACAGAGTCTTGACAGAAGTAAAATAAAGTGAGCCTGTGATTGAGTGCAAGAAACTTGATTGTTAAACAGCCTTGATATGAGTGCATGTAAATTTTAGAAAGATTAAGAAGAGAAAATTGAAGAAGAGAAGAATAGTGAGCTGATTTAGTGGTCACTATCAGTTGTTTGAGACAAAAAATTAGTGTGATCGAAATATTTACAAATTCTAAGTTGTAGCTTAGCAAGAGGGAGTAGTAGCTTCCTTGTGAGTTGTAGCTTACAAAAAAAATAGGTAGAATCTTGGTTGATATTTGGGAGTTGAAGCTTCTAAGAAAGTTGAAGGTTGTCAAAGACTGAGTAGTAGCTTAGTTAAATCATTGGAGTTAAAACTCCATGTTGAGTACATGCTCAACTTGAAATTAATGTAACATTAACATGAAATTCTTGTCCTAATCTAGTTCTTGATTTCAATGGGTATTTTTCCCAGTTTTGGTTACCCACATTAAATCACGTCTTTTTGTGCTCTCTCTCATTTTAATTGCTTGTGAATGATTGATTTGGTTTCATAGTGAACTAATTGAAGTGAATTGAATAGTCTTTTCAAAGTTTGAATAGACACTGATTCACCCCCCTCTCAATGTCCTAATTTCCAACAATTGGTATCAAATCCTGGTCCTCTTGAATCAAGCTTAACATCTTGGAGACGTGATCCTGAAGACACAAGTATGAGTTCATTAGCATAATCAATGTTGAAAAATAAGTATGAGATTTCTCAAGCCCTTATACAATGAGTTAAAGACAGAAATCACTCTCATGGAAGCTAATCATGGCCAAGAATTCAATGAGATGGAATCATTTGTTGAGAATGTGTCAAATATCTAAGAGAAAAGATAATTTTTCCTTAACCATGAGGAAGAATTGAAAACTCTGAAAAATGAGATAGAACAAGCCAAGAGTAAATTGATGTCATATCAAAGAATTCAAGAAATTACAAGAAATCCTAATAACGTTCTAAGAAAACAAATACATACAAATGATAAATCAGGTCTAGTTCTTCAGAGTGAAACAACTAGTGTGAATTGGATCCCAATCTATCATGAATCATGTCAAGTTGCTATCAAATCCAAGGTTGAAGAATGTGATAAACTCAAGCAAATTAAAGACCTAAGAGATGAATTATAACAAGAAAAAAAAGGGAATTGAAAGATGAATCAATCCATGTATCAATCAAGGAAAAAGACAAGAAATCAAAGAACAAAGAATATTATTAGGAAGCCAAATGCAAGGAGACTCTCAAGTAAGTTTCATGGAATTTGATTTTCATGCCATGTTTTTGGACATAGAGCTAGGGACCCATGAGTAAGATAGAAAAATAACACCCATGGAGAGATTGTAGGACTGAATATGAAAGGAATATAGTGTGTTTCAATTGCAAAGAAAAAGGTCACATAGCCAAGTACTTCCTAGAAGAACCATTAATCAGTTTTGGGAAGAAGAAGACTCAAGAGGAAAGAACCATGTTGTATGTTTCAACTGTCATGGGCAAGGACATTTTGCAAGACACTGTAATGAATATTCTAGATATAGCTACAAGATGAATGCATTCAAAAGGAAAGGAAAAAATTTATTCAAGTTGAAGGAAAACTCTAAGGATAAAACCAAGTCATCCATGGTTGAGAGAGACACTAGAAAGAAGAAATTAAAATGGATATACAAGGTCAAGGAAGCAAGGTCAAAAGCT
The DNA here is from genome assembly GCA_019776745.2 of Taxus chinensis. Lineage (NCBI taxonomy): Eukaryota > Viridiplantae > Streptophyta > Pinopsida > Cupressales > Taxaceae > Taxus > Taxus chinensis. The sequence continues at coordinate 83,650 of JAHRHJ020003295.1, forward strand.
GAAATAGAAAATAATGATAAGAAGATAGCATGGGTAGATGTTGAAGAGACACAGTTATCAATGATAGTCCAAGGAGAATCTAGCACAAACAAGACAACATGAAGTGATGATAAAGGCAAGAAGAAGAAAGACAATTCTAGTGTAAATCATGAAGAACTTCTACCTCAAGTTGTGTTAGACAGGTGTATGAGTTGCAACATGTGTGTTTATCATGTACTCAATTAGAAATTGAGAGCTCAGGTGATGTGGTTGTCACACCAAGGAATGCATCCAAGAAGACTAACAAGATCATAAAAGACAAGAAGGGAAATAATTGATTCATCATGTTGTTTTGATGACTTTCTCCTATTTTGAGGTGATATGACAAGGTGATGTGCCTTCTCTATAGGATTCTAGAAGGCATATATCAGCTGAAAGAAAAAGGTATTATCCTCATTTGGTCTACCAACCTCCAAATCAAGATCTTCTTCATGATGAAGCTAAGAAGTATGAAAGTCAAAGTATTTCTTGAATGATAATTAAATCAGGTCATTCATTCTTCCAAATATGTTTAAATGAAATTGAGTATTCAATTAAAAGTGTTCATAAGGTCATTTGTAAGTTTCAAAAGTATGAACTCAATAAATAATGTGATAAGTTCATTCAAAAAGTATTAGGTTTAGTTGTCAAAACGTTCTCCTCTTCTTTATAAGTGTGACATCATTGTCTGTATCATCATAGATTCATCCTTATCTTAATCATGTAAGGAAGCTCCAGTGTAAGTCTAAAATTACTAAAAAATTTCAAATTTTTAATCATCATGTAACAAAATTTAATATGATCTATTCAAAAGTATCATGTATAAACAATTCTTTATAAGATTCAATGTCCAAGTGTTTTTGCTAATTGTGTACTCAAGTGTTGAAGAAATGTTAATTGATCCAAGTGTCATGATGTATTTTAAACTTTTTCAAAGTAATTGAACCCTTATATCCTCAAGTTGTTAAGGTTTTCAACCTCATCCTTTGCCAAAATTTGTAAAATTTCATCTAAAAATCAATATATTCAAATTGAACTAAAATCATGTGTCAAATTATTCAAGTTGAAAAGAAAAGTGTAAATTCCATATCTAGTCAAATTAACAAGTTGGTCTTTGAATTCAAGTGGTCTAATGAATAATTGTGAAATAAAATTAACATATAAAGGAAAAAGTTAAGTTAAACTTCTTCAAAATACTGAATGTTTTCAAATGAGAAGGTTGTTTTGGCAATAAAGACTTTCTCAAGTAGTGAAAAGGGATCAAAAATTGAAGATGTAATCAATATAATGTGAATTTAAATTCAAGACAAATAGATGAGTCATAGATTCATAAATCAAGAAAATGAAAATTCTATATCTTTCAAATGAAATTTAAGGTCATAGTGAAATTTTTTGTTAGATCTTGTCTTTGAGCATTATAAAAACCCCTGTCAAAGTGAAATAATTGAGATTTATGGTTGAATGAAATTCACTGCAAGCTAAATATTGAAATATCATAATCATAAAAATTTGAAGACAAAATTTCAAGCTTTAGAAGACATTTTTTTAGTGTTGAAGTCTTTTTGTAACATCTCAAGATACAATTAGGGAGTAAGGAAAATGTGAAAACCTCTACAATAGTTTTTTTTGAAAATTGGAAGATTGAAGGTGAAGATGTAGCTTCAAACTATTCATCCAAAAAGGAATGTTTTTTGAATTTTCATTGGTCAAATCAAGATGATATTTTTGAATTCTAAGGACAGTGTAATCAAGTATAGTTTGGGCCTAATCAAGAAGGCAACATTACAAATGAAGAAACTAGATAGTTAACTAGTGGAAGGAAAGAAACTTAATCCATTTAGGGGAAGGTACCAATAACCTTAATGGGTTGAGAAAATGAGTATTTTATGATTGAAACCTTGCATAAAGAGAAGTTATGGTATGATAGAAGATTTTACTCAGGGCTAGTTGGGCTAGCAAGTGAAAGTAAAAGAAAATGAGGATCAAAGTGTAGAAACTAAGTCTGAAAATTTAAAGAATGATGACAAGGAAAATAATGAAATTTATAGTTCTTTTTGGGTTCCTTTAGAAATAATGCAAATACTGTATTACCAATATGATTATTGTCTTAAGGGTGTCAAGAATGACAATCATTGATAAGATGAGAATGTTGGTGACTGAAGCTTTATGTCAAGGTGAAAGGTTGTTTTAAGTAGATTTATTGAAAAATGAAATAAGGGATTTGAATGAGAAGGTGAATTCCAAAGAGCCAAATTTTAGTGAGGATAAAAATTAAAGGCATTTTCATGCATCAAACTAACTTACTGACTATTATAAGGGAAAAAAAGTGATCAAATAAATTGAGAGAAGTTGGAACATGAAGGTTGACAAGAAGACCATTGAATACTTGTGGAAATCATATTTGAGGTATTTAAAAATAGATAATCTTGTTAGAAATCTAATATGAAATGAAGATGGTACATTACAAGGGGGGAAAAACTTTTTTTCTCATTCAATGTCATGGACAAGATAAAGTCATAGAAGAACACTAAAAGGTCCTTTATTCAGGATTAGAATTGATTGATCCATCCTTATGGCTTGAAAACAAGGTAAAAAGTTTAATTTCTTGAAGTTTCAGATAAAGGAGGATAAAATGATCATAGGGGGAGGTGTATGTTTATATTTTATGAATGTACATAGGCTTATATGGATGGAAAAATTGGGCTAAAAGGCACTGAAAAGGATAATTTAGGGATCTAAGGTTATAAATAGCAGAATTCACTAGCTTAAGGAAGAGTTGAGCTTGGATTTGAGGATGATGAAGTGAGATACCTAAATATGAAGAGAATAGGTTCAGGGGGAGTATTGCAGGCTGATTGATGAAGAAATTCATGCATGATTCAAGTTTTCAAACAAAAGAGAAACATCATCCAAGGGGGAGCTTCTTGAGGTAAGGTCATGTTTTGTAATTATTTTTACATGTTACTCATGTTTTTGAATGTCTAACCCTTTTTCATAGATGTCAAAGGGGGAGAGAGTACTGTCAGAAACAAAATATGAATGTCATGGATATGGTGTGATTGTTTTCCATCAAATTTTCTGAGTTTTTGCCATCAATGACAAAGGGGGAGATTGTTGAACCCTGGTGCATTGGTGTTGTCATTGATGTCAAGTGGAATTGATGGAAAAGGTGTGAGTGGTGAAGTGAGGCTAGTTCAGGGACATAAAGGTTGATTGGTAGTGTCAAGGTTGATTTGTAGTGCTTATCAGTGGTTGGTATTGAGCATTCAAGATGATTTCAGTGTGTTGCAGGATTGGTTAGTGAGGTAGGAGCCCACTGGAGGTATGGATATGGTTGGTGTTCTTGGATTCAGGTGTTCTACAAGGTCAGAATTTATGGTTTATCATGTGAAAGAGCTTTTAGAGTGAGCATCAGGTCAAGTGTTAGGGGTCACAGTTGAAACTAGCTCATTTAGGCCTAGTTCTAGAGCCTAATGAGGTGTATAGGCACAAATCAGGTCATGCAAAGACTAGATAAGCATGGGAGGAGCCTAGGAACACTACCTAGGGTATGTATGAGCATCCATAAGGTTTACTTTATCTTCTGGAGGAAAAAATTCAAATGTTCACCAAAACTACCTTTGAGGACTAACAGTGAAGCTCAGTAAATGAGATTGTTATGAGCTTTACATGAAAATTTATGAAAAAACCAACCTATGGATCATGTAGAGGATGTGTTTTAGTGCTTCATGTCAAGTTTCATCAAGTTTTGAAGAAGATTGTGGAAGTTATTCAAGTTTTACTAAAACTGGTTTCTTGAGAAATGCAATCTGAGCACCCTGTCTTCTTAGCATCCAAAAAAATTATCGAGCCTCCTTTAGATAAATCATAGAAGGAATTTTTAATATAACTCCAATCCTGAACTTTTACAAAATTTTTTAGGGAAATTGGATAAGAAATAAAGAAGTTCTATTCATTTTTCTAACAGGGTTTCTCTTTCCTCAAGTCTCCTTCTTGAAGAGATAGGCATAAAATGAGTTGTCTTGACTCCAAATCTATTGGAATTGTCATGAAAATTCTCTCATAGGTGTAGTAAGGATCCTCTAAGTCATAATGGTGACATTTGCTTTTCAGGTCAAACTTCTTAGTACAAGGAAATTCCTTGGTTTGCAAATGTTTTTGCACTATACTAATCAAATTGAAGACTGAAATAATTAGGTCTGATTTGTGAATAGAAGGTGATTTGTAATGTATGATTATAGTTATGTTATGTGTCCTTAATTACTTCAATGCATATTTATTGTGTAAATCAGTATCTTCTTTTCTCTATTACCACCAAAAGTTAGTTCTTCAATCTAAACCCAACATGGTGTACTTGAAGAAAAAGTAGTGAAGACAAATGAGTTGTCTTTGAGCTAAGAAATGAATGAAAAATTATCTATAGGTAAATAAATGAAATTTTTTTTACTTCAATTATCTTTGAAGTTGAAGTGGTATATTTCATAATTTCAAGTCCTAAATTGTCCTTGGATTGGTCAAGACAAGAAATTGATTTTCAAAGTTGTGTTTACAACCTGTGCAATTGAATTTCTATTAAAACCATCCACTCAAGATGTTGAAGATGGTGAATACATTTCCTATAGAAGGTTAACATTATGGATGGTTATATAATAAGAAGATTTTTCTATTAATGATAATCTCAGGTCAATGTTTTGCAATGTGTTACCTCCAAAACATTGATATCTTATATAAATTGTTTGTATCTCATTTGGTATTCCTTCAAGTCGTGTGTGTTTCAGTATGAAAAGTGAATCAAAGGATGTATCTTCTCAGAATGAGTATCTCAGATTGCATTAATAAAATGTGTTTACTTACAAGTGAATGCTCCCTTTTGATTTGAATTTGGGTCTTAATCTTTGTAAATTTTAAAGGACTATAGGCTTTCTAAATTCATGAAATGATGAAGCTCTTAGTAATCAATGCAAAATAAGGGTTGTAGTATAAAGAAAACCTATATGAAGTTGTATCTACAATATTGTGTAATAATAATGAAGAAGATGTTTTAATCCTCAAAAAATATTAACCTAGGGTTTGAAACTAAAACCCTAACTTGTGCAAGATTTGAAAATCAAGAAATAGATAACCTCTGGTAGTTGACATTTTTCAGTAAATAATCTAGGAATAGTGAAATTTAATCTCAATTTCCTTAAAAGATGGATTTTTAAGTATGTCATTGAAAGCTATAAATTGGTCAATTAACTAAATCTCCAAGATGAAAAATTATGATCATTGTAACAAAATAAGTGGATGTCTCTGGTGTTTGTCAATGTTGAATGGAAAGAGGATGTAGATGTACTCTTATTGATATTGTAGATGATGAAGATTCAGGACATAAAACATCCAAGATGTGAAGTAATCTTGAAGACCCCATATCCTTTTCATGTCAAGCTTTAACTGTGATTGAACCATTTAAATTATTGTGCATGACTATGCTAATGAAAAGTCAATGTATGAAAATTTAGATGTTTTCTTTAGTTGAAGACCTCCAAATAGCTCCAAATGATGATGCAAAACCTTTGCAAATTAGTATGAAAATAAATTAAACTTGATTTACTGTGTGTCTTAAGACTCTCTTATTCTCCTACTCATGAATGTGTTCAATTCATGATTCTCATCATAGTATTTTGGAAATTTGTGAAGTTTGAAGTGGTGAAAATGAAAGAAGGAAGTTTTCAAGGGTTTTAGAAGTCATAAAAGAGTTAGTAAATTTCCAATGTTAAATGGTTAAAAGAGGTTGGCACTTGGTTAAGCTCCAAAAGGAAGTGTTTCATTTAAAGAAATATGACTAAATCATATGAAATGTCATTAAGGGACTAGAATTTAGAAGTCTGAAATGGAAGGTTTTTAATCAGACTAAAGTTTTAAGAATTAGGAAGACTCCATTTTCTTACCATATATGAAGTTCAAAATCTTGAACGTAAGTTCTTATTAAGGTTCAATTGAATGACATATTTCTGAATAGTCAAAATGTAATTATGAATCTTTTATAGTCAGTTTCATCTACTTAAATAACGTCTTCATCTTCCTTGGTACTGAGTATCTAAATTTTGAGAATGTGAAAAGATTGAGTTGAAAGTGAAAAATAAGAATGTAGGTATGTAAATGTGGTGGAATTTATAAAAGCTTGATGGTGTTTTGTTGTTTAAAAATGTAATGTTTGAATAATTGAATGTTGGATTAATGTAGTAAATTGAATGCAAATATAATGCAAGAGATAGTTTCTGATGATGAATATGAAGTGTGTAAGAGATGAAGCTTGTAAAAGATTAAATGTATGATAAGAGAAGATGAATACATTATGAAGATATGAGAGCAATAGTTGATTTGAAGAGATTGAAATAAAAGTAATTGTTGAGATAGGATGATCAAAAGGAAATGAATAATGTTGAATGAATCAAACTAAGAATTAATATGAGGAGTGCAAAAAGAGTTGAAGTCCTAATATATATGTGTGAAATCAAGTTAATAGAGTGCATGAAATGGAGATTGAATTATGAGAAATGAGAAGTGTTTGAGAGGACAAACCAAGAATAAATTCTTATCAAGAATTACATATGAAAAAGCCTTGTATCATGGGGTATTTTGCAGATTGAAAGAGTGAAAATTTGACAGAAATTGTCCTTAAAGTAGGCCTTGTATGAGAGGTTAAGTTGATTGAAAAAGAGATGAGAGAGAAAATTAATTGAGAAAGAGTTTAGAGAAAAGTGAGCTTGATCTAGTGGTCACTATCAGTTGTTTGAGACAACAAAACTAGTATGGTCAAAATCTTGAAGAAGTCTAAGTTGTAGCTTAGCAGGAGGGAGTAGTAGCTTCCTTGTGAGTTGTTGCTTGCAGAAGAAACAGGTAGAAACCTGATTGATACTTGGGAGTTGAAGCTTTTAGGAAAGTTGAAGCTTGTCAAAGACTGAGTAGTAGCTTGGTTAAATCTTTGGAGTTGCAGCTCCATGTTGAGTAGATTCTCAACTTGAAATCAATGTAACATTTACATGACATTCTTGTCCTAAGCTAGTTCTTGATTTCAGTGGGTTTTTTCCCAGTTTGGGTTTCCCACATTAAATCATGTCTTTGTGTGCTTTATCTCATTAATTTTCTTGTTAATGTTGATTTTGAGTCTATCATACACTAATTAAGTAAATTGAATAACTGTCAAAGTTTGAAAGACACTGATTCACCCCCCTCTTAGTGTCCAAGTTTCCAACTGTGACCAAAATTACTGAAAGACAAAGATAAAATATTTCACCTAAAATGAAGAAAATTCCCCATTCCAAGACATCTAAAGAATGAGCTAGAACAGGCCACAAGTAAACTGATGATCATCCTCAAAGACCTTTCCCAGCTTCCAACTATCTTGGACAATCCCTAAGAACTTGCTAAGCAAAACATATGGCGCTATCCTTTAATGATAAATTTACACTTTGGTCTCACTTAAATCCATCTTGAAGCAAATCAGTGTGAATTGGATGCAATAATTCTAGCCATGAATCATGTTAAGCTTCTACTCAACATCCAAAAGTTGTAGAATGTGATAAACTAAGTACAGAGATTGGAAGATGTCATCATCGTCTATGCATTTCAACTCCATGTTTCATCATTAGGACATAAATGGCATTCAACGAGGGACCCCATTTATTTGTAAGCGAATGGACAAGTCGATCACCACAATTTGTTGCATAGTTGATAGGATGCAACTCACATAAATGTCATGTCCTTATCTCAAAAGGATGCTAGACACATTAATGTGAATGTTCCAGATGATGATCAATTGCTACACAAAAACACTTGTCAGTTCAACACTCAGGAACGCAAACATCAACATTTATGACATATGGCACTATTTGGCTTGGATGTCATGTATGTGCTTACGCATGTTGCTCTTGCAATGTTTTGGTATCATGATATATTGATTTTATAGTGTTCCATTGGTAATGAATACTTTGGTTCAATTTGATCTGTGGTAATGAGATTGAGGTAATTGGGTATTTTCTTGTTGCTGTATCTGAGATTTATATTGAGAGTTTTCTATTCTTGCTAGAAATAACAAATTCATAATGTAAGGATCTATACATGGTTGCAATTGTATTATTTCTGAATGAGAACATAGTTGATTTAAAATATCCTGACTCTTTTAATGTTGTGGTGGTCATTGATCATAAAAGAGCGGATAAATTTTATGATCGTCAAGGAAATTGTTCAAAATGTTGATATAATGAACTTTCTATCAGTGAAGTAAGTATATTGTTTATACCACTATAACTTTGATAAAAGTATCCCAAGGTAAGATAAATCAATTTTATTGATTTTTGACTACATACTTGGCTTAAAAGAAAACTGTATAGATGGATATCCACCCTAACTTAGTAAATGTTTTTTATAATGATCGTATTGATCACACTATGTGAGAGATTGAAAATTGATGGTTTGGTGAACATATTTGATTGAGAAATACCCCATTAGTGGTGAATAATATGTTTTTTGATATTTAACCGAATTGAAGCTTGATAATTTTAATGATCTAATATATTTTTGAGCTTGGAAAATGACTAAGTCCTAAAGCAGAGGATGAGTGTGCATGGAAAAAACTATGGAGAAAAGTGCATGATTGAATGTGCATGAGGAGTGATAAGTTTGTGCACGGAAGTAGGAAAGGGTTTGAGGGTTTAAGGACTTATCCACATTTAGGTTAAATAAGGGTATCGCATGTAAAACATGTGAAACTGCAGGTGGGGTGTAATGATAACAAGGTTGTTACATGGAGACTTAAAGCTCAAGAAAAGAATATTCTAGGGAATAATTATGGTTATGGGATGTAAAGTGGCCTTCAAGGTTGTTATGGCTAGATGACATTTGCATGGCTTGGAAAATTGAGTATAAAAAAATATCATGACATTTTTCATGCGGTATTGCTTCTAGAATGATGATTAGGTGAGATCCTATCTTATTTAAGGAGGCATTTAGATCTAGAAAAGGTGGTTGAGTGTGATTGCATATGTAATGGTGTATACATGGTGAAGAATATGTAATGGTTATAGGGGGTACTCTAGGGTTTCTGGATCAAAGCCATGGGAAGGGTAGGAGCTAATGGTAGAATGATGTAATTGATCTATTGTAGAACCTTTTTGATGTAATTTCGTTATTGTAAACATTTGTTAATCAATATATAATGGGTTGTTCTAAATATCTATGTTGATGGGTTCAAACCCTAGTGATCTTCATTTTTCTCATGGTCTAATATGATTCCTTCTTATTTTCAATAATTCTTATGTTCTTCTCATTGTGCATCTATATTTAGATAGGAGGAAGCAAGACTCTACTTCTGATAACACCTCCACTACTACTTAAATGCAACACTTCCTCTGTGCTAAACGATATTTCCTTCATCAATGGCAAACGATTATTACTCAGGTTCATCGGATATAAAGATTACCCTCAAAAGAATACCATTCATGATATAATTCTTCTCAAGGTAGGTGCCCAACTAAAACAGTCCGCAAAATGATAGGCCGACTAATGATTTCAGATTTGTAAAGGGATATGTGGGAAACATGTAACTACATTTTGGTTCCATTGCTGAAACCTTTAAATGAAGTGGTTGGTCTATATATCTTCAATTACAAAATTACACGTTTCAACATACATGTTCAAGATTTTTCCTTTTTATTGTTGCATGTTTCTTTATGTTAACCAACAACAACACATTTTTAATGTCTTCATCTGCACATAAATGGGTATAGGATCATTTTATCATACTCTATGAAAGAACAATTCAATTTTAGTTGTTTCCTATCCAGAGCTTGTATGAATGGTATGTCAATTTTATGCATCAAGAAAGATTTAAGGTATTTAGACCTCATGTTTGTGCTTTTTAAATGAAGTGACTCATCTATATTTGTACACATAAAAAATCAATCACCCATAGTTTAAACAAACACAACTACAAAAGAAAAAACTATCCCTATAACACACATAACATATACCATTTTTTGTTTGCAAATTGCCTTGTAGACATGTGATTGCTCACGGAATGTTATGCTATATATAAGATATGCATATAAATAACTCTAATAATGATGCTCTCAAACTCGTTGAGGTAATAAAGAAATTATGGAATGTACCATAACCATTTTAGATTTGTTTATATATAGTTGCATATTCTGTACTCATTGCATTAAGTTTCATGGAGAGTTTGTTACATATGTTAAAGCACTTAGTCATTCTTTCAATCTACTTTGACAACAACACTTCACATTCACAACATTCTTGAGAGTGACTATTAGCAAAATTACATGTCTCACTTGCATTTGTATTCAATTATTACACAACTAACTGTTATCTAACATCCCTTCTAATATATTTCACAACATTTTTTCTGGCTTTAATAGAAAATCAAATATTGTCAATCACACCCCTTATCAACATCAACTACAAAAGTAATAACTATCCCTCTAAATCTAATAACATATACCATTCGGCGTTCACATTGCATTGTACACATGCGATTGCTAGTTTAATATTATACAAGATTTTGAAGTACAAACATAGTGAAGATGTCTATCTTGGATTTTTTTGGTCTATTAAGAGTATTTTACAAAAAATACAACTACTTGTCTTTACACCTTTAAATTACCTGTTTGTAGAAATAGAGAAAAATTACCATGTATATTTATATTAAAAATAAAAAATAGTAATAATTGACATAATAATAGCCAATAAGAGATTTTAAAACCAGTTTGTTAAAATACGATATTTTATATTCCACTCTTTGCATGGAATAGCTGCAGTTTTTTATGTTACGCCACAATAATACCAATTCCTCAAAGGAAGAAGGTTTTGTAAGAAGAAGACCAGAATCAAGGAAAATTGAAAAGAAGAAAATTCGATTTACTAGCATACTCCAATTCATGCTGAAAAATTAATGTGATTTGATTTAGTGCTATTGCAGAGCATATTATGTCTTACAATTATGCATATCCTGAGTGTACCATCTAAAAATTGTAAGCAAAAATTTCATGCTAAACAGATACTGACTCATACATATACAAAAATTTATATCTTTACATTGAGAACGAAAAATGCCTCATATCATGAGTAAGGTAATCGACTTTTCGAACTATTTTATTTGAACTTAGCTACATTAGAAGAATTATTTCATGAATGGTACAGAATTTTGAGGGAAATTTTAAAAAAAGTAGCTAATGCTATGAGTACATTTGAATTTGAACGGAAATTCCTTCTATAGGTAATAGAAGAAGTATTGATAAATCGTAGCGGAGGTTCTTTCAAATGCAGGTTGAATTAGTATTTACGAAAGGCTGAGTAAATTGTAGTCTTGCTTCGTCATTACAGAATTCTTGCCTCCAAGTGTTGTTATAAGCACCATTAATTTGAGATACAGGTCACAATGAAGGGAATGTTTTCTTAGAGGTGAAATGGTAGATTTTGGAAGCCCAGGGAACTCATTGGAAGGTAGCTGTGAAATGAGGCTCAGACCCTGGTTTTCAGAAGTTCCAATTCAACGGTTGCTGGTGTGCAAAGTAAGCATGTGACTTGTGGATCAGTTAAGCTACGGAGTTGCCATTTTAATCGGTAATTTTTGGATTTCTCAAAATAGAATCGAATGGGAATATGTAACGGGTGTGGAGCTTCATTCAAGGAAGGAACTCTGGAACATTATTTGAATATCTGCCCTCTTTTAGTGAGGTTGAATTTTCATGGTTTATTTCTTGAGCAATGTTTACTGGACATTCGGGATAATAACTTTTCTGATATCATTCCTAAAGTAGTTTTCTACCAATCCATCAGCTGCTTGATCAATTGGTTCTTGTAATATCAAAAACCTAAATAGTAGTTGATATCACCATAATACGTATGCACAGGGAAAAGATTCTTTTCCTTACAACAATATTATGAGAAGTCTGCCTAAAGGATGTTAGGCAAGCGTTAAACAATATTGACATACATATGTATTTTGTTGTCAACTTCATGTGATATTTAGGAACAATATGTATTATAAACCTTTTCTCCAAATGGTACACTCCCTAGACCTTTTATCGAATTCTTTGAAACCCTGTTAGACATGTTGTAGATGTTCTTCCAAAGTCTTGTAATGGATGAGTTGAAATCACTAAATGAAAACGTTCTTTTTCAAATGTGCATGATCTAAAATTCAAAGGAGGAGATAAAGGCTATTGATGATACAACCATAGTAGAAGCAATTTAAAGCTTCACAAAGGAGTACCCCTTTGAAAGTTTATAGGGCAGGAACAGAGAATTTTTATGATCAAGAAAATGAATACTAGAATGTTAAGTAATTTCTTACCAAAGCACGATAGATGTATTATGATAAATAATGGATTTTTCAGGTGCTAGAGATATTTAGAATTGAAGCATTGTAATATTCATATTTTATGAAAGTTCTCATTTATGTATTGTTGAAGATAGGGTAAAAGATCCAGGACATTTTGGAACCCCTGGATCTGGGGACTAATACAATTGATTGCTTGGACCATAAATACTCTCTAGCCCATTAGTAAATGGAGGAATTTTGCCCAATGGTCATCTTTCATAAACATGCAATTTATACCGTTCGGTGTTCACTAATTGCATCCCTACACATGCGTTGCAATAGTTTTAATATGTGTGATTCATGGGTTCATCACAAAAGCTTAGCGTTTAAATGGTTCCCAGACATACATTCCCTCATTTATTCATTAGCTCCATATTCTCAACATGATGTGTTCTTAAAAAGGTTTCTTTCATATTTCATTGAAATTCCCATTATAGGATGTACTCTTGATAACACCTTCCAAGTATGATTAGGAACAAACTACTTAGGATTTCTCTATTTAATATTGTTTCTAGATATTGCTCGGAATCTGGTTTAGATTAATTTTATGCAATGGAACTAAAAATTGCACTTGCAAATGACGCACGATTTAGAATACGGTTAACTGCTGCTAACTTTACTTCATTTGGATTTTAAACGTGTGGAACTCATATATGAATGCCCTCACATTTCTAGCAAAACAAGGTATGTTTATTGGTCTTTGGTTTGTTTTCCTTTCTAAATTTTAGTAGAATTTTAATTTTGGAGCTTATTTGTGTGTAAATGTTTTAGAGGACCGCCATACATTTAAATTAGAATATGTCTTTAAAAGTAATTTAGGTGAACATTACAACACTCTATATACAGTATCATGTATTTTTAATTTTGGTATATAGTTTGTGCAAATAAACGCACACACATAAAAGTTGACTGTAGGTCATTACGTTTGACATCGTTAAATGGCTTATAGAATTTATTAATAGTTAATCATTCATATTTCTCTAAGTAAATATGTAAGATCAATTTTGGGTTCAAATTATGGATTTATTTGTGTGCAATTTATTAAACTATGGTGGTCTTCATTAATTACAAACCCCAATTGGATCATTTCATTGGTAAAACCATTATCGACTACTTTTCCCCCAACTTGCCAAGTGTATAGAATCCACGATCCTAAACATATGAATGTGAATTTTTTGGGTCATATTAACTGCACATGACCCTTTTCTCCAGGCACTTCTAACCCTTATCCATTCCTTTGGGCTATCACAAACAGATTGGTCAAGTTTCATGCTAATACGAGTCCTAATTCGAATTTAATTTTCTAAAAAATACACAAGCACCTTAAACATTTAAGCAGCGTTGAAATCTAAACATCCTTTAATTTTACAAGCATTTATTATAATTTTTCAAGAAAAGTTGATGCTAGAATTTAATCATTCAGGATATTATAATAAGTAATAGAAGTTAAGTATATTCATTGAAGGATTAATATTCCATAAATTTAGAGTAAACTTAATAAATATGTACTAGTTCACCTTACTAAAGAATCATAATGATTACACTTGGCATTATTTTTGAATTAAGTAGAATATTGCAAAGTGGTATGCTTCCCATGTATCAAAGTAGGTCAATTATAATAGTTTAATGTGAACCCCCAAAAGAATTATTTTGGTTAATTTAATTTGAAGGAACGAATATTAAGGCTTTGGAAGAAGAAGTGTTGATTTCCTTTTCAAAGTAAAGTTCATAAACCTAAGACAAGTTAGTCAGAAGATAGTCCAATGATGAAACTTCTAAAAAAATTATTGTCTTGCAAAAAATCATCTATTCAAGAAATTTGCATTTAATTGGAGTAGTTTCGATGAAAACCACAATCACTCTATAAAGTGTACTTTCCAACCACCAAGTTTTGGACAAAGTCCCATATTCGCTCCGAGTATTTTGAGTTCTATCTACTTTAAAAACCATGTTCACCACGTTATTAAGAAATCCATGAAAACTATCCCTAATTACTAAATCAACAAAAAAAATGCCAATTTATCTCATAATTAATCTAGTATTATAAAACATAATTAAATTTGATTTATGCGTAAATTAATATATAATTTACAGGACTTAATTATTTATTTTTGTTTATATGTATGTTAAATGTAAAATCCATTTAATCACCTATCCAACACAAATAAAACCACAAAAAAATAAATAATTTAATATATTAATAAGACGGAATTTTTTTGATGGACAAAAGGATAATTATTTATATTAACAAGTAAAATTGTTACAAGATAGCATTAATGTCATTTAAGCCGTCAAAATAGGTGATGAATGTCCCCAAAGGATTTTAATGTACATACACTTATATGTTTATAATTAAATATTATATAAAAAATTGTAATCATATTTAACTAGCAATCACATGTGTACAATGCAATGTGAACACCGAACGGTATATGTTATTTGATTTAGAGGGATAGTTATTATTTTTGTAGTTGATGTTGATAATGGGTGTGATTGATTTTGTAAGTGTAGGAATATAGATGAAGCATTACATTTAAATGTTTTATCTCTACATTTCAAATTTGTTACTAATTCGTACATATGAAAGATCCCAAACCCGTTTTTGTCTATATTATATTTTATATATTTTTTATATAATGCTCTGGCTCAGATCTGAACTGGTAATATCAAAAGAATTCATGAAACATCACACTGAAACTGCATAGATAAATTAAATACAACAAACCCGCAAACCTGGGCAAATGCAAAATAGGCGCCTAGGGTTTAATCTGGCAGATTTCTTTATAAATATTTCAGCTGTATATTTAATAATGATTTCTGAAGCTAAATATTACAGCAATACAAATATAAATCTGCAGAAAGATTTAATAACAAAGATAGTCCAAAAACCCACAGTAAATGAACCAAAACCCTAGCCGATTTGATATATTTGCTGCTGGGAATTACAATAAATATCTTTCATGAAAAATACCTCTGACACAGCAATGAATAACTGTAGAAGAAGCCGCCCCCACTCAGATAGATGTGCAAAAGCCCACAGCTGCAATTTATTTCTTTCTCTGAAACTGCTGAAATGCTGAATAACTGGTGTAAACAATGAAGATTCCTGGATGGAATCTTCTCTCACTGCTCCTGGGGTTTCCGTCCGCAAGAGGAATAATCCAAAGGGTTTCCGTCCTTGGATTCTGTCTGCAAAAGCTCTGTGCTAACTGCTGAGTGAAAATAATAATATTCTGAATGCTTTACCCAGGCCGCATTTTTCCTCATATAGCCAAAAACCCTCCAAAGGCCAAATCGCACTTTTTGGCTAACACCATATAATTAATATTTAATTAATTATTTTTGCTTCACTAATCAAGTCGCACTTTTGGGTATATTTGGCCATTACCCAAACAAGTCGCATTTTTGGCTAGGAAGGCAATTTAAATAATTTATTAATTTATTTAAATGCACTTTCCTAAGTCAAAATCACTCAAACAGTCTATTAATTCATTATATGTGCTTTAATGATATTTTACTTTAATTCGAGCACCATATAATAAAATAATAAACCGAAGTCACCCTTGAAAACACCCTTTTGGCCGTCGGGTAGACAAAACAGGCCAAAAGGTCTTCGACTGAACTAATCGAGAAAGAGGGACATTACAGTCCTCCCTTCCCGAGATTGCTTGTCCCCAAGCAACTGTAGAGCTGGATGCTGTAATATAATCTCGCCTTCCCATGTAGCATCCTCCTCTGGTAATTCTTTCCACCTCACCAGGAACTCCCGAATGACCCTGTTCCTCAGTCTCCTCTCTCGGCTGTCCAAGATCTCCTCTGGCACTAGGTCTAATCTCCCTTCCTCATCCAGGGGTGGCAAATCTGTAGAGGAAATAATGTTCTGCCCCAAAGCCTTTTTCAAGCAAGACACATGAAAAACATTATGTATCTTACTCTCAGAAGGCAACTCCAGCTCATATGCCACTTCACCAACTCTCCTCAACACCCTGTATGGCCCATAAAATCGCGGTTTGAGCTTTTCAGCCCCACTCTTCTTGAGAGTACTTTGCCTGTAAGGCTGAAGTCGTAGAAAAACCATGTCCCCTATCTCAAATGATCTCTCCACTCGGTGCCTATCTGCATACATTTTCTGCTGATTCTGGGCCCGCTGAATGTTTTCCTTAAGCACCTTAAGGATTTCCTGAATATCCTGTAAACTCTCCTGAGCCTTGGGAGCTCTACTATCCCCAAATGCCATATCAACAAAGGATCTCGCATCATACCCATAAAGTGCTCGGAATGGAGTCATACCAATAGACATATGGTAAGTGGTGTTATAGCAATACTCACATAAATACAACAACTTAACCCATGCCTTCTGCTGTCCTGCAACGTAGTTGCGAAGATAACCCTCTATCCATTTGTTCACAATCTCTGTCTGTCCATCCGTCTGAGGGTGATAATTGGGGCTAGGAGTCAGCTCAGCGTAAACCAGTCGGAAAAGCTCCTGCCAAAATATGCTCATAAACCTACTATCCCGGTCACTAACTATGTTCTTCGGAAGTCCATGCAACCTGAATATCTGACGGAAGAACAAATCAGCCACATGAGGTGCCTTAAAGCTGGTAGGGACAGCGAAAAAGTGTGCATATTTTGTCAACCGATCCACTACTGCATAAATGCGATCATTCCCTTGCACCACGGGAAGACCTGTAATGAAATCCATCGAAATACTCTCCCACTTCTGCTCCGGAATTGGCAATGGCTGTAGCAAACCTGCTGGGAAAGTATGCTCTGACTTGTTCTGCTGACAAGTCATACACTCACGGACATGGCGCAAGACATCATCCTTGAGACCCTTCCAGGAGAATCTCTCTCTAATCTGCCTGTATGTTTTAAAATACCCTGGATGTCCTGCAAGTGGTGCATCATGGAAAGCATGCATAATCTTCTCCTTAAGTTCAGATTCAGGAACTAGGTAAATTCTGCCCTTATACAAAATCAAATCAGTCATTACCTTATACCGATCATCCTGAATTTTTCCATCCATAATGTCACATGCCCAAGTGTTTTTGGAATATTCAACTGACAGTTGAGATTTCCAATCTGCTGAAATCTCGCTCAAAGAACATAGGGCAGCGAGATGGGGTTTCCTGGAAAGTGCATCAGCCACTACATTCTTCGTCCCCTTGACATACTCAATGTCAAAATCATATGCCTGGATCCTGCTGACCCATTTTTGTTGCCTCTCATTGAGTTCTTTTTGTTCCAGGAAATATTTCAAACTGTTGTGGTCGGTTCTCACCACAAATTTTCCACCCACCAAATACTGTCTAAACTTTGCCAAGGCATGCATAATGGCAAGCATCTCCTTATCATAGGTGGAATACAGTCTCTCATTATCTCTCAGCTTCCGGCTCTCAAAGGCAATAGGATGGCGATCCTACATAAGAACTGCACCAATCCCCAATCTCGAAGCATCACACTCTAAAATGAAGGGCTGTGAGAAATCTAGAAGAGCCAAAACTGGACAGGTACTCATAATTACCTTGAGCCTCTCAAATACACCTGTGCCTCATCTGACCAACTGAATGCACCCTTCCGTGTAAGATCTGTCAATGGAGCTACCAGCTGAGAATAACCCTTCACAAACCTCCTGTAGTAACCACATAACCCTAAGAATCCTCGCAAGTCAGAGATATTCCTGGGTGGTGGCCAATCCTGCATTGCCTGTATCTTCTCCTGATGGACCTTGACCCCATTGGCCCCAATGACATGCCCAAGATACAATATCTCCGTAAGTCCAAATTCACACTTGGACATCTTAGCAAACAAAGACTGAGTCTCCATTATGCTAAGTACCTCATCAAGATGCCTCAAATGATCATCCCATGTCCTGCTATAAATCAGAATATCATCAAAAAACACCAACACAAACTGCCTCAACTGCCTGTTGAAGAGATGGTTCATACATGACTGAAATGTAGCAGGTGCATTAGTGAGTCCAAATGGCATCACCAAGAACTCATAGTGCCCATAGTGACACCTGAAGGCTGTCTTGTGGATATCCTCATCCCGAACTCTAATCTGGTGGTAGCCTGATCGAAGATCAATCTTCGAGAAGTAGATAGATCCATGCAGCTCATCTAACAACTCATCAATGCGGGGAATGGGATACCTGTTTTTGATGGTTTTCTTGTTCAGTGCACGATAGTCAATGCACATCCTCATGGTCCCATCCTTCTTCTTCACCAAAACTACTGAAGAAGCAAAGGGACTAGAACTAGGACGGATGTGTCCCATCTCCAAGAGCTCTCTAATGGCCTTCTCTATCTCATCCTTGTATGTCTTAGGATGGCGATAAGGCGTAGTCATCACGGGTTTAGCACCCTCCTCAAGCTCTATAACATGCTCAAACCCTCTATCTGGTGGTCTCCTTGGAGGAATGTCACCAAACACTGGGCCGTGCTTATCCAGTATGGACTGGATGTCAATATGATAAGGCTGCTCATTGTCTGAAGAAGATTTGGATGAAATGAAACACTGGGCTGCCCATGCAACCTCTCCATGTCTCACTATAGACTCCATCCTGCGTGCTGAAACAACTCTAGGCCCACTGTCAGAAAGAGCCCGAAGCACAATCTTCTTCTTATCCACCATAAACTCCAACTCCGTCCTGCGGAAATCCTGCACATATCTGCCAAGGGACTGTAACCACTGAATACCCAATACTGTATCAATCTCACCAAGTCCAATAACATAGAAGTCATCGGTCAATGTATAGTCCCCCATCTGAATACTAAGTCGTGGAATCCTCTTAGTGCAACTGATAGCAAATCCATCTGCCACCCGTACACTAAACCCATCAAATTCCTCAACCTGTAATCCTCGCTTCAGCCAACCCCTCATCAATGAAGTTGTGCGTAGCTCCACTGTCAACCAGACAAACAATCCGCTGTCCCTTAAGCACTCCCTTCAGCCGAAAGGGATGGTACCTAGGAACGCCTGAAAGTGTGGCAATAGTAACATCGGATGAATCCAATGCCTCACCCTCGCCAAGCTCTATTTGGGGCTGCTCCCCCTGTGCATCATGGTCACCGCCCTCATCCTCTACATCTGTATCTGGCGAGTGATCATCCTCTCCATCTGAAATCACCTCAATGAGATGCACCTTGCCTTTACCAAGGCAACGATGTCCAGGCTCCCAATGGTCTTTGCAATGAAAGCAAAGCTTCCTCCTCCTTAACTCGTTACGAGTCTCCTGATCCACCTTAGGAGGTGGTGCACTCTTCTGCGGGGCGGTAGAGCGCTGAAATGGCCTGGAGCTCGTGGGAAACTTCTTATTGGGCTGATAAGAAGTGGGCTGATAGGAAGTGGGGGATGTGTCCAAGTCCAATGCCGTCTGAATGGCATCATGCAATGTCCTAGGCTTAAGAGCCTTGACCAATCCTCTCATCCTGTCATGGAGGCCCTCTATAAATAACATCACCACCCTCTTCTCAGGCATCTCTGGAACCATAACGGCTATCCGCTGAAATTCGTTGATGTAAGAATCAACATGTCCACTCTGTCTGAGCTGTGCCAAATCCCTGTAATATAACTCCACATCCTTGCGATCAAATCTCGCAATCAATCTATCACTGAAATCCCTGTACGAACGTAGAAGCTCATGACCCTGCGTAACTAACCCATGGTGCCACCAATCATAAGCCACCCCCTCAAGGTGCAATGTAGCGAACTGTATGGCCTCCTGCTCCCTCATGGGCTTGAGGGTAAGGTAGGTGTCGAGCTTGTGAATCCAAGCCCTGGCACTGATCTTTCCACTACCATCAAAAGTGGAAAGGGTTACCTTATTGGTAACCTGTTGCAAATCTCTGTTCTGCTGTGCTCTAGGTCTCCTATCCTGTCCAGCCCTCATGTTGTCTCTCCTCTGAGCACAATACTGTGGGAGGGGAAATGCATCCCTCACATGCTGTGGCAAACTCCTCCACTCATCACTGACTGCCATGATAGTATCCGGGAAAGCTGCTTCTTCCGACCGTCCCTCAATCTCCGGTGGGTCACCTCTAGGCAAGAAGTTAGGCTGCATGGGCCTATCTGCAGTCCGTGTAGGTCTCCTCTCGTCTGTATGGGTATGCCTCCGCTCACGGCGTGGCGATCCCCTAACACTCCCAAGCTCTGAAGGTGATCTGCTATGACCCCTGTAGCTACTGGCAACTGATACGGATCTATCCCTCCTGCCATGCCTGTCCCGTGGCCTATCCAGTGCCAACCTGTCCAAAGTAGTTCCCATGCGCTCCATGGTCTGTAATAACTGCCTCTGCGTGGCTGCCATATCCCGAATAAAATTCCTATCTGGATCTGCATGTTCCTCTCGAGGAGGACTCTCAGGCCTCTCGCCCAAATATTCCATTCTGTCACCTCCTGCAATACTAGCCTCGAGTCGTGCTCGTCTGCGGGTGTAGTATCTGTGTGGACCGTCCTCTCTGTGATGCATTCAAAGCTGATTTCTGCTGTAATACCCTATCTGTTTCTTCCCACACAGGCTGGGAGGATACACTGCTCTGATACCACTGAAAGATCCCAAACCCGTTTTTTTTGTTTGAATATTTTATATATTTTTATATAATGCTCTGGCTCAGATCTGAACTGATAATATCAAAAGGAATTCATGAAACATCACACTGAAACTGCATAGATAAATTAAATACAGCAAACCCCGCAAACTGGGTGAATGCAGAATAGGCGCCTAGGGTTTAAATCTGGCAGATTTCTTTATAAATATTTCAGCTGTATATTTAATAATGATTTCTGAAGCTAAATATTACAGCAATACAAATATAAATCTGCAGAAAGATTTAATAACAAAGATTGTCCAAAAACCCACAGTAAATGAACCAAAACCCTAGCCGATTTGATATATTTGCTGCTGGGAATTACAATAAATATCTATCATGAAAAATACCTCTGACACAACAATAAATAACTGTAGAAGAAGCCGCCCCACTCAGATAGATGTGCAAAAGCCCACAGCTGCAATTTATTTCTTTCTCTGAAACTGCTGAAATGCTGAATAACTGGTGTAAACAATGAAGATTCCTGGATGGAAGCTTCTCTCACTGCTCCTGGGGTTTCCGTCCGCAAGAGGAATAATCCAGAGGGTTTCCGTCCTTGGATTCTGTCTGCAAAAGCTCTGTGCTAACTGCTGAGTGAAAATAATAATATTCTGAATGCTTTACCCAAGCCGCATTTTTCCTCATATAGCCAAAAACCCTCCAAAGGCCAAATCGCACTTTTTGGCCAACACCATATAATTAATATTTAATTAATTATTTTTGCTTCACTAATCAAGTCGCACTTTTGGGTATATTTGGCCATTACCCAAACAAGTCGCATTTTTGGCTAGGAAGGCAATTTAAATAATTTATTAATTTATTTAAATGCACTTTCCTAAGTCAAAATCACTCAAACAGTCTATTAATTCATTATATGTGCTTTAATGATATTTTACTTTAATTCGAGCACCATATAATAAAATAATAAACCGAAGTCACCCTTGAAAACACCCTTTTGGCCGTCGGGTAGACAAAACAGGCCAAAAGGTCTTCGACCGAACTAATCGAGAAAGAGGGACAAATTCATACTTTCATATACTGGAATCCAATGAAAGATTTTTCTCCATTGTAAAATGCAATTGTGTCCCAAAACTGACACCTAGCATTGCTTGGCTGAAATCTGCATAGCTTAGCATAGTGTCTGCAACTTAAAAGAAGTCTTTGTCTACATGAAACTTCTTTAAAAACAAATGGGTTTGACTGTTTAGTGCTTATGGGTGTTTATTTGTTGATCAATGTGATTTTTTGGGAGGTATCCACAACCATCTGCCATAAAAACAAGGGGCAATCCCTTGGAATCTTCCTATTCAACAATTTCCTCAGAAACCATTGTACACCGCAACCCAAAATAATAGGGTAACAATGACCTCAAGAAATACCTTTGGGAAATACTTCCTTATTCGCTTGCGGGCCATGATTGTCTAGAGCTCCAACAACACAATCTACATCAATTGATGCATGTGCCATGGAGATCTCTATTAATATAGCAAGGGATTTAACACTCACTACCCAAGGGGTAGAGTAAAAGAACAAGTCAATTCAATAAGAGAACAATAAATCTTTATTTCCTGTATGGATCGATGATCCATCAACGGTGTGCCAGACAAATGTATTGGTGAGAAAACACAAAATCGTACTAAAGCCACTCTAAACTTATATTTTGAAACCATGTCTTTAAAAGTCTCTCATTATTAAACATTAAGACATAGTTCTTGGAGAACATAGACGTGGGCTTGGTGTTGGTTAAAAACTCTCCTCGGAAATAATAACATTTTGTTCATATATCTAAGTATAACATTTTAGCAAGAATCAAATCTATTTAAGCTAAACCCACAGTGGACCTTGTAATGTGGTTGGCCACGAGTTTTAACTCCTTTAACGCTTAATGAAGTTTCTGATATGGATTTGAGAAATAATAGTTTAATTTGTACATCTGCTTCAACTTTCTGTGCTGGTTGCTACAAGCCAATGAGACATAAGAAAAAGCTTCATCTACATGATTAGAGAGCAACTGCAGAAGAAAGGGCATTATGGCCTCTTGTAAAGCATCCAACGTCCTTAGAAGCCCTCTCACACCTTGTGCATTTCCATCATACAGCTCTATCCCCAAGTGGAGGGCACCCATCCATTCACCTGCATCATGGAGAGCTTGAATTCCTTCCTTCCAGGGTAAGAGGCGAGATCCAAAAAGTTGAGAAGGTCCCAATAAATATAAAGCTACTCCTCTAACCATAATAGAAATCTGATAAGACTCCTCAATATTTCCAAATGAATTGACGAAGTAGGTGTGATATATAACAACAAAATCTAGACCACCATTCTCAATGGGTAGCCTAAATCGGTCCAATTCCATTCCTTCTTTTGTAAACATACACAATTGGTATTTTGAAGTGAGAATAATTAATATCTAGAAGAAATTTTAGAAAAAGAGTAAACAACTATACAGATGAATCATTGATCCAGGAGGGGAAAACCCAAAACAACTAAAATTCCTAAAATGTTCAAATACACACAATATGACTTACCAGTGTATGCTTCGTTGTACTTAGAAGAACAAAAGATTGAAAATGTAGGCGATCGAACTTGGTGCGAAGATCTCCTTTTAGTTCAATGCTTGCAAAGAACAATTCTGCCTCTGTTGCTGCTGATATCTCCGATTACCGACAGACACCACAGATCCTTTCCTCGATCTCTCTGGATTCACTAACCATGAATTCCAGCACACAGAGGACAGATTAATGAGATTGTGAATAATTGAAAAATGGATGCATACATATCTGTACAAACATATTCAACCCCATTCCGCACAAACACAACCCACAACCTCACCACATGACAATAAGGTGACCCAAAGGATTCACAAAAGCCAGACGCCAATTTAGTATATGAGATCCCCTTGCGGGCTTCCAAGAATAGATTTATTTCTAGTTCTATTGTATATTCTTCAAATTTTGTAACAATCCGACAACCAAACCCAAAGAGAAAATAAACATACAAAATATTCGGCTAAGAAAAAAACCCCTTAAAATAATACGAGAAAACTTACCACTTCTTAAGTCCTCCGAATAAAGTCTTGAATTCCCTTTCAACGGACTTCCAGGAACATGAACATGATCATCAACTTGCTCATTTATTGGTCTTTGGAATAGCAAACCCGCTGCAACATGTAAAAGCTAAAAAAGAAAACTTAAAAATAGCAAAGTCGCCATAACATGCAAAACCCAAACGTCCAAATGGGTGTCAAATTTAACATAATCCCGTGAATGTCTGCAAAGCCCTTTCCCATAGGGGAACACCTTAGACGTAAAAATATTTGATAGCTCTGCCTCATCAATTACAATAATACTAATAATAAGAGGAGGAATTCCATTATTTCCAACCCATGTCTTGTATTATAAGAAAGAAACCCGAGAATAATGTGAAGAGAATAAGACAGGGCAAGAATATTGCCTTTTTAAGGAATTTCTTAATAATACTTTTTCCTTCTACTTATGTCATGTCATGGGCTAGAGAAACAAAATCTCTATTTAGGATAATGTAATTTTCATGCATTATGTTATAAATAATTAAATTCAAACCTTAGACTTTTTAATTGTTTTGAAATGTCATTACCTTGGAATGGTCTATTTGTTCCCCCACTTTAGACCAAACCAAATGTCAGTTAGGGCTCGAGTCACTATACTTTAATTTGCCGCCTCCACGTCGCGGGTTCGAGCTCGTGGAGCGACTAAATACTCAACAACTACAAGTCCTTTTAAATTACTGGGCGGCCATGCGGTCCAAGGTTCGAGTCCCGGCGAACCAATCGACAGCCTCATGATTCATGCAATCCCTTGCATGGCTCGATTGCGTGTGTTTTCCTTCAACATCATAAATCGTTGTAGGCTTAGCGTTTCTGTTTCATCGGTTGCTGGAATTTTCTACATGTAGGTCCTCCTTTCAATCTTTTAACGAGTCAAAATAAGAGAGCTCAACCTCGACTTCCGCGAAAATTAAGCGTCACCTGATTATTTTTTTGGCGCCGTTTGGAAAAATGCAGTATTCTAGTAAAGCCCCTCTCTTTTGATAAATTCTCTTCCTTTTTGTTTTCATAAAGCTCCGGGACTTCCTAGGGTTTTTCTACGGTTGGGTTTATCTAAAATCTTAGTTCTTGTATGTATTTAAATAAACCCTGAATTTGTTTTGAATAGCCTTGGATAGCTTGAACAATCTCCGTTGTCGTTCTTTCTTGTTTTCTTCTGTTTGGATTGGACGAGACTTGATATCGTCTGTGTTTGCCGGCGTATGCACGAAACGGATCCAATTTCTCCGGTATTTTCGGCTTTGACGAATAACTGTATTAATTTAGGTAGGTAGTTTGTTTCTGGTGTGATATCTTTAGCTTTTATGGGGAACTTTGCTTAAAATCTGTGTTTTTATCGGATTACAGTTTATATCGTTTTGCTTTTGTTCGTATGTACCACTAAAAGTTCATTCTGTCTTTATTTTAATGGGTGGGTTGCCTAAAAACTGGGTTTTTGTAGCGGGGTAGGATAATAAGTATTGGGGATTCTATAAATGGGTGCCTTAATTCTGTGTTCGGATTGGGTTTATAATTCTAATTTTTTTTTTAGCGGGAACACATTTTTTCATTG
Organism: Taxus chinensis; assembly: GCA_019776745.2. Lineage (NCBI taxonomy): Eukaryota > Viridiplantae > Streptophyta > Pinopsida > Cupressales > Taxaceae > Taxus > Taxus chinensis. The sequence continues at coordinate 109,278 of JAHRHJ020003295.1, forward strand.
TTCGGTAGCCTAGAAATTGTGTTTTGGGCCTAAAACCCTGAGCTTCTATTGGGATTCTTCAAATTCTTTGTTTTGTTGTATGTGAGAATTTGAAGACTCCTTTTTTTTTTTCGGCAGGAATTGCGGGATATCTAGTTGGCTTTTGAGGTGCTAACATAAAAAGAATTCATGAAATCCTTTGGGTCTTTCAGAGGGGGATCAAACCGCCCTGCATCTTATGGAATTTCTGCAACATATGAAGGGGTGCCTGAATTAAAAGAGTGTGGATATTATGATGTGCAGCAAATTCAGCCGATTGTACATCAGTTGCTGGTTAGTTTAGCTGCTGCATGCGTAGAGAAGGCTTCTGCCGATCCTTTCAAACAGAGGGGGTCTTTCGTGGAGGACTTGAAGGTGGAAATGTTGGAATACCTTCATCAGCAGGTTGAATCTTTTGCAACTGGCAGTGGCAATTTGAGTACAAGTGGTAACTTTCAGACCCCAATTAAAGTTATTGGGGATGCTCTACAAAGCTTTCTGAGGTCTAAAAGAAGCCTGTTTAGGCGTGTTTCAAGCAAAATACTCTCCGGGGATGTGAATAATGGGAGAATTGAAGAATTTGTTCAAGAGCTTGAAAAAACAGGGTCATGGCTTGCAGGAAAGAGGGAAGTTGTAGCCAAGAGTTTACTTAAAAGGGCAGACAGAAGTAGGATGTTTCATTGTGATATGAGGTTTGGGAAAAGCCAGGAGTTTGCGGATCATAAGGCCAAGTGCCCATTAAGGCCAGTAATGTGTATGAATGAAGGATGTGCAGAAGTCCTGTCAGCTATTCATCATGAAGAGCACGATGGCAGATGCCCTTTTAAGTTATTGCCCTGCATACAATCTTGTGGAGCCACTGTGTTGAGGAAAGATATGGAGATTCATTGCTCCACAATGTGCCCAAATAAAGTTGTAGCCTGCCCTTTCAACCAAGTTGGTTGTGCTGCTGAGCTTCCGCAAGGCTCGTTGGAGCAACACTACACTGATTTCATAGTTCCTCATCTTCTATATGTCCTTCAATCACTGCACAAACAGGAGACTACAGTTGTTAACCAGGCACAACGGATTCATCTGCTTGAGAAGGCATGTCATTCTTTTTCACATGTATTTTTCTCCTCTATTTTGTTAAGTAGTTTCATGTTTTTTCCTTTTTCTCTTGTTAATTGGTATCACTCACCCAACCGCCTTAACTGTACGATCACCTATTATTTTTCCTGTGTTTTTTCTTTCTATTGGAATTCCTTTCATTACATTCGGAAATTAGAGTAGAATAGTGGGCTGCATAGCAGCCACCCATTACTCATACAACCATGGGATGATGGGACTAAACGGCTTGAATTATAAAGCCCGAGTGAAAGCTATCCTGGGGCATACCGACAGGATTGGAACCTCAGTCTCTCTTCAGTAAGTGTCCCAATTTACCACCCCACCAAGGCCCTTAGGTCACTTTCCTGTATTTTTATGCATGGGGTTTGAATTTGGGTTGCAACCACAGCAATAATTACCCCTACTAGACTAAGCAGATTCTACTGTACAAATTCTTATGTGAAAATTAGATCTTCAAACACTTGAATGGTGAGTTCAGTGCATCAAATTCAACTTAAAGTGCCCTCTTTAGATAATCTTTACACTTTCTGTTAAAATTAGATGTTCAAACTTCGAGCATCACATCTCTTTGGTGAGATCAATGCAAGAAAAGATTTAAGAGTTCTCTTGAGGTGATTTGTGGAAACATCGATATGTATAAAATGCAAGAATTTGCTAGGCTGTGATCTGATTTTTCTAGAATCAACTTCCTGAGTAGTATAGGTTTCTACCCATAAACCATTCCAGGAACCTACAGGACCTGCACAGTTGGTTTCAGAAAACTTAGAACATGGTATATCGCACTGTGAATTATCTCTAAAAAGAAAATGGCTATGCTATTGTTGAATGTACACTTTTATAAAGAAAATTGGATTATAGCCAAGGACATCAAATTCAAATCTAATACGATATGCTGGGTGAAAAAGCTGTAAAAGAAATTAGGAATGTTGTTTCTTAATTATTAACCTGTTTCTCTATAGATGTGAAGTTGGATAAATGCTAACATTCATGACTATTAGAAGATCAGGGTTCTGACATCTGAAGAATTTGATAAACATGGATTACTCTCCTCTATTGCCTGCATTTACGGTGCTGCCAGGATGCTCTATTTATTTATTTTCCATTTAAAAGATTGACCAAATCAAATTCACTTGTACCAAATATAGATGTTTTTATAATTGTGGTGAACCCTCATTTCACGCCATGATTTTTTAGACGGTAATTGGAATATTCAAGTATTTGTAATATGTGTAGCAGTTTTCTGGTCTTTTGCCATACTTGGTCAATACAAGGCATTTCATACCCAGGGAAGGTGATCTCAAATTTTCTATACTTTCTCTGCAGACCTTATCCCTAGCTCAGAGATCCGAAGCATTAGATGTTGGTTCAATATCTTTGACTGTCAAAGAACATGAACTAAGGATCAACTCTCTGGAGCAAGAAGTCAGTAAGCTGCGCCAAGACCTTAAAGCTACTGATGTCTCTGCCGAAGTATTACAGCTGCGTCGAGAGATACGGAATTTACATAAGCAGGTAGAAAATTTGAGCCATGGATCTTGAGGCCTTATTTGAATGGACAGTTCTTACAAGATTCAAAGTTTTCTAGATTAGCATATACCTGTTCTAGTAAGTTGTAATAAATAACAATGACTACTTCCGGAATTGGTGATACTTAAAGTTTGACCTTAGGGGAGAAGAAATTTTGTAATGGGTTCTGTACATTTGTTACACGTGCTTCTATTTTAGGCACTTTTAAGTGAATCAACATCATGCACTTTTCTGAAGCGTGGTAGTTGGATAAGTTCTAATTTTGGATCGAGGATAAACATTGCTGAGAAGATAAAGATCATAATTGGTTTTGTAACTGCTCTGCGATAGGTGGTTATATCAACATGTATTTAAGTGAGGATCTTACCTCTACCATGGAATCTTGAATAATAAAACAAGACGGAGTATAGATTTTTAAATTGAAAACCTTTTATTCCATGGCCATGTACAACCGGGACTGCTGATAATGGATTGCATTCAGTACAAATTTTAGCATGAAATCTTTTTCTCTTACTCATTTCAAAAACCGATTGTTCACCATCAATGAATTGGATCTGCATACCGCATACCTTTCACTAATTGTTCACTTCAATGTTGCAATTACAATATGATGTTTTTTTTATTTGGTAAATTCCCCCCTTTTGGGTTAACATTTGGCTTGGTTGCGATGGGTATTGGGTGTCTGTACCTTTGGCTTAGTTGCCACAACCAAGGGGTATCACTTCTGCCAAATTCTGCAAGACTTGCACCTGGTCTCGTCTGTTAGGGTATGCCCGCACTGGCAAATTAGATGCGGTACTCAACCCAGTTTCAACACTTTATCCTTTTGTCCTGCTGTTTAAACGTGGGGCTCCATCATGAAATTTTTGATGCTTTTGCCATTTGAGATCATGCGATTGAACATGACATATGATGTTAAATGGCTGTGAATTTTAAGCGTTGCATAAGGGAGGACTAGTCTCAGTGGTTTCCAACAACAACATTCTGGGCAAAGCTAAAATCCATGAACAATCGGAAGATGTGGTTTGTAGCTAAGAGACATTCAAAGATGTTGTAAAGATTTTAAACCCGGGAGGTATGGATACAGATAGTTATAGAAGCTTATTGGAAGAGGTTGAAGAATTTTGTGAAAGAGGAAAATGATACCTTTCACTAATTGTTCACTTTAATGTTGCAATTACAATATGATGTTTTTTTTATTTGATTACTTCCCTCTTTTTGGGTTAACATTTGGCTCGGTTGCAATGGCTATGGGGTGTCTGCACATTTGGCTTAGATGCCACAACCAAGGGGTATCCCTTCCGTCAAATTCTGCAAGACTGGCACCTGGTCCCACCTGTTAGGGTATGCCCGCACTAGCAAATTAGATGTGGTATTTAACCCAGTTTCAACACTTTATCCTGTGTCCTGCAGTATAAACCTGGGGCTCCATCATGCAATTTTTTATGCTTTTACCATTTGAGATTATGCCATTAAACATGTTGGCATATGATGTTAAATGGCTGCGAATTTTAAGCATTGCATAAGGGAGGACTAGTTTCAGTGGTTTCCGACAACAATATCTTGGGCAAAACTAAAAACTCAAAACAATTTTAAGATGTGTGGTTTGTAGCTTAAGAGACATTCAAAGATGTTTTAAAGATTTTAGACCCAGGAGGTATGGATACAAATAGTTATAGAAGCTTATTGCAAGAGGTTGAAGAACGTTGTGAAATAGGAAAACTTGACAGCTGTGGAGTGGTTCTCAAACTAGCTGTAAGTTGCAAGAAGAGCCAGGGGAAATCTGTAGACATGGACTTTCCAGGAAGAGATAAATTACACTATGAATGGAACAATGATGTTCTAATAGTAGGTGACTAGTTATAAGGGAATTTAGTGCTGCCAAATTTAACTCATTCACTTGTGGGCTGATCCACAAAAATGTGCAGGATCTGGAGAAACTTTCACAGAGAAGTCTATTAAACATGGTACAATCTTTATGTAGTGCCATCTTAATGAGGAACATACGAAAAGGGAATTTTTTCCTGATTCCTGTTGTGCCTTTTGGAAACAATGTGTGAATTTCCAAGGACTAGATTTATGTGATGTATACATCCCTAAATAATGTTGTTAATATTGTATGAGCACTGGTCGACTATTTTTGCAGTATATACCTGATTGATTTGATATTTACTACTATTCTTTAAACCTAGGAGGATCTCTCTTAGGGATTACAGACATGCTTTTGTGAAATTGTAGATTTTGAGGTTATGGTATGTATGATTTATGGAGGTTGACACCAGAAGCTACATTTGCACAGAAAGCAACATACTAAGCTGAAACACTACATCAGAACAAGTGCCACTGTATAGCCTAAGCAGGCCCAGTGGTGAAGGTGTTTGTACTCCTGAGAATAGGCACAAGTTTGAATTTGGAGGGAGTATAAATGCCCGGATATATAAGCGAAATGGAAAAGCAATCTTCTCGTGGGCATTTCATATGCCAAATCGGTGTCTTGCTTGGCGATGGCCAAAATAAATATCTCCGCACCTTTAACTTTGATGCTCCAATTACTGCAGCTCTGCTCTAAACATACTCCAAGATCTGATCCCACTGCTGTGGTCTGCTGCTCCCTAAATACACCAAACTACAGTAATAAACTGAGTTCTGAATCCAGAGTAAACAGCAGTCAGCTATGCCCCCAAAAGACACCTTGTTCACTCTTCATATGATCTACTCCGTGTCCTGTTTCTTGAAGAGGCAATTCCAGATTTAGAACAGCAAAATTTCCTAACAGCAGAAAAAAACCCTTCACACACCTGTATCGAAAAGATTTTAAAAGCCTTCAAAATTAAACACCTGGTTTGCTTCATCAGTCAACTGATCACACACGTTTCACAGCCATATCTGTGTGTGTGTGTGTGTGTGTGTGTGAATGTATGTATGTGTATATATATGTATGAATATAATATATATGTATATAATGTGTATATACGCTTCCTCAAAAATTGCAAAAGCTTGGAAAAGGATGGAGAGGCTAGGCCTCTTTTTTTCTTTCCTGCTGTATTCTTTTCCTTATCTGTGATTTTTCCCTTTGTTCCCTAAACTACCAAAAACATTTATTAATGGCACATGCCCATTATGGCCGTACATAATTTATAGACAAATTATAACAAAGCAAAATTAACTGTTTTTTTAGTAACATATTCATCTACTAAAACTTCTCTGCAACAGCCCCCCTTGCCTGAATACAGTTAAACCTCCTAGTTCAAATTTGCAGGCAAACTCTTGTGCTATACTTCATCAGCTCCTTCTTTGTGATCCAAGTGTTGGCAGATGTGGGCAGTCCCTTCGACTTAATTAGATATAGCTTGTAGTTCCTAGATACATGGTAGTGAACTTCATGTCAACGATCTTTGTTTTTCCCTTTTCTTCTCTAATAGCTCTGTCCAGTTCGCCATTGAACTATTTTCTTGCCTTTCTTCATGATGCAGATGATAGTTGTAGAGATTAAAAAACACTAAAGATGGGACTTATACCCAAATCTATGGTAAATTTATAAGACATGCGTTTTCATCCTTCCTCTACTTCAGCTTGCTAGAGGTACCCTAGGGGAATCACTCTTTTTGCGAGTACATCTTTACTTGCTCTTTTAGAAAATGTTCCTTCTATGAAGATCAACATGTCGCTTGTATTTCCAAACGGAGTATTGTAAAGTGTGCCTCCCCTCTTTTTGAATGTCTTGGACCCAGCACAAATTCTTTTGCATCTTGATTTACATGAGCAAATAAATAAACATTGTTGCTCTCTTTGGGTTGTTTCCATAAATAATATGCAATGGGGTTTCACCATTAAACCTGTTCACATTGGAGTTACATGCAAATGAAGCTTGTGTAACGTTGAATCTCATTGTTCTGGAAAGTCCCCAAACATACTTCAACAACTTGCCTAAGGTCATGTTTGCCACTTCTTCATCCATTTGGGGGAGATAGGTTATTTAACTTAGTCCATAATATTCCCTAGAAGTGTGTAAGAAAATTGTCTTTGCTACGCCCTACCTATTACATGTATTGGGACATGTATAGCCGACTTGTGGCTAACATAATCCCTTAAGATGTCTTGTTACATCTTTTTATCCTTTCAGTTTATGGATTAATCGGAGCCTAAATAGTATATATATAAGAGGTAAGGGTTAGTACTTGGATTGTCATTGTGTTTTATATTCTTATTGTATGGTTGTGGAGGTTGCCCCCTCGAAGTTGTTGAGTTAGATATTTTGTTATGCTCTTAATCAAATATCAAGTATCGGTTTTATTATTTGTAGTATAATTACAAATCACTACCGGTATTCCTCGTTGACGATATGTGGCAAAACCTATTTGGGAAAGTTTTCGCAGGCAATTTTTTTTGGCCTAGCATACATACTAGTGGCAGTGGGATTGAAAAAACATAACTCGTAATTTAGAAGGATTTTTTTTGTCGTAACACTATTGCTTGAAGATTTTTTAGTAAAAAAAGTTTGTGAGTTTTTTGGACCTCTATGTAAAATAACATTAATTGGAATCGTTTCCATGAGATGATTACAATGGTACCATCCTCCCCTACCACAATTTTCAAGTTTTTTTTGCCCTTTTATGGTAGTAATCGTTGAATTCATCTCAAAATGATGATCACGCTTGTTAATTCCAGAGATGATCCCTTTTTTAACCCTTATCCCCCTAAACCATGAACCCCCAATCCCAAACCATGTAAGATGAATCCTAAGCCCTAAACACTAAACTTTGAACCGTAAACCATGACAAGACACTCAATTAGAGGTCAAGGAAAATATTCCATGACTCCCAAAAGGACACCAATCAAAGATGAGGCATATTTTGATTTAGAGATATTAGTGGTAGTATTACAACGCTAGGCAGAAGTTCAAAACATGGTGAAAAATATGATTTGCAAAAGGTTAGTGATCAATTTTGGGACAACTTGAACCTATTACAGGCCTAAATGGCATCTTACTCCTCATTTTTGGGTAATCTATAACCACCTACCAATACTTCTACTATGGGGAACACAAGATCTTCTAGCAACCCACATCTGAAGTGGCACCACTTGAAAACTCAGTGGGATTTGATATGGGATTTCAAAACAAGTTACCAAAAATGGAGATGCGCAAGTTTGATGGGAAGGATCCTGTAACTTGGATTAATCAAATGGAGAATTTCTTTGATCTACATCACACTCTTTGTACAAAATAGGTGATCGTAACATCTTTGCATATGGAACTAGAACAATTCATCTGGGATGGTTGTGTGCTCAAAAGAAGAAGAAATGCTTGACTATCACATGGCTGACATTCACTAATGAACTTTAGATGCACTACAACAACAATGTGATGAATAACTACTTCAATTAGCTAACAAAACTGAGGCAAACATGGTCTGACAATGATTATATTTTGCAATTCCTAAATGTCTCCTTGCATGTAGAGCACAAAGAATAACCTTAATGATTTATTTTTTGCAAGTGCTCAAGGATAACATCCAACACTATGTTTGCATGTTTAACCCTTAGTATTGGAGTCCATTGTCTTTTACGGTAGGGAAAAGAAAGAGATCCGGACAAGAGACGACCATTCACTACGGGTAGAGAGCATAATACATCATCGTTTTCTTGACCTATTAGGTTGATTCCTCAACAAATTGAAGAAAAAAGGGCAAAAGGGTTATGTTTCAACTGTGACAACAAGTATAGCCAAGGTCATAAATACATTGAGAAGAAATTGTTCCACATTGAAGGTGCTAAGGAAGATGAAGAGGATGAGGAAATGGAGGGCGAACTTGAAGAAGAGTAGAAAGGGGAATCTAACAACTCCCATCCCACCATCTCATGTCACACACTTTCTAGAATTATCACTCATCTTAAAGGTTGTGGTTTTTCTAGTAGAAACAGAGAGTAACGATGTTAATTGACTCAAGGAACATGCATAACTTCATCAACAATAAGTTGGCGACATGGTTGAATTGTTTTGTTTATCCATCTCCAAAGATTCAGGTCAAGATCGTAGATGGAGGCACAATCAATTGCCCAGGGAAATGGAGGGTGAAATTGAAGAAGAGCAAGAAGGGGAGTGCAACAACTCCCATCCCACCATCTCATGTCACACACTTTCTAGAATTATCACTCATCTTAAAGGTTGTGGTTTGTTTGGTAGAAACAGAGAGTAATAATGTTAATTGACTCAAGGAACATGCATAACTTCAACAACAATAAGTTGGTGACATAGTTGAATTGTTTTGTTTATCCATCTCCAAAAATTTAGGTCATGATTGTAGATGGAGGCATAATCAATTGCCCAAGGAAACATCATTATCAAAATAACCGTGGGTGAGTACATATTAAGCTCTCATATGTTCACCATTCTTATGGGAGGAGAAATTGTTCTAGGAGTACAATGTCTCACGACATTGGAAACAATTGAGAAGAATTTATAGGAATTGTTCATGCGTTTTCATTCCAAGGGAAATACATTTGAATTTTGTGATTTGCATGCAAAATCCCCACAACTTTTTAGTTCACATCAGATGTAGAAGATGCGTGAATGGGTTTGTGACAATTATTTTCCATAGAAGTAGTTACTACGAAAACACATACACTATTATATTTACAAATAATTCTTGATGACCACTCACTTGTATTTGAAGCAATGCCAAAAGGTCTATCCCCAAGAAGAGAGCATGATCATGCCATTCAGTTGCTCCCAAGTAGTCAACCACCCAACATCTATCCTTACATTTACCCACATGTCCAAAACAATGACATTGAAAACATTGTGTGAGAGATATTGGAGGCTAGTATTATCCGACATAGGCAAAGTGCATATTCTTCTCTAGTTGTAATGGTGCACAAGAAGGATGAGTCATGGTGGATGGGCCTAGAATACAAAAAATTTAACAATTACACCATCAAAGATAAGTTTCCTATTCTAGTAATTGATAATTTGCTAGATGAGTTCAATGGGACTATCTATTTTACCAAGCTTGATCTTTGTACTCGTTATCATCAAATCCAGATCAGGGACGTGGATAAACATAAAACAACAATCAGACCACATGAGGGCCACTATGAATTTTTGGTGATGCCTTTTGGCCACACAAATGCACCCTCTACCTTTCAATGTTTGATCAACAATGTCTTACACCCATTTTTGCTAAGTTTGTCTTGGTATTTTTTGATAACATCTTAATTTACAACAAATCATGGAAAGAACACTTTCAACACGTGGATCAAGTGCTACTACTCTGGGACATCATCAACTTAATGCTAAGCCTTCAAAATGTGCTTTTGGGGTGAATGAGGTGGAGTAATTGGGTCATATTGTGTCACATGAAGGGGTAAAAGTAGACCCTCATAAGGTCAAGGCCATAGCGGAATGTCAAGTTCCAAAAACCTTGAAAAACCTTCATTGCTTCCTTGGGTTGATGGTGTACCATCATCGATTTATGAAGAACTATAACATCATAACAACACCACTCATTGCCTTATTAAAGAAGACTCCTTCCAATGGAATAGAGTAGCCACTAAGGCATTTGAGCAGCTAAAGGAGGTTATGTGTACACCTAATTTTGTGAAGAACTTCATTATGGAATGTGATGCATTTGGGTATGGAATGAGAGTGGTACTCATGCATGAATGATAATCCACTGCATTTGAGTCACCAACTCAAAGGGAAGAATTTGTAAAAACCCATATATGAGAAGGAAATGATGTCTATACTTCATGTTGTTGAACAATGGAGGCCATACATGATAGGCATGCACTTCAAGGTGAAGACTGATGATGATATTCTCAAGTATTTCTTGGAACAAAGGTTGTCGTCATAGAACAACAAAGGTGGGTCACTAAAATGTTATGTTATGACTTTGAAATCATCTACAAGAAAGGGAAGGAAACTATTGTGGCCAATGCACTCACTAGGAAAGATTAGCCCACAAAAGCACTATTATGTGCCATGCTTGTGTTACAAGTTGATTGCATAGACGATGCCATAATTGAAAATGAGAGAATGACGAGGACATGTGTTCAAATAAGATTCAAACATTTAGACACATTTGTATGGAATGGGGCCACTCATTGGTACAAAGATATGTTGTACTTGTGGAGAAATTGAACATTGAAACAAAAGGTTCTTAGATAACTACACTCACTCCAATAGGGGGCATTCATGATTCTAGAAGGCTTATCATAGGATTAAGAAAGATTTCTTTTGGGGATTACTAAAGAGGGATGTCTAGAAATTTGTGACAAAGTGTATGGTGTATCATAAAAATAAGGGTGAGACAATTGAGAAACATGTTTTTTTGCAACCCTTATATATTCCTAGCCAGCGATGGGAGACAATTTCAATGAATTTCATTACAAGGTTTCTGATGTCAAAAGGGGAAAAATGCCATCATGGTGGCAGTGGCGAGGCTCACCAAATATGTCCACTTTTTGTGCCTTATCCCACCCATTATGTCGCCATGGACAAATAACATCTTTTATGAACATAGTTCAGAAGTGACATGATACTCCCAAGGTCATTAAGTGATCGTGACCTTATCTTTACCAATTATTTTTGTATTGATATATTTTTAGTTATGAGTACTCAATTGGCACATAACTCTTATTATCTTCAATCTTCCAAACGTAAGTGATTGACAAATGCCTAGAAGGATATATGTGCAACTTCATTCTAGATAAACATGAAAGACGGGTTAAGTGGTTACCCCTAGTAGAGTGGTGGTATACCACTTCCGTCCATGCTTCTTCCAAATGTCTTTGTTTGTGGCTTTATATGGGTACCAACTACCATAGATCACATATTCCTTATGGATACACCCAATGGTTTGAGTAGTGGAAGATCACATTCAACACCCACATGAAGTGTTTGCTAACCTCAAGGTGAACATAACTGAATGAAACTTCTTAAGCTAATCATTGCCTAATGAGAGGGGGTTTGAAGCAGGTGATTGGGTCCTTGTGCTGCTACTACCATACAAACAAATGTCTAGTTAAAGCAACAAAAGAAGGATAACAAACTTTCTCCTAAGTATTATGGTCATTATCAAGTCTTGTAGAAAATTGATAGTATAGCATACAAGTCCGGACTTATTGCCTTGTGCATGAAAGCATTCGATATTTCATGTCTCCTGCTTGAAGAAGGTCAATGGGTAGCGAGTACCTAAATTAGATAGTAACCAATGCTAGATGAGGAAGGCATAGTCATTCTAAATCAGAAATTCTTCAAACCCACACAAAGAAACTGCGTACTAGGGTGATTAAAGAGTATGCGATCAAATGGAAAATTTGGCCAATGAGGATGCAACATGGATGGAATGAGCCACATTTATGAAGAAGTACCCAGAGTTGATCAATGTTGAGGACAACATTGGTTTCAAGGGGTAGGGCATGCTACGACCTTAATCTATTACATGTATTGGTATACGTATAGCCGACCTATATATAAACATAATCTTTTAACTCGTGTTATCACATCTTTCTATGCTTTCATATTATTAATAGACTTAACTTATGGATTAATCGTAGCCCAAGTAGGCTATATGTAGGAGGTAGGAGTTGGTACTTGGGTTATCATTGCATATTATATTCTTATTGTAAGGTTGCGGAGGTTTCCCCCAAAAAGTTGTTGATATTATATATTTTGTTATGCTCTCAATGATGAATATCGAGTATCGGTTCTATTTTGCCACTATAACCTTACGAATTACTTTTGTTATTCCATTTATGTGTTTTGTTTAATGATCATGTGGCTGAACCTATCCAAGTAATTTTTTAAAATGTAGGTCACTTGTAATTGTCTTAGGTATGCCCATTTAAGTGCACAATTTCCTTAAAGAATAAATCAATAATCTTGTTGGCATCATTATTGTTTTTATACTTAAAGCTTCAGAATTTCCACATTCCTTGATTTCAACATTACGAGGACTCTGTGATTTGGATTGAAGAGGAGTAAGGGGCAGTTTTTCTGTTAAATTTCTTCTCTTAAATATCATAGCATTGGACCTAGAAGGATTATTGGAACACTTTGTGGGTTAAGGATTAGATCCCCAAGGTTAATATTCTCTACTAGCTAGTTTCTCAGAACAAATCCTTACATTCCTTGAAAATATGAGGAAAAGAGGTATGAATCATCACCAGTAGATGCATTCTCTGTGGTAAACATGATGAAAATGCTAATCATTTGTTTATCCATTGCCCTTTCTCCTTAGCTGTCTTTTCTTCAGTGCTTGGCCTCTTCAAACTTCAATGGACGTTGCCTGAATCTATGGAGGAGTTCTGTTTACAAGGGACTTGTCCTTTTAAATATCCGGTCTAGTGGCTGCATGGAGGATGGCTCTCCCTCACTTCCTCTCAGAGCTTATGGAAGGAAAGAAATGGCAAGATATTCAGGGATCAATATGCTACTGTTAAGAAGGTGAGTGCCCGCTTGTGCTCTTTCCTAAAGAAAATTTGTTAAGGGAAAAGTTAAGGCTCCCTGTCCCAAGACAGAGGTTGCAATTCTTAAACAATTCCCCTTCATTTCGCCCAGTTTCAAGGCTCCTCATTTGGGAGTTAAATGGTCTAAACCAGATATTAATTGGCTAAAGTTGAATTTTGATGGGGCCTTGAAGGGTAACCTTGGTCTTACAGGGGGAGGTGACATTCTCAGAGACCACGAAGGTAATTGGGTTTTTGCTTATGCATGGGCCTTTAGGGGTCCAAAGTAACAATGCTGCTAAAAGCTATGGCACTTCCATTAGGCATTAATTTGGCAAAAGAAAAGGGTCTTAAGATGCCACATATGGAAGGGGATTCTATGCTTCATCATAAATTCCCTTAGAAAAGACAAGATCCATAATTAGGCTTCAGGACAATATTCTCTTTGATATTAAGGAATTGCTTAAAACCTTTGATAATTTGCTCTTCTTTCATGCCCCACGTAATGGTAACAAAAGTGCAAATTGTTTGGCTAATTGGGGGATGAAAAGTAATGTTTTTAAAGTTTGGGAAAAAGGGGATGAGATCCCAACTATTATTTATAATATCATTAATCATGATAGGAAATGATTTGAAGGATCATCTCTCCTCGAGGATGTTTTGCCATCAATGTTTTAATTAAATGAAGGACCATTAACATGTGTGAGATCTTTGAGTTGGATTTCTATTTATTGTGGGCATTTGTGGGATGTACTGTCTACTTGTTGCCCAACTCTCAGTTCTTTTCGAGAAAGAAAACCATGGGACAAGGAAGGCTTCGAGTAAGAACCCCTGAATTATGGTGCGCTCTAGAATAATGCATCCTTGTGGCACATTTTTAAGATGAGGGGCTTCAGGAATTTCATTTCCAGGCTTAATGGGTCTGATCCATCCCTTGCCCTTGAATTTGGGCGGGCTTGGGATAATGGGAAGGTTGTGGTCAGTATGGAGGTGCAAAATCTAAGTTAGTCAATTGCGTAGCTAGACATGGAAATGGAGGGGATGAAGATCTACAAGGATCGAACCAGACACAACCATGAGATTCAAACCTTTTTAAAAGGTAAAAAAAGGTTTATTTTTTCATTGATGGAATTAGCGCGATATGACCTACATGGCATATGGAATAGTGTATATCTTCATATTATGCGATATATAACACTTGAGGGCAAGTATAGGAAGATACATACACACCACCTCTTTATGTTAAACATGTTTAGACATAAGGTTGCTATGAGTATCCCTTTCTATTTGTTCATGTCGGTTTCAACATCATTGTTAAATTATTTCAATAGGGGAAGACTGAGACCCCCTGCACATCATGGACTCAGAAGCCCTTTATCAAAACAAGGAAAGCCCCTCATGCCTAGGGAGTTAGAGCCGGTCAATAGAGGATTCTGATGATAATGTCAGTGTGCATGACCAAAATTCGGAGGGAGAAGGGATTCTAGACCTAGGGAGAGAAATAAAGCAATTGCAAGATGGCATAACAACTTCATTGACGAGTATGAAAGATGATTTCTCCAAGGAAAAGAATAAGGGTCAACTGGAATGGGAGTAGACTATTGATAAAATTAATCTTAGGATCCAACAATTGGATTAAGGATGTGGATTCCCTATATGAGAGGTATGGTACGAACTTGAGTGATAGCATGATAAACTGCATCGAGGACTCGAAGAAGATTTGCATTTCTCAGAACTCCATCAGAGAGGAGATGATTGGGATTAAAAACATGGTTAGTGACTTTTAGGAGAGGTGTAAATTGGAAAAGGGACGAAAGAATAGAAGGTTCAAACTTTACCTTAGCAATTCTGAAGAGGAGGATGGGGGAAATGACGACACCTAGAAGGTAATTTAATTAGGATCATGTGCAGAAGGGTCAAGCAGTGGACCTACATATGGCTCTTCTAAATGCTTAAGACCAAATAGTTTTTGTTGGAAGGCTGGGACTTTTGCGGATTGTGGGTAGAATTTCCCTGTTTTGATCTATGGTACACGGTATTTTGTTTCTCACTGGCTTCTTTTTGTTTTGTTCCTTGTGGGCTTTGGTTTGGGTTAAGTCCTGTTTTAACCCTTTTTGATGCGAGGATGTTTCTCTTTTTGTTATTTGAATGGTTGCATTCAGTGATGTACTTGATGTAAGGCATTTGATGGAGCCATAATCCTTGTTTATTACCCTATCTAATAAAAACTCTCTATATGTGAGGCATCCCCAAGACAACATCCATGGAGATGTTAATTCATGGTCTTTAGGTACTGTTAAGGGTTTATATGACCATGTGTGTTGAAAAACCCCTTTAACCATTTGACAAATTCTACAAGTGGACACACATTTATTCACGTCCCTATGCATATATGGCTAATACAATGTTTCTCCACTAAATGTAAAGTCTTGTCCATATGAAAATGTCCACCAAGCCCTCTTGATTGTGTCTCACTATTCAAATTCTTTATTGAACCTTCAAGAATACACATTTGTTTGCAACAAAACAAAAAACCCACCATCAAATAATTAGGGCATGGGTTTGTACCCCCCTTTGCATTAAAAAACTAAACAATTTGCCAAAAATCATATTGGCTTCATACCTCTCCAAATTTCCAAAAACCCACAATCTTATTATTCATGGTAACAAGAAATTGACAAAGTTCAACTTAAGTTGTGAACAATTACACTTATTTTTTCCCCTATGATAATGGATCCAAAAGTGAGCTTTGTATATATGAAACCCATTTGGCACATATATGAGACATAGTGGGCTGGAAATTTATATATTTTAGTGCTTGATTTGGGAGCAAAATAAATTATTGTAGCAGGTAGCACATCTAATGCTTCAAGATCACATGATGGCTTACAATTCTTGATTACGGGTTGAATACTTCTGCTTGAACTTGTTAAGCTACTCAATGAAGAAAGCAATTGGCTTCCCTTCTTGGGATGAATCCCCCCAAATAGTAGTTATAGATGCATTGACTTTCAATTGATAGCCTTTTATCAAAGTCACTGAAAGCTAAAATAGAAGTATTGGTTATATTTTTGTTAAATAAGTCAAAAATCTTCTCAACAACCTTCGTCTATACAAAGCTCTCCCCTTAGATGAAATATGTTATTGGATCACAAATCCCACTAAAATTTGAAATGAACTTCTTATAGAAAATGTCCAACCCATTAAAAGGCCTTACATATTGTCATATTGAGGAGTAGGCCATTCAAGTATGTCCTTTCTTTTCCCGATTCATTCTTAATCATGTCAATAAAATGACGAATTCCAAGTGTTACCTACCATTCTTGACAAAACCCATTGTTATCCAAATAAAAAAACAGCTTGTTTTTTTAAAACTTTAAAAGCTTTTCACAAATATACTAGATGTTTTCCAATTTTTTACTAAAAATTAAATTGTTGTCAAAATAAATAACGACTAGTTCATTAATGTACACTCTTAACATAAGTAACCATATAATATAAAACAATGCACTAATTGTATTAAATAAATGCAACAAAATACTATAAACTCAAACTTAGGTAATCGACGAAAGATCAAGAGAATTTGTAACTTAGATTGATATACTTGATTCCTGACAAAAGAATGAACATGCTCAAAATGAGGTCAAAAGAAACACAAAGCAAGATCTTGAAAATTGATTGCACTCAAATGATTACTACTTAAATCAAACTATAACCAATGACGAATGTTTATAATGGTACATGCTCATTGCTAGTGGTTGTGTAGGGTTTGATGATCCAAAATTGTGTGAGGGCCTTCCTCTGGTCCTAACTGACAAAATCCTCTTTTGGATGTGTGAATTTATGTTGGAGTGATGCATAATGATCCATAAAACAATCATCTTCATATTCCAAACATATAACAAAGAGGTTTCAAGGCTAATAGATCTCCAAAACGAGAAAATTTGAGGTCAGTAATGAAACCACTGTTTTATGTAGGGCGACAATTGCACACCCGCCCTACTAGTTTCATAACCGCCATGGCAGTTTCTCAACCATCGTTATGGATATATCAACAATTTGTTGTATGCAAAGGAAAAGGCCACTAATGCCCATAATGATGATTCTTCCAATCCAATTGATGGTTGGAATTCTCCAGTTCATGATAGGCCATTCCATACATTATAAATAAGAGGTTGGGGATTGTGTGATGGGATAAGATGTATCCCCTCCCATTCTCTTGCTATTGGGAATCAAATCTAGGTCTGCACACAAGTTGTAGATACCAAAGGTGCTAAAGGAGTGTAGGGGTCACAATTCTAGAGGATAGTAGTCTTAACTCTAAGATAGCTATAACTTTCCATGGTCTCTTCTTAAAGTGATGAGAGGCATCCTACTAGGATGCAAAATAAAGGTAGGTCAAAAGACAGATAAAGCCAAGGGGCATAACATAATAAGACAAATCAATAGAATGAAGCAAACTTACATCTACCCTAATCCATAACAATGAATTATCAACCATTAACACAACAATAACCATGAAACAAAGAACAAAGAAGGGTTAAAGATTCTCAACTGTGGTGTAACTGCCACTGCATTGATCCTTCCTAGTGAAAACAACACCAAGAGAGAATCACTATGGGTGGAGAAGGGAAAGCTTAAGAAAAATACCTCTAGTCCTAACTCACTATGGTGAGCTAAATGGAAAAGAGCAAAACTCTAAAACCTTAAGTCTAGCAAGTAAATGTGAATATGTGTGCAAATGTCTAATGTGTGGATGAAATGATGTGATTTGATTAACGATGAATTGATTCTACAATTAAAAAGGATATGTATATATACCCAATGCCATCAACTGTGGTTAATCCTATTAGCCATGTGAGAAACAAATCCCTACACAATCGACTATGGTCGATTGTGTCAACTTTGAGGGAAAACCTAAGATCAAGACTGCAAAACAATGAGGAATGGAAGGTAAAGAAATAATGGAGGCATGATGAAGGTCTAAGATGACTGAAAGTGATGGGAAGACCAATAATGAGGGATCACAAGTGAACATAATGATGTAAACATGTGAACAAGGGAGAAATAAAGTGAGTATATGGTAACTATTGTATAAATGACAACATAGTGATAACTCTATAATATTTTGGTCTAGCCCATGCGGCCAAGTTTGATCACACCCCAATCCTAAAAGGCTTCTTGAGGCACCCATTTAGGATGATAATACATCAATAGCCCTCTGAACAAGAGAATGTTAACAAGCGTACAAAATGAGGTGTATACATATGCCCCAATTGAAGATCATCACATGTCACAATAGTGAAACATGAGATGGTCTTCGGGAAAAAATATGTATGCAACACCTAAAATCAAAAGTAAATGATAGAAATGAAGCAATAATTTAAGTGTAGTAAAAAAATAAATGAACTCTACCAAATGAAATATACTTACCTCATACTTACCTTCCAATGTCAGTCAACTTATCTTTGGTGGGGCAATAACTACTGTAACCTTGAAGAAGCAAGAATAAAAAGAAACACTAGAAGATAATTAGTAAAATAAGACATAAATCACCTAGCTAGGAGGTCATGGGAGGGATTAATTGGAATGAAAAAGAGTGTGATAAATGAGGAATTTAAGTGAAATTTTGTAGATTTACATTTAATATGTCAAAATGATCAACTCGCCGCCATGGTCATGGTGCAACTTACAAAATATTTTTAGGTATTTTCATTGAAAAGATATGAAGGTTTAAAGATTGGAGGAAAACTACGTCAGAAATCAAGATGTAGAAATTACTATAAATAGTAAAGAGAGCAAGTCATTTGTCACTTTTAATTGAGATTAAGAGATTTTGAGCTTTGAGATTGCCCGATTTGAGTGATTTTAGTGATGATGGTGAGAGTTAAGGTAGTTTTCAAGGTGGATGATGGGGTGGTTGTGTGAATGTGGTAGGTTTTGTTTTTAATTTAGAAAGGGTAGCTAGGAGAAAAGTAGAAAAATATGTGCTTGGGAAAATTTCAATTTAGTGAAAATTTCCCTAAAGATAGTCAAAATGTAGATTCGGTCAATGTCTAGGTGGGTTTGGGAGTAATTTTAATTTTGGTATTATTATTAGGGTTAGTGAATTAAATGCTAGAAAGGGTCACACACCTCTGAAGAAGATGAGATCAACCATGGTAGAGTGACCAAATCATAGGTAGATGATGGCGTTGGGATTTTGTAACATGCATGATTGCATTATGTGCTTGGGTGGCCAATGTTGTAAGGATGTGGATTTTTCTATAGGAGCCGATTATGCTTGGCTAGATGGTCAATAGTTGTAGGGAAACTAGGTAAATTTGTACACTAGTTGATTGTGTTTTCTACATGGCCGATTGTGTATGGAAAGTTAATTTTATAATTTTAGTGATGTTATTTATGTTTTGATTACTTTTTCTAATAAGATTTGATGAGTGTTTTTGTTTAATATTTTGTAGTTCCATGGAGGATCTGATTGTGGATATTATGGATGTTTCTTGGTTGTTAGAGTTGTTAAGAGGTCATGGTTACATAAGATGTGGCATAACTACAAGCCCTTGGTTTGGAAGGGATTATGTAGATGGTTTAGATCCCATTGGATCCAATATTTAGATCTTTTGGGACATTGGGAGTTTAAGTCTAACACTTTTAGGTGGAGGGCCATAAGATAGACATAGAGGTCGCCATCACCTTATATGGATGTGCATGTTATACTTGAGTTTCCCATTCAGGTGTGAGGATGTTTTGTGATGTTTCATTTGGTACAATAGAGAGGAGAGCCTTAACTCGAACGAGTGGTATGCAATGATGACTACCATCCAGGTACATTGATGATATGATTGAGTTCATTTTTGCTGCATATATTTCAAGATATACTGGAAGGATATTATAGGGATGTTGTGGCACATATCTTGTGCCACAAGAAAATGGAACAATACCATTATTTTTTAAGTGAACATGTAAATATGCATTGGAGTTAGGGATACCATTTAGTTGGGGGACTACTACATGGGGGCATTTGATGCACGACTTGTACAAGATCTGAGTGAGACAAAGCATAGGATTTATAGGGCCAATTATTTTGCAAGCATCTTGGATATATGAGATATTTTCGATGTATAGGCCTAATGGGACATCATTGCAAGTAGTAGGGGATACCTTAAGGGTAATTTAGTGGGAGAGAGGCCTAATGAGTGAGGGAAGTAGTGGGATATAGATCATTGATTCATGTACCACAAGATCATGTGGTGTGGTAGCTATATAAGGTATGTTGGATCCAATGGCCTACTTGATAAATGAAAGTGGATATTAGAGGGGAACTAAATATTATAAAATCCATTATGTGTGGTGGGTGGAGACACACCTGATTGATAGAGTTTTATTACAATTTGGGTGACTATCTCATGTAGTACCACCACCCCTCCTAGAGTATAGATGATGAAATTGCTAAGAGAGAGGAATGAGAGTAGGGAAATTTATTCTACCCTTAAGACCACATCTGAGTGAGGTGAGCCCCATAGTTGGGAGCCAGATGGTAGAAATGGAGGGGAGAGAGAGGTGAAGAAGGGCCACATATTATAGAGGTTGGGGATAACCCTTCGAAAGTTACTCAAGTAGGAGGATGTACTAGAGGTGGGAGGAGAGGAGAGACTATGAGAGGATGACAGTGTGAGTGGTAGTGGATGCAACGAGTAGGAGGATGATATTTGACATTGATGGGTATTCAGATTATGACTCACATTATGTGGTGTCCAGGTTGGAAAGAGGAGGCCCAAAGGAGGCCACACATGATTTTGGTTCCCTGAGATAGGTGGACACATTTGGTGGGAGCCCACCCCTCGAGGGATGGTGATAGGGTAGTTTTGGGAGGTAAAGTAGATAGGATGTTGTGGTATATTGACAGAGTTAGGCATATGATGGTAAAGTTTCTTGGTGATTTGGAAAGTTTTTAATGTTATATTGTAGTTGATATATATGATAGAGTATATTATATATATGTTGATATATATAGATTGTTAATGAGTGATATATTTGTGATTTTAAAGAATATTGTGATCAAGTGGTATTAAATGATTGAGGGTGCACACCACAAGATATTAGATGGTGTCCTAGATATGATTGATAATTCAATGATGGAGGATATTAGTAGTAGTGGCATATGGGGACATAATGAGTTATTTTAGGCTTTTGGGAGAGGTATCATGTGAGCTTAAAAGATACCAAAGTTTTCAGGAATCCATCGTAGGAGGATATTTTATCATTGGTATAAGGCATCCTTTAGCACATGTGTCACTGGATCAAGAGTATGCAGTGAGGATTTCAGATGCACAAGAAACATATGCTGGATGTTCAAATGTCAAAGGTACATGTATCGAGATCGGAGGGAGATAATGTAGGGGCTCGATCTAGATCCAAATCAATAAAATTGTCTTTATGAGCTACAAACCAAGCACCATCAATCTCAAATAATCAAACAACCTTTAGCTAAGGGAGGATATATGCTTTAGGGATGGAGATGTTGATTGCATGATGGATATTGTGATAGATATATGTATATATGATATATATATATAATATATATAGAGAGAGAGATGTAGAGAGAGAGAGAATTTTTTTTGATGATGTCATGTATTTGTTAATTTGATGTTGATTTGTGAGTTCTTTTATTATTCTAGTTTCCTATTTGTGCACAAATGTATGAACACTTATGGCTAGGAACATGAAATCATAAAATTCTAAAAATTACGATAATAGATTATGTAGATAGGGATTGTAAAATAGGAAGTGAGGATTAATGGGATTAGAGGGCCAACCCAAGTTATGAGGGATAAACCCAAGTGGGAGATGATAGATAGATTTCCAAAGTAACCAAGTTAGGAGACGATGGCCATAGAAACCCAAGTGGGAGGATAAACTCAAACAGGAAAGATTAACCCAAATATGAAAGATAACCCAAATGCAGGAAAGATGAACCCAAGTGGGATGATATAGGATATATATATGAGATACAAGTCAAGTGAATCAATGATGGCATACAAAATATTGACATGCATCAGCTATAATGTCATTACGGTTGATGTAAAATTTGATGTCGAGTATGAATCATGAGATCTTTTAAGTTATCTTGAATGGTGATAATGCCACAATGGACTTCAAATCTTGCGAAAAATAGAGAATCATCTATCCTTTTAAGATATTACATGAGGACTTCATAGGTGGATATCATCAAGGGAGGGACAAGGGGTGAAGAGTGAACAAGTTGAGAAATAGATGATGGCATAGGAGGTTGTTGTGATGGAGAGGAACTGGACCCTTCACTTAAGTGCTTAGGATAATGCATGAGGAGAAGGTTCTAAAACTTGGAACAAGATATTTTTTTCATGTGGATAACCCATGCAAGTGTCATTAGTATGAGAACAAAAGCCATGATGAGAGAAATAGAGTGGTGTGGAAGAAGAAGGGTTGTGTGGCTTTTCTTTGTTGATCTCATCTAACCTCTGCACTTTAAGATTCTTCATATGTCATTAATAAGCTCTATAATCTGAAACATCATGCCATAGAGTCTCATGCCATGTGCAATATGGTTAGCCTTAGGTGGTATGGGATCCATAATGGAAAGAAGATTCAAAGGTGATATTAACATAGAAGGTAAGTTCAATACCAACATTAAAAGAAGGGGGATGAAAGAATATGTCACAAGAGGTGTATGATGGGAGGAGAGCTAACTGGAAGGAGAAAGCTTTATGGATCAAACATCGGGTCACTAATTAGAGGGGAATCATCCATCAGATCATATTCCTTAGGGTCAAAATTAGAATACATCATTTGGTGAGGAGACACTGATAGTGTTGATGCTATGGTTGAAAATTAGATTGTAGTGATTATTGATATCTAAAGGATTTTTTGCATTATTAGCCTGGGCATAGCCTACTAAGAAAGGGTCATCTAGGGTATAACCTTCAACATATTCACGTGTGGTGACGTCAATAGCACATGATTCGATGATAGTCTAGGGTTGAATGAGATGCTCAACAGGAGGATGCTTAGTGCAAGTAATAGTGATAGGAACTCAATCAACATCCTTCTTTTGAGAGAATAGTTGTATAGACAAGAGGTAATTGTGAGATAATATCATCAGGGAGATCAAAAGTGTTAATATTAAGGTTAATTTCATTGGGCTCATTATCATTTGAGTCAAGAATGGTTGGGCGGAGTATAACCCATGAAACTTCAGATGACCATTATAGCCACAAAGGGAATCGACGAGATAATTAAAACGTTGATATTATTGAAATGGAATAGTAGGAAACTCCTCCATGGTAGAATTTTGAATGTCCCATGTTGTTGGAAGAGGATGAAGTTCCAAGGATTAGTATCACCTTGTACTTTATAGATATCTCATAGATGTGTGAACTTAATGCATTGGCAAGTGGATGACGTGACTAAATGCATGCATGTGGTGGGTTCATGGTCAACCTAGGAGGATGTTATAAGACAAAGGGAAGTTGAAGATCATGACTTTGACATGCCAATAGTGTGAGAAGTCATGGTAATAGGTAACCAAATGTAACCCATAAGGGCATCTATTGATTCATAACCTTGACATGTGCTCCTAGTGGACTTAAGATTATTGATAGGAATAGTCAAGTGTCTTAATGAAATTGGGGGAAGAAGCACAAATAGTAGAACCTTCATCTATGAGGTTTCTCTTAACCATAGTGCATCTAATTTGAAAGGAAATAAAAAGGGGAGGGTGATTCCGCATGAAAGAGAATCTCATCAGGAATCATGGAATCAAGAGGGAAGTGAATGCACAAAGAATTATCAGTAGAAAGGTTAATTTGAATGGATAGCTCTTCACATTAGCATAAGATACTCTCTTTGGAACCATATGCAAGATGGGCTCATGTCACAAAGCGGGTGGAAGAGGATTATTCATAGTGAAGAGGGCTGACATGAGGTTCTCATGATGCTTAGGTGAGGTACAAATAAGCTCATGGAATGGGATTTGACTTGGAAGATTAGAGATTTCTATAAAGGGGTCCCAATCTTCAAGGATCGACAACTGTGCAACAATATGGACCTCTGTGGGAAATTAATCTAAAGAGGTTCTAAAGGTGTGAGGATTGTATATTGCTCAAGAATTTTAATTTTTTTCCTGATATGTCTAATATGAGATTGGACCAAGGTAGAAGAATCTTCACTATGGATGATGACACAAGAGAAAATAAAGGATAAGATCTCAGATAGAGATCAACCATGTAAGAGTATATGGGATGATGGTGTCTGAGGACTTTTCATGAATCTACATAGAATATTAGATGTTTATAAGAATTTGCACATGTGCTAATGACCTTTATTTAGACAATAAAATTGGAAATTGAGGTATGTTCCCCTGATGGTTGGAATAGAGAATATGGATAGTTCTTTCTATAAGGTTTTGGGATGGGTAGAAGAATTATATGTATGTTCAATGCAAAGAAATAATATGCTTAACATCTTGCATGTTAACCATGTTTTTCTATTGATTTGTACTAGTAGAAGGATATGAAGTATCAACATCATTAGTGGATGCATTATTATTTTTAGTAGGAGTTGAATTGGTTTGTTTATATTTAGAGTGATCATGGAATGGATCATTATAGACTTTAATACATTCATTGGCTTGATGAACCACCTCATGTTATTCTTATTTTTGGGATTTTTTTCACATTCCTTGATAACTTCATCTAACCTTTCCCTCGGTTGGTGACTTCATGATCAAATTTATTACCAAGGAGGAATGTCTAACGTGAAGGATTAAAGGGAATAATAATTTGCATAGGAGTGACCCCAATTGGAAATGCCACCAACATTTTTTTACTTTCATCATGTCATTAAGGAAGAGGTCAAGAGTGTTCTACAACCATGGTGAATGGTCAGGGTTAACATGTCATGTCAATTCTTCCTTATATAAAGGTTGGTGAAAGTCATTATGGGAGGAAAAATGAGAATAAGAACCTCATTATGGTTTAGGTTTGAAATGATTTATGACTGTGGATAGGTCCTATTAGAAGAGGTTCCTTTAGAAAGAGTGTTTGTAGTACCTGTAATTAGTGTACATTATTGTTTCTAGGACACATAAGAACATGTACATTCTTGGGTAGTTGTTGCTTAGGAAAAAGGATTTTAAAATTCCTTCATGAGATAGTCTTGGTGTTTTGCTTGCTCGAATGCTTCTTCTAATGTGGTAGGAGAGATTGATCTCACCTTGTATTGAATACACCATCTATGAATAGTAGAAGTTTGTGACTAGGAACCAAGAATCCATGAATACGATAGTTCTCACTCAAGCCAAGAATTTTGGCATTAGGGAAGAAGAGCCCGATAAAGAATAAGAACCCATGGATGAGCAACCTCTAAAAGGAAAAGGAAAAAAAA
Organism: Taxus chinensis; assembly: GCA_019776745.2. Lineage (NCBI taxonomy): Eukaryota > Viridiplantae > Streptophyta > Pinopsida > Cupressales > Taxaceae > Taxus > Taxus chinensis. Next base: position 134,805 of record JAHRHJ020003295.1, read on the forward strand.
AGGTAAAATTAGAAAACACTGATTTAAAAGTTGAAATAAAGGTTGAGATCAAAATATTTTAAGGATACGTGGATGTTGAGTTACTAGATAAGGACATGTAGTTGTATTTCACTATACATAAATTTATGAAGGCACAAAAGATTACTTTTACATGTCTCAACACAGAAGGTGTTACTTTAATTTGGTGGGAAAGTAATTTAGCATATTATGAAAAAAGAATCCAATTGTAGGTAGAAGGGATGAACTCAAAGAGTTGATTTGAAAGATATTTTATCCGATTGGGCATAAAATTGATAAAAAAAATTCAATGACAATATTCAAGAAAACAAGTAGTCAAAGTGTGTTGGATTTTAACACAAAGTTTCAAAGACAAGAATTGTTGATGAATGTGGACTTTGGACGTCTTCACACATGTCTAAGGAGACTAGCCATCTATAGTAAGAAAAATGGCCTCGATGAGGCTTGAGGGTAAACATATTACATTGAGGAAGAAAACAAGAAAGGAGAAGGGTAGACAATAAGGTAAAATCATCCCACAAATTAGTGTAAGAAAGAACAAAAACAACCTTACAAGAAGGGTAAGTGGAAAGGTAAAATAAATGCTATTAATTTGAATGCTTGCAAGGATCGAAAGAACAATTATAATAATTATGTTATATATGGACATACTGATGGTACGTGTTGGAAGCTACACTCAAAATTGCATCCAAATAATCGCTTCAAGGATAAGAATTCATAGTACCCTAAGTATGGTCTCAGGCACTTCTAGATAAGATTTTTTACACCTTTACTGATATTTGGTCCTGTTGGACATTGTGTTAGTGTTGTTTTCATTGATGTCAAGTGGCATTGATGTCAAAGGGAGTCTAAGTAACATAAGAGTTAGCATGAGGTTTGCATTCATCAAATACGATCAAATCTTTATTGGTATTGTGGTGAAGATTCATGGTGTCATAGGTCAAGTATGCATGTTTATTGAGTCCATGGGTTCAAGCTAGTATGGTCATGATGTGAAGGATACAAATTTTCTACATGGTCAAAAATGTTCAAAGAAGTTGTTTCAGAGGTGTATAGAGGGTCAACAATGATGTTGAACAAGTCAGTTTCATGTGAGGTATGTGTTTGGAACCAAGCCATTCTAGGCCTAGTCCTACACCCAATGCACAATCATATGGCATGGTTGCACAAAGAATGATGTAGAGAAGGATTATGTAAGCATGTGAAGTATGTTATTAGGTTGCATAACATGTGTAGATGGTGTAATAGGTCAAAAATCGAGGTTGTATGATGTAGGTTTAAGTTCCTTTGAAAGTAAGAATATTGAAGACAAAGTAAGAAAGGTATGGGAAAACCATGGTGTATGGATAGTTGCATAAGATTTTTAGGCATAAATTAACATTGGATAGAGCATGAAAACAGATTTATTACATAGGTGTGGTGCAATGTTTTAGGTCAGGAGGATGAAGAAAATTGCTTAAGAAACTTCATTTATGAGATCTATCGAGCTCACAAAACACGCATATTCCTAACTTGATAGGTCAATTTCAGGAGTGCTCACTTACACATGAAATATTTGCATGGGGACTTGAGCAAAATTCATCATTGTTGAGGCATGGAATCATCTCAGTATCTTCATAAAGTTAGAATGAGCTATTAAATGATTCCCTGTCATAATATGCAAACAAACTTTTTAGAAATTAGCAAAGTTGGTCAATAACCCTCCCTAAAACCCTATTTCTATTAGCATTTTAGAGAAAATATGAAGTGTATGGGCATGAGATGAACTTGGTAAAGCATAATGACCATGACTATGGGGATTTTACATCCACTTTTACAATTGACCATATGGTAAATATGAATACTATATGTTAGGAACTAAACCAAAGTTTCCTAACATTCCCCCCCTTAGTGTTAACATGGGGAAAACATCCATCCTACATTGCACCCGATTTCACGATCATGTGATTTTCCTTTGGATTATCACAAACAAAAAGTTGGTTTTCCATCGGTTAACCAAAAACCGAGAGTAAGGTGGTTTTCTAGTGGTTGACCACAAACCACAAAGGGGTGAAGGTTTTCAAATGGTTTACCTATAACCATATCACGATGTGCTAGTGTATTCTTTGGCCCTCATCATAGTTGTTCTTTCAGAGATAACATTTCAGAATCCATGATAGTGCAAAACATATCATCCAACTCATAAAAACTTAAACATTGTGTTATTTCCCCCCATAATGTGAAGTCTCCATAACACATTATTCTGAAAACACCACACTGAAATCAAATGAAATAAACACACACTCACACATGTCACCAAATCAGTATGCGCGGCCTCATCGAGTGGTGACTGATGAGAGAGGACGTTCAATTGTCCTCCATCCTCCATGTATCCTCCAGTCTCCAATATCATGCTGCTAGCTCAAATTTATTTAGCATGAGGATCAAGTTATAACCATTATTGGACGTTAGGTAACACCGAAAAACGTCCGTAAGGCAATTTTTTATTTAGCTTTTCAACGTTTAGATGTTTGACTTATGACATTGACAATAAACAATATTCTTAAAATTTGTATTTGACTTACTTGTTTTCCTGAATGAGATATTCTAGCTATAATGACTATCCTTTACAATTTTAAATTTTGGCATTGAGGACACAATGATACTTCATTTTGATACATAACGAAAGAGAAAACTTTATTATTGGACACATTGGATACTAAATTAAACAGGGTACCATTTCTGCAATCAATTTAGTTTTTTCAGGACAAGAAGAATTAGAACCTATGTGAGAGAATTTTGACATGACTAGTGACATTTAGACCCAACATACAAGTAAAAAAAGGTTTTAACTTTTATAATTTAAGTTACACCTGAACATTTACGGGAGCTAAATATCAAAATGTGAATTAAATATTGATCTGTAATGAGCCTTTGCCATTCTTGACATAGTGAAATGATTAATTATGATGCCACAATCAATGGAATCTTATAGGAAATGAGGATTCCAAAAATCCAAAGGCCCAAAAAATATTCGGCAAAACATATTAATTTCGGTAAAAATGTAATAATTATTAATTTCGTTTAATGCAATTATTAAATAAAAACTTATTTAAAAATTAACTTATATTTAAAGTGAAGCCTAATGACTTGCTTGATCTTGCATTCGACAAGTAGAGTTCAATTTAAAGGCAAAAAATGTGTTGGAATAATGGCTTTCAATATTCTCTAAGGTACCATTCAAAATTTAATTTCATCACAGTCACCTAAAAGTTGGTTGCATTTGACTAAGTCTATGACATTGAATTTGGAATTGTCTCTTCATCCTTGATATGTGAAATTTGTGTTTCTCATTTTTACCAAATGGACTTAATATCTTTGTGAATATTGAAGGGCTCCTTCAATGAGAATTTTCTCAAGTTGAAGAATGGATCTTCCCAATGTGCAGAGTCACTTATCACGATTCAAATCTGTATACATTTTTTCAGCTAAAATCTATGTTAATGCATAGATGTTGATGATCATGATGTCGTGAATTTCATCAAGATTGAAGTTCCACCAAACTTTTATGGATCTTGACAACGGTTCACAGAATAAGCATGTAGCAAATAAATGTGGTCAGTAGAACTAATGAAATCTGACTTGGTTGTGATCAAAAAGGAGATTTGTGGTATTGAAAGTGCATGAAGATGCAAAACAATATGAATCCATAATTGAATGCTTGAATGATCAATGGACCCTTTGCATGAAGAATTTGTGATATCAGTCTTGGCATGACATAGGGTTCTACTTGCAAAATCCAATAAATTGCTTTTCACATAGATTCTGTAACCTAAATGTAGAGGATCAAGATTGATATCAATGCTACCAGGGGAGTCACATGCTCTGATAAAATAAAATGGGTGACACAGAGATTTTCAAAACTCAATAATATTATTCTATTCAGCTCATCAATTTGTATATGGTACATTAGCTATTATATAGCCAGATGCATAGATGTCAAACAAACTCTCCTAAAATTATCAAGCACACTAATCTTCTAAAATAATTAACCCTTAATTCTTCACTAAGATTATAATATATATATATCCACTTCTAACAGGATTTAACCACTAACAATACATCTTCCCTTGCAAACATATTATTCTTCCATGGCAATATGAATACTATCAGTCAACTAAAAGTATTAAGATTAACCAACTCATACCAAATTATAAACTAAGCACCAGACTTGAGCACAGGGAACTGAACTTAGGGCATAACTCAGAGACTTTAATTATATTTCACACTTACAAATATGATTTTTCTACATTGCTTAGACAAATAGATTAACAAGTTGATATATAGGTATGAAACTCCTATAAGATTAGGAAGTTTCATCTAACAATAAGGACAATTTAGTTGTGATATGGTTACTCTACATAACACTTGACAAAACTCAAATCATACGAGTTGATTAAAGACACTAATATATCATTTTTTGGTTTATATAACAAGTAATGATAAGTATAGAAAACCTTTTTATTTAGAGTTTTGTAAATATCATGAGCTATTGTAAACATTATGATTTAAAAACAAATTCATAGTTATCCTGGGATGTTTTTAGAACTCTAAGCTCCTTTTTTTGTAAAATTTAATCTGTGAAAAGATAAGAAACATGTGTTTCCAAATGCATTGGCTACCAATTTAATTGCCTAAAGAGGCTAAAACTAGTCATCCGTGGTTTGACAATTGATTTGAGAAATGAAGTGAAATACCATACCTTCAAGTGAATGTCAAGCTTATGGAAACTCTTCAAAATTCTCTATGATGTTTTAGATAATATGTACACATGATCTGAGGAAGTTTTTCAATAATTAAGCCCTAATGGAAATGAAATACACTAATTAGGCATTCTCAATGAAGGTGTTTGGAGGTACGTCCAAAGTTTGTTTTACATGTGCCAAAAAATAGAGTTGTATCACCATTGGAGGTGCCAACAATGGCTCTTGATGACAGTGTACCCCTTTGAAGTTAACTAGAGATCCCAGAAATGTCCTAAAAATAAACCAATTTCTCAAGAATGAACAAGTCTTGAACCCTAAATTATAGTTTGAGCAGTTTTAAGACTCATTTAATTTCTGAAAATTTATACAAAACTAGTTTTTGAAACCTTGTAATGAGTTTTTTTAGTAGTAACATTAAGAGATTGTACCAAGAACATTCATTAGTCATGAAGAGGATTTTGTATGCAAACCAATTCATGTTTTTTGAACCGAGTGTTTAGGTAAAAAAGACTCTAGTTGAGTGTGCATTCATTTAAACCCATTCCATGGTGAATGGAGAAATATGAAGAGTTTTTTTAGAATGTAGAGTGTCCTTCAAGTAAACATTGAGAGCAACCAAACAATCCAAAAAAAACACATACAATGATTTATTAAATGTTGTTGAGATAGTGAAGTCATGATGAGATTTCTGTGCCCTTTAACAGTCCCAAATGTGACAGTTATGTAAAAAATGAAGAACAACTAAAATGAGGCTCTTGATAAAAGCTAATACGAGAATCTCCATAGTCCAAAATTTGTTTGATAGATGTCTAACCTCAAGGTACCGATTATTGTGATTTATATGAGATGAAGGATCAATATTTTTTATGTTGAAAGTTTCAGACTGATACATTAATGGTATTAGTTGACTTGTGGAAAGTTTATGGGGTGTTTCAAGTATAAAAGGTGTAAGTTATTTGAGCTCATTTGAGCTAAATCTAGATCAATGATGGCAGATTGCTGATCAAAGAGGAGAAGTGTGTAAAGTTTTAGAGGGATCAAAACACAAAGACTATGAAGAAGAGGTTATGAAGAGTAGAGGCATAAAGACTTAAAGGTCATTGACCTAATCAACATATGAAAATGCAAGTTTGAGCAAAGAAAGAGAGATGATCTAGTTGAGAATGTTTTAAGTGAGAGCAGAGCTAACAAAATGATCACAATCAGTTGTTGGAAACAAAAGTACTATAAGTGATCTTCATCTTCAGGTGGCTGAGTTGATCTTGGTCATCTTAGGGGGTTGTAGCCTCAAATTGTAGGGTTGGTGCCTCACTAAATAGGGGTTGGTTTTTGTAGGGTTGTTCCCTACTAAATAGGGGTGCATGCTTCTTGTGAAGTGGGTGCTTCACTAAATTCAATTTGTGTTGTGTAATATATGAAAAGTTTAGTGGGTTTTCATTTCCCTTGAGGGTTTCCCACTTTATATTTGGTGTTCATGTGTTCTCTCTTGTTCATGTACTTGTGGATGGTTGTTACACACTTAATAAGATCACATTGATACTTTATGTTGAGCTAACCTGGTATCCATTTCACATAGCAAAAGTATCAACATTATCACTTATAATTTTAGTAACAACAATGATTGAATGACTGATTCATACCCTTTTTAAATAAGCTGTGCTTCCAACATGTCCATTACACTCATCTATGTAATCTGATTTACTCTTCTGTGCCTCAGACTACAAAGTTTACCATCTAATCTATTTATGTCATTTTCATTCCCTAATGGGGGATCACTTGTTTGTACCCTTTCTCGAGTGTTTGAATATGTCCTTGAATGCTTTCAACATGAACAACCACTAAGGAATGAATGCAAGGTTTGAAACTAGGAGCTATTCTGATTAATTAACTTTAACATTAATATACAATATCATAATTACATATTGAATCTTGCAATATGATTACGATATGCTACAACTTGAAAACACAAAATGAAGATGTCTTAACTACACATGAATTCTCCTCAAGAGAGATCTAGGTGCACAAAACCAAGGAATCTTGGGAGTGCATAAGATTTTGAAGATGTTTCATTTTTGATATTGTAACTAGAAAACCTCCTGATGTATGACCATATAACTCGGTCTACGTTTGTAATATTTGTTCAAGCCTTGTTGTATGATCTTAGGTCCTCTTAAATGAGGCTATCTACAAATTCTTTTCCTTTAGTAATCTAGTAAATGTGTTTTTCTATCAAACCCTAATTGTTGAAAAACCCATCAAGAAACCATTATAATTGACAAAATCACTCAAACCCTAACCATGGGTAAAAGACCTTGCAAGAAGGTTAAGTGTTTGGGTTGAAGTGTAATTTACACACCTACGTTGACACTACTCCTAAAGAGACCTCAAACCACACGTAGTTCTCCACCTAGCATGTAATATCTATATGAATACAACTAGTTCACAACTTGAATCCACCTTGAACATGCTTGAGAGGATTGTGATCTTGCTAAGAATTTGAATTAGGGATCTTGGTGTGTTTGGAAATGAGGGAAGATAGACTCCTTGACTTGGTTGAGTGCTTCAGAAATGTAGTAGTGGCTGCCCTAATGGATGTGCATTACCTTTAGGAATATTTATAAGATCCTTGAGTGCCTTTTGTGCAGTATTTCAATGAATGTGCCACATTATTTTGCTATATGATTTCCAAGGTTTTCATGTTGAGTGAATTAGGTGATATTAACTTGCTTATATATGGTTTTGAAGGTAAATTATCATGATAAGATCCAACCCAAGAAGATGAAAATACCCAACAAATGATATTTATTGAAAGTACATAGTTGGAGGATGTGTCGGTTTAGACCATACATGTCAATTATGAATGGATTTACATCCTAAATTAGCATTATTTCAAATAGTGAAACATGGACGTGATGAAAGAATATGAAAGTTGCACAATGAAAAATAGAGTTTAAGTACTAATCTTATGCATTTACACTTAAGAGTTTTTTGACACATTAGTGTGTGGGAATAAAAAAGTTAGGAAAGAGATAGTAAGATGAATTGAGTGGGGATAAGATGTGGGTGTTTGTCTTAGTAAAAGGAGAAAAATCACAATTAACAATGTCAAAAGGGATAAATTCCAAATTTGAGTGTCTACATTTCCCCCCTTTAAGTATGAAATGAAAATTACATGCTTAAAGGAAAAGATACTTGAATGTGTAGAAACACTTTGTCTTCACTCATAAGGTCCCAGATGTTTTGGTGTTGGCATGCTCCATGATGAAACCTAAAACATAGAGTGTAGTCAATGGCCAAAGTAGAAATCGAACTATAGCTCAAATGTAAAAATAAAATTTGAATTTGCATTAAGAGAAATCAAGAGATGTAAAACACGGAAAGAATACATTTGTTTGTTCTTGTAGAGGGAAGAGTTTCACATTATTTACTTGTAGTTGGAATTTGGATTTGCATTTAAACTTTTCCAAAGAATTGGGGTAATCAATCCCCAATTGTACCTGAAGGAGAAACTAGAGTATTGGTGCATGTAACCCAACACCAAATGGAAAGATAAGAGAGAAGAGTGAAGGGGTACTAACACCCCATGAAGGAAGAAGACCATGTATTAATTTCATTAGTAACTTTTATATCTTGTCACTTTGAATGAGGAGAGGAATTATTTGTATGAAGAACTTAGTCACTTCAATACTTTCCATAACCTAAGACCACACCACTGCAAATGGATCTAGGCCTAACTTTGTTATATATAGACATAAGGTACAAAAGAGAATGAGTGCCCCATGCTCTTCCATGTGTGCAAATACCATGAGTAAGAGTGTGCATCATGCTGAAATTTCAATTAGTAGGAGACGCATGCCCCCAAAACATTGCTGTACTTGTCTTGGATTTTATAACTAGACCTTGTTACTGAATGTGGAAGGATTTCAATATTCACAAATCTATAAATTGTTAAAAACGTTGTGTTATTGAATATGAGGATTATGCCAAAAACCTTATATCCATTTACTGGAAATCTAAAATTGAGAGAAAATTGGTCAACTACCGTAAGGCATTAAAAATATGGTAGGGTCAAGAAATTTTTCTCAGCAACGGTCTCCACCTTTTTGTAAAATTTTGACTTTCTATTTTTGCCAAATTCATGAATATCTTGGAGCCATGTTTGATGAGGACTTGTTCCCTATTAAAAACTTGTTTGAACCATATAATTTTCATGTAAGTGTAGAATATATTATATGAAGACCCTTTAGCAAAAGTGTGTGATTAGTGATTTGTGCACATGTATCAAACCCCGAATAATGTTAAATTGTTATGTTTGATAATTTGTAGGTCATGTACCATGGAAAGGGTGGAATCAGTTATTGGAATTTTACCTTTAAAAAAATGTCTATGCCATGGTGGAAAGCATTAATAATGTTTTTCTTTGCAATACTTGACCATGTGTTGGAGCCTTGGAAATATTTTGCTCATTATTAACTATTATTATAAACATCGGTCATAGAATGACACCATGCAAACTCGGGATAACTGGTTATTAAGTTTTGTTTGGTTTGAATTAACCTCTTAAACTGATATTTCTACTACCATGCAAAGTTGGAGGGATAATATGGGTGACACTTCTCAATGCCTACTACATGACACTTGTCTTAGAATTAAATGCAATTAATGTTAGACATATTGGTGGAAGTATCTGGGAACTAGAAGCTTCATTTTGAAGCTATTGCATGCAAATTGATTTTTAATTATTTTTGTTCACTGTTTGGGAACTCTTACTCCTTCGAGATATACATGCGAGTTTAGGATTTTTGTAGGATTTTTTAATCATTTTAGTAAAATACTAATAATCAGTGTTATGGATTCAATGACATTTAAGATGAAATTCCATGGGGAAACTGTGTCTAGTTTTTGTATGGATTGATTTGACATTTGGAGGAAAAATAAAGAAAGGAAATATTTGTTAAATTCTAAATCGATCACATGAATGAATTACTCTAACTCTAATTTGTTGATTATATATCCCTAAGAGCTTATAAAATATTACTCTGGTTTTTCTTTTCTAGTTTGAAGTATGGAATTGAATATGAGTTAAATCACTACCTTTTTGATAAAAAGATTAGGGGGAAATGCACAATCAAGTGGGTATTTCATGTTGTGATTCTTCCTATTATATTCAAACTAGGTATGATTATTTGGTTATATCTTTGACTCAAATTGCACCCGTTTTATCAATGAGATTCATACAAACTTGACCTATATGGCCACGAGTTTTGAATATATTTTGTGTTACCTTGCATTTTGATAATAACTCAGATAATAAATGAGTATCCTCTACCTGAATACAGGTACTATAATGATTACATCCTAAGCTAAAACATGTTATTTTTGAACAAGGTTTTAAAATGATAACATGAAAATGGAAAGTAAATTTCCCTTATATGTAAAAGAATAAATGGGGATATAAAAAAATTGATCCCACTGGCTTGGAATGTCCTATGATACATTAATGATCTGGTCGTTTGTAAGCATCCTATTATTTTACTTATCTGTGGCTATTTATTTGATTATAATATCAATTTAGGTCGAACCGTTTGCATTTGGTTATTTGGGTTGATACCCCCCTTGTAGCTAAGAATTACACTCTTTTCGTTAAATACTTGATGAATGCCATTAATTAGTGATGGGTGTATATGTTTAAGCATGTAACTGATTATTGGAATTGGATGGCCATGTTTATATCATTTACATTTTCTTATTTTTTTTAATTTTATATAGTATCCTTCAAACTTGACATTGTAGATTTGGGTTGAGATTAGAATATATTTTTATACAATGCCTACCCTCTTGAGAATTAGTGAATACATATTTTAAATTCGGTGACAATTCAATGGAGCCGGGTAGATATTTCGAGCTCACAAGGCAGGTAAAATGTTGACTTGTTAGCTCACTCGAGATGAGTAATAAGTTTATCATATCATAAGAAGATGTATATATATATACACTTATTTTTTGAATGGCTTAGAGACGATTGAATCCTTTATTTGATACTGGGTTCTCCTCTTTTGGTGGGACAAGTTATTTTGGGTATTTCTATTGGTTGAATATTCATTTCAGGATGGGCTATTTTTAGACCCTTTACTTATATAATAGAAGGCTTGTCTTATATTATAGGAATGATTGATTTTATTGTAAAATAATTTAATTTTATTATGATTTGTTTTATTTCCTTTCGTTGGAGTGTTATTGAAGATGACCGGGAACAAACCAGGCTGTGATATGAGCTAAGATAACATGATACTAACATGTAGATGATAATCCCTTTTGTTTAATACATGCATATTTTATTAATTCCCTGTAACGAACCATTATACCAAAACCTCAAGGCGTTAGTGAAATCCACACATGAGGATCATAACATCCCGCCACGCTTCCGTAGCCCAGACCCTAGGCTAGATTTGTGCCTATATAGCGGGACCCCACCCTACCCTATACCGGCCCTAGGTGAACACTGCAATTATGGCGTAGCTACCCATGTCGGGACTCAAACCTGGGTGGTCGTTCTGATACCAAATGTAACAAACCGTTACACCAAAACCTTGAGGTGTTAGTGAAATCTGCACATGAGGATCATAGGAAGTAAGTCTAAGGTGCACATGAAGGGTGCATGAACTACTGGGGGAAGGCAAATGCAAAAAGATCAGGCATGAGGGAAAATGGGACATAATAGAGGAAAGGAGAAGGAAAAGATGGTAAGTGCAGGAAAGGAGTGCGCAAGGGCGTGCGAGGAATAGGATCCAAGGAAATGTGCCAAAAGAACAATTAAAGTGCACGCAACCTGCAATATAGAACCTTAGAGCTAGAATGGAAATATAAGATATCCAAATAACTAGGGGAGTTATTGTGGATAATAGTTCATCAAATTTTGGGGTCATCTACCTACTAGATGAAGGAGAGCAGTAGCCTAAAGCATCCATTGGGCATGGAGTCGGCGTGTATATGAATATTTGATCTGCAACTTTTAAGAACTACCCCTGAGTCACTTGAAACACGTTTTGAACTTTGTTCTGAATCCTGTAAGATTGCTAAAAACTATTGGAAGATGACTGGCATCCTGAAAGCAACAAAATAACATGTGCAAGAATCAAAAAGAAAGAAAGAACTATGTACAAACAAGAAAATCTGCGCGCAACACACTTGGAGGAATTGAAACTATGATAATATATAAAAAATGATGCAACAAGCTTAATGAAAGGGTTTGAGATAGGTTCCATTGAATGGGATTGGTAGTGGGCCTCCATCAAGATGAGATAACTTGAAAGAGTTTGCTTCCTTGTAAGAACTAATGATATACAAGCCACTCCAAAGTGTGTCAAACTTTGAATGATACCTTGGTTTAGCTCTATCAGCATCCCATTTTAGGACCAAGCCCCTAACTTTGAAAGCATGAGGCCTAGACTTTCTGTCAAATCACTTCTTTGTTGATTGCTAATGCTGTTATAGATTGATCATGGAAGAATTCCTTGATTCTTCAAGTTCAAACAACTCTGCCATTCTGATTTCTCTTTGGTCCGCACCTTCAAATTCCAGCTGCTGGGAAAGTGATAACGAATTCAACTCAAGTATCAAAGGAAGTGTATCCTCCTTTCCATAGAAAAACATATAAGGTGAAGTTTCTATTTCCTTCTTCATTGTGATTCTATCTGCCCAGAGAGTGCACGAGACCTTTGTGTGCCATTGTCTTTGGTTGATATTCATTGTTCGTTTCATGATTCTGATCAAGTTCTTGTTTTTTGACTCTGTCAAGCCATTTCCCTGAGGGTAATAGTTGGAGGAGATCTTCAAGTATATACCAAGAATAAGAGCCCAATTAGTGATTTTAGTACCAAGGAAGGCTTTTGCATCATCCAAGGAACGCCAAACCTTGTTACAATACCTTCGAGAAAGTCAAGGATGAATGAATCGGTTGATTCCTTGAGCGTGACAACTTGTGTCCATTTGGTGAAGTAGTCCGTAGTTATCAACTCCCATTTATGTCCATCTCTCGAGGGAGGATTGATCATTCCTATGAAGTCAAGACCCCATTGTGCAAAAGGCTGACCTGTTTGGATTAGTTGGAGGGGAAGCACCACCAACTTCTTTCCTGGAAAGAAAACACATTCTTTGCATTTCATGACCCACTTATGCGCATCCGTGAACAAAGTAGGAAAAAAGAGTCCTGCCATTGTAATTTTCATTGCTGTAGTCATGGCAAAGAAGTGTCCACTAGAGAATCCATCATGAAATTATGCTAACACCTTTTTAATTTGTGCGCTGTCAATACACCTCAACAACATGCCATCAAGATTTATTTTGAAGAGAAGGCCATTAATCAAAACTTATGGAATTGACTGCAGTCTCAGATGTTTCCTCTTTGCTTTGTTCAAACCAGGAGGGTATGTGCCCTCAGAAAGGAATGTGATCATGTCCTTAATCTAGCTGTGCGCACTAATATTTGCATCTTGTTTAGGTTCTGTGTGAGGGATATCTTCATTTAGAAATAATGAAATCTCACGTTCATTTTACATGTCCTTAGTAAGTTGTTTGCAGAGCGCGCTGCCTCTTACCAACTTCATGGATTTGATAGTCACATCATATTCCATGATTTTGGTTACCCATCGCACTCGTTTCTCATTGACTTCTGCCGCCATGAGGAAGTCTCTCACACTAGAGTGCAAAACTAACACTTTAACATGATTTGTGGTGAACATACTCTTGAACTTCTTGAGTGCATGCATGATGGCATAGACTTGTTTCTTCATGTGACTGTATACTTATTCATAATCATTGAGGGTATGACTGAAGAAAGCCACTAGCTGTTTCAACCCTTGTTGATTTTCCTACGTTAAGACAACAACAACACTCACATCAACTCCATAAGCATAGAGGATGAAATCCTTTGAGTAGTCCGGGGTGATGAGTGTTAGCGCGTAATAAACTTCTTGCTTGATCTTGTTGAATCTTTCCTTTCCTTCTACTGTCCACTTGAAGGCTGTGTCCTTCTTTATCATGAGGGTGATGGGCCTTACCAGTCCCACAAAGTTAGGAATGAATATCCTAACAAAGTTGATTTTACTTGGGAAGGACTATAATGATTTCTTATGCATCGACATGGAAAGAGCCAACATAGTTGAAATACGCTCAGGATCAATTGCAATTCCATCCTTTGAGACCACATGGCCCAAAATCTTTCCTTGTGCCATTGCGAAATTGGAATTCTATGGGTTAAGAGACACCCAAAATCTTCTGCACCTCCCAAAGACTTTCTCTAGGTGGACCATGTGATCCACTTTGCTTTGATAAGACAATTATGTCATCTAGGTAAACCAGGATGAACTCATTAATATAACCTTTGAAGGCAATATCCATGGCGCGCTGAAAGGTTGTGCCTATGTTTGACAGAGAAAATGGAATTTGATGATATGTATATATCCCCCACTTGGTTGTAAACACTATTTTAAATTGATCCTCTTCCTTAACCAAGATCTGATTTAAGCCAAAATACCCATCCAACATAGATAATATTTGCGTGCCGGCCACTGTTTGCAAAATATTCTCCATAGAAGGAAAAGGATAATGATCCTTCAAGGATGCCTTATTCAAATATCTGAAATCAACACAAAATATGATTTCACCGTTATTTTTGCACACTGGAATAAGATTCGTGACCTAGGTAGAGTACTCGATGGGAAAAATAATCTTCGCCTCAATGAGTTTAGACAACTCTTTCCTTATGAGGGGCTCTGTCCTTGGATTGACTAGCCGCTATTTTTTTCTAGTTGGCTTGATGCTAGGATCAAGGCAAATGGAGTGTTCAGAAACGCTTGGATCAAATCCTTTTAGGTTATCATACTCCCATGAGAATATGTCACTATATTTTTGGCATAGAGAGACGAAGGCATGCTTTTCGTTATGCGTGCAAGCTTTACTTAATAGGTTTTCCTTACCACTCGTAATAGTGACTGGGGAGCAGTCTTCTTATGCCGCGCACATATTCTTCTCTTCACCCTTGAACTCATCATCAGGGTTGAATATTTTCTTTAAGGTAACCATCCCTTTAAGCAATTTGTTTGTCTTTAGCTAGATCACTTGGTCACCATAACTGTCATGCAAGTGAGCTTGCATGCTTGAAGAGAACTTTGCTTCATTTTGGATGAACTGGAAAATATGTGCGTCAGAGTCAATAACTTTCCAACTGGTGTTGTTCTCTAGAATGGATGGTTTGATTACCTTCTTAACATGTTGTGTGTTTCCCTTGATAAAATATTTTGTAGGAGAAAACTTCGAACCAATCATGACCATTTGATCAAATTCTTTGTTCATTTTCCTTGGCACCACCTGCAGATTTAGAGCATTAAGATATCAAAGAGGTCCCAAACTCAATGTTTATAAGCTTTCAGAAGCTTATTATATATCACACACTTGTTTGTGACCTAGTGGATAATCAATTATGTGTCCCCAAAGATCTACAGTGCCTTAATCCTTTTCTTGTTTGTAATAAGAAGACCATGCACCAATGCTTAATATCCTCAGGAGAAATGAGAACAACTCCTACGCCCATGCTGTTTCTCCTTTTGGAACTGTCAAAGTACAACTTCCACAGAACAAAATTTTGTTTATTTTTCTTGAGCGTGCGTGGAAACACATCTTCTTCTTCAAGGATGTAGTAAGTTCCAAGCCTAGTTTCAAAAGATTCAAGATCCTTAGCATATGGATCAAATTTATGATGCCTTTCTTCCAACTCATCTAGCACTAAATTAGGTCGAGGAGGAACAAAATGCTCTTCAAAAAATGAAGCTTGTTCTTATTGGATTAGGAAATTATCCTAGAGAGGGGATGGGTCATATGACTCAACATGATAGGAAAATATTGGCTTAGCTTATATGGTAAACCAGGTACCATACCTTGTTCTTAATAACATATGAGACCAATTAGAAGACAAGTAACCACCTACTTTAGCAGTAAAATATCTTGACAAACATAAGGAAAACAAAGGGGGTAGGTAAATGATTGACACATCTTGATTTATAGTGATGGTTAGACATGCATGGAGGGTAAAATCAAGGTCCTTGATGACTCCCAAGGTGTTGACAGTTGAGCCATCAAACTGCAAGACTCCTTTGGACAAAGGGGTGTACTTAAGGCCTAGGACATCAACAATTTTCTTAGGCATGACAGAAGTGCTAGTGCCTGAGTCAATCATACAGTTGTGCAAAATGTGTTTACTTATGATCAAGGACGTATAGAAGGGTGGGGTTTTGACAACCTTATGTACTTTCTTCTCCTCTACTTGAAAAATATTGACAACAATGCGTGGTTTTTGGATAACTTGATCAGTGCACAAGAGCTGGGCCAAAGCTTCATGCAACAGGTTGCACTGAGATTGAATGGCCAGGGCATCCCAAATTATGACATTAACATTCTTCTTCATCTGGTCCACAATATTAAATGGAAGGTCCGTTGATTTGTGCATTTGGGGCATAACAACATCTTTTCTTGTTTGTTCAGGTGTAGAGGCAGGGGCCTTAGCTTGCACATAGGCTTGACCTACCAACGGAGGGGCGTGCGCTACTTCACAAGGAGCATTGCATGAAACCTCACATGTAGGAACTTATGCCCCTTTGCTGTTAGATGCTTTAGCTGCATCTCTTTGCTTTTGAAAATCAGCCTATGTTGCGGGATTTGAGACTTGTGTGCCAAACTCCAACATTATATTATTCTATCTTGTGTTGTCAACAACTTGGGCGTGCGGTCTGTTTGTGTCATCTGCACCAACATCAGCTCTAGCTTGGGTATGAGAACCCCTTATGGGTGCCATAATAACATAGACTAGGTCAGATTCCTAATCCATTGGGTAAGGAGTCAAGGAGACCAAATACATTGAGTTTTTCTGAAAAGAGATAATACATCCAAACAAGAATACTGCCATGGTTTGTAACTTAGTCACTATAGACCAGAGCACATAAAGGGAAACAACAACACAAGAAGACTTTACACTATACAATTTTCATACTTGATACCTTGGATTAGTCCAAGAAATGTTTGAGGTGCCTACCATTGACAGGAAACTCCAACAAGTTTCCTTCCAAATCCTTCAGAAATAAAGTATGCTCCCTAATTCTAATATCAATAGATATGATCCTATCCAGAGAGCATCAAACTTACCACATTTCCCTTTATCTTCGTGTCTACTGTCCCATAACAAGACTAAGTTTCCAACACTGAAAGATCTTGGGGTGACCTTTTTGTTGAATATTTTCTTAATTCTTTCTCTAAACTTGAGATTCGTTTTGCGGGACTCTCTTCTTTCCTCATCCAATTGCATAATTTAATTTATCCTTGTTTCATACAGACTAGGCTCTTCTCCATCTTCAAATTTTTGCATAAAATGATATGCTGAAAATTACAGGTGCAAAGGTAGCATGGATTGAACTCCATAGACTAATTCAAAAGGACTTTTTCTAGTAGAATTTTTAATGGTAACCATATCTGCCCATAGTGCAAACTTGAATTATTCACCCCATTTTTTCTTGTTTGTCTCTAATGTCATTATATGGATTTTTAACAGATTGTTATTACTTGATTATGTTTGGCCATTTCCTCGAGGATTATAATTTGATTCATAATCCAAATTTATACCATATTTCTTGTGCATAACCACTAATGGCTTGGCTCTAAAGCTAATGGCATTATCAACAAATTTTTTGGAAGGAACTCCAAACCTAAAAAATATGTTATTGAGAATAAATTCCATTACTACCTAATGAGTTTATTTTCTGGTGGCAATGGATTCAAGCCATTTAGTAAAATAGTCAGTTAGTACCAATATCCACTTATGACCAGAACTTGAAGAATCTGATATCTCACCAATAAAGTTTAGTCCCCATTTCTTAAATGAAGCTTCTATTGACATAGGTTACAAGGGTAAGGCCCTAGAAGCTTTCAGTCTTCCAGAAAAATGTTGACAAATTTCACATTTTTGAACCAACAAGGCAATATCTTTAAATAGTGAAGGCCATCAATAACCAGCCCTTAAAATATTATGAGTTATGTCCTTACCATCGAAACGACCTCCGCATACTCCCCCATGAAACTCTGTAATTATTTTGGGGGCCTCTTCTTCAGTAATACATCTTAGAAAAATTACCTCTGAATTCTTGCAAGCTAATCCATGATCAGTCAACACATAATTATGAGAAACCAACTTAAGTGTCCTTTGGTTCTTGTCTAAGTGCAGAGGAAAATTCAAGTTTATCAAATAATATAATATATCCTTGTACCAAATTGGAGTGCTCACCTTTTCATGAGGATGTGGCCCATCTTCTTCAACATTATGTATCTCTACCACTTGTAAATTAATTTCTGTCATCAATCTTGTATAGGCCCAACCCTCAAACCAACTTGGTTGTCTGGATCTCCATGTCATATTCCTACAATTTATTGACCCAGTTGCATCTTTTACTTGACATCTCCATTTATGACAAAATTTCCTTTGTCATAGTATGGGGAACATAAGCTGCAACTTTGGAGCTTAGAATATAGGGCATGAAGATCTTAGTGGAATTTACTAAGGAAAAATCTTGCTTCTCCATAATGGAATATCTCATCTCAGTTATATATATGGCTTTGCTAAAAAAAGCAATGGGATTTTCATGCCCTTCTTCATCCTTCTAAAATAACACAGAGTAATTGTATTTTATGAGGAAAATGAAAAAATTTAAAATGATTTCTTATAGTCAAGACTTGCTAAGATAGGGGTAGTTTTAAGTGCCTCCTTTATTCCCTTGAATTCCTCAATAACCCCTTCCTCCCATTTGATTATTTGATCCTTATTCAACATACTTGTGAAAGGGATGGTAATCTCAGCAAAGCTGGAGATGAATCTCCTTAAAAAATTTATCTACCCAAAGAAGGACTAAATTCCCTTCTTAGATATAGGAATGGGAACCTTTCCAATTACCTCTACCCTTTTGGGATCTATCATGACTCCTTGTAACATTATGTGCCCCAGAAGCTTTTCCTTTTGTACTCCAAAGTGAAATTTCTTGGGATTTAATGAAATCCCATACTCTCTGCATCTGAGCAACACATTTTCAAGGTGCCCTAAGTGGTCACCCCTCTTTATGGAAAAAACAAGTATATCATCTTTATATACTATGATAAAATCATTTATAAGGCCAAAGAAAGCCACATCCACAACTCTTTCAAAAGTTGATCCAACATTCATCAATCCAAAAGGTATCCTAGCATAGACATATGTTCCTCACAGGGTAGTAAAATAAGTCTTGAACTATTCTGATTTTTTCACTAGTACTTGGTTATATCTAGAAAAACCATCCAATGTAGATAACAACTCTGACCTCATCACCTATTAAAACATATTTTCCATATTACGCAATGATTAATTATACTTAATCGATGCCTTATTCATATTTCTAAAATCCACACAAATTCTTATGTCCCCATTCATTTTCCTAATTGGTACTAAGTTAGTTACCCAAGAAGAGTATCTAGTGGGCTGAATTATCCCACCATCTTGAAGTTTAGTCAACTGTTCTCATATTTTGGTTTAAGGAGGGGATTGATAGGAATTTTATTCAATCTAAAGGGCTTGGAGTGAGGCTCCAAGGTATCTCATGCTTAAACAGGTCTTCTCTATAAGCTTTCAAATTTAAATAAGACCATGTCAGGAAATATTGGTATTTCTTTAGCAACTTGGTATAAACCTGCTTTTCTTCTTTATTCATACTTATCCCTAACCAAAATTTTCTTGGGTTTTGAGAAGTTCCCAAGTTGCACTCTTCAACATCCCTAGATGCACAAAAAAAATTGCTTAGAACTCGGTCTGTACTATCAAATTTTGATTCCAAGCTGACAAGTCCTCTAGGAATGACATTTGTCTTTAATTAGATTATATATTTTCCAAAGAGAGTATCCTTTCCTTCACACATTTCCACCATGGGTTCAAGATCAATGAGCTGATTATTGAACTCACCTTTGCAAGTTAAAAACCTTTGAATCTAAGCATCATCCTCAAAAACTTGCCAATGTTGAATGTTGTCAGGAATTGAAGGTCTGACTAACACTTCTACTTCATAGTGGAAATAGGGAGATACATAACTTCATTGTTATACTGGGATGCCATAACAACCAGCTTGTCATCTGCTACATTCAGAGCTCTCTCATGATAAAGAATCTTAAAAGAATAATTTTTTTGATGAAATCCCATGCTGCATGCTTATACTATTTCAATCTCTTTTTCTTAGTGGCATACAACTATCTAACTTTATTAATAACTAGTTTTGAATCTCCTTTAATAATGATATCCTTTATCCCATGCTTCCATGTAATTTTTAAGCTAAGGAGCAATGCCTCATATTCAACAATGTTATTAGTGCACTCAAATTTCAAATTTAAGGAAAAGTTAGAAGAAACCTGATTTGGAGAAGTTAGAACCTTTCCAGCTCCATTTCTAAATTTAGAACATGCCCCATAAAACATCATAGTCCAAGAGGCATTGGAATATTCTAGGTGTGTATTAGAATCCACTCTATGTTGTTTATAATCTACAAAGCCTATGAAGTTTCCCAAATAAGTTTCAACGAATAATACCTCATAAGAGGCATTCATAGGATTCTCAATAAGATGAAACATTTTATTTTCTCCATGTAAGCTTGACAAGTTTCCCTTCTAATGGTATAGACACATATGACATATCCATCTTAACACTGCCTCCCACACTAGCGGCCCACTTTCTTGACAACAACATGCCCCATTTAATAGGGAAATCCACTATAACTATTTTCAAGGTCAAATATTTAGTAGGGTAGGAAAAAAGCTATACCACTAATCCATTGACATACCCTACAACTAGAACTTCCCTTGAATCCATGGAATAAAAATTCCCAAAGGCTACAACTATCTTGATATCTATCTCATTCATAACCTCTAAAGGCATGACATTACATGAGACTCCTGAATCAAACATACAATTATGAAGAAGCCGCCCATTGAAAATTAAAGTAGTGAAGAAAGGATCCACATCCAATTGGGATTCAACCAAGGATGTGCCTAAATATACTTCTCGGGGCTCTTCCATTTTTTCTGGTTCTTCGTTTATCTCAATCCCCACAACACTTGGGGAATATATTACACTACTTGTATCCCTTTCCTTAAGAACCATATCATCCTTCAACCCTAGGTACTTAAATGTTATTTTTCTTTGTTATAGGATTCTAATAAATTCTACAATAGGTATTGTCAATTTTATCTTACTTATAATTTGAGCGATGTCACATATGGTATAATTTGGTAGGGCTATATTAGAGGAAAGCGTAACAACTCTTTCTGTTGGGATGTTATGTTTTATATCTTGGGCAACAATAGATGCACTTGGATTTGAAGCATTGGCAGGACCCTTATCGGGCATAGTTTTCTTAGGAGCATCCTTAAGGATATTGGTCAAGATAGGAATTTTTGGTTTAGCAGGGACAGACCCTTTGACCTATCTATTTCGAAGGTTATACTCATTTTTTTAAGCAACTACAACATTCATTAACAACTTCCTATCTTCTTCAGAAAGGATCCTGTTGGTCATTCAAACGTGCACTTGCATTTCAGATCTAGAAGAGCTGAGCTGTTTGAGACATACAATGGAATCGTCCCCAAGTTGTGGGACCTTGTGCACTTGGGACAGATTTGAGAAGTCCAATTCCTCTACCTACCTCTAATGCTATGATACTCCTAATTGTTGAAAGAAAATCCTTATAAATGATGCCAAGGGACTAGGGATACATAGGATGTGCATAAAGGGGAAATCCTAAACTAAGGCAGGTGATTTGCTAGGGAAAGGTTCAATCTATCTCCACAACTAGTAAGGAAACTTTGCGAGTGCAGGAAAAGAGGGAATGTAGTGCTACAGTATCAACTTTTGCGAGCTCATAATTAGCGTGCACAATGCATGAACATGTTGGATTGCAAGCATCAACCCTCTCTATATTCCATTTGAAAACACAAATAGAAGAGGCGAGATGCAATGAAAATGAGAGAGGGAAGACAAGAGTTCCATTCCTAAACATGATTTTATTGCTTAAGGGATGTAAAATCATTTATGCTCATGATAGGAGGTGAGAATACATTACAGAGACTATGCCAAGGTCTGAGACCCATGGGAAGTTGGCCACCATTTATGGCATGTGCCATTACAATAGATTAGGGATCCTTTTGGTACAAAGTAGAACTTTGCATATTTATAGAAGAATAAGGATCTGAAGAGAAGGAGAAAGAGATCCAAACTTCGATTCAAATATTTAACCACCAATAACCAATGTCACCTACAGGGCTATCAGAAAAACTTTCCCATGTCTTTTTGGCATGTATGAGAAGGAAAAAAGCAAGATTGAGAAATCTGGTGGTTGAGGTTTTGGATGTGTGAATTTATGAGCTGAGAGATGTTTCCCTAAATTTTTTGCCTACCTAAATCCCACCTACACTTGAATTTGAATATAAGCCCAATGTGTACCTTGTGTATCTCTCTGACTAGCCCATGTACATGCCGATTAAAGCAATGTAGTAATAGAAGATACAGTTGTCAAAAGATGTCAGAGTTGATAATCAAATTAGGTAAGAACTATGGATCCTTTGGATTCAACTGAAGGAACTATACTTTTGGGGGTTCCTCCATGTTTTCCGGTTCTTGTCTTTATCTAATTTCCACAACAATAGTTATCTAGATCGAATTGCGTGCATCCCTTTGGCACAGATTGAAAACCATGTATCATCCTTTATCCCTAAGTATGACAAATGAACTAAGTTGTGGAATTATAAAAATTCAAAGGGAAATGAGGTATAGGGACTTGAAAATTACTTTAGGGGCATGACATTCAATTGAAGGAGGACGCGTAGCCATGGCAGAAGAAAAGTCACACACAGGTAGCTTTCTGAAGGGCTATGTTAGAGCATGCAAGGGTAAGACTTAGCCAATTTTTATAGGGATGCTAAATTTTCAAGGTGTTGAAATTTCATGTCTGATAGCAAAGGAAAGTTAGGTGTGTAGAGGGCCAAGAGAAAAAGTTCTAATGGGAACTTTAGATAGCCAGAACTTATAGGTTTCTTTAAGGAGCATCCTTAGTGAAAGTGACTTTTTGGAAAGCTCTCAGTGGGCATCATGAGTCAAGATGCAACTAATTTTTGGTTCAAGTAGGGACTAACAATCTTTCAACCTCATGTCTATTTCGAAGGTTATACTCCTTCTCTTCCTGAGTAACTACAACATTCATTAGAGCTTTACTATTTGGATCAGAAGGGATCCCACCATTATACTTTTTGATTATGAGAGCTCTTGAGAAATCGAATTCATGATTTGGAAGCTCAAATGACTGGGCCATATCTATATCAACATTAACAATAGAAGGAATGGAAAATACTTGATTTATGCAAGCCCAAAATTCTTCCATAGTTTTAGCATACAAGATATTAGTTGAAGTAGCTCCTGACATTGGATATTTTGGGCATTCCATCATGCATATGTCATCAAAAAACTTCATCAATAACATCATCATTTCCAACAAGTGGATCACAAGGGGAATGTGGCAATAAAAAATTATCACACCATTCAATGATGTGATCTTCCTTCTACTAATGACACCTTTTATTAATGGATCAAGGATTTATGTTTTCTCTAGAGATTATAAGCTGTATGGCTTATGCTGATATATCCTTTTCCTCTATCATCAACTTTGGTGATCCTTTGGGATGATTCCCAAATCTATTTTTTCCTTGGGCTGATGTTGAACCTGAGGATTTGAAAAGCCTAATCCTTTCTCTACTCTAGCAAGCTTGTATGAAATTTCTTTGACTTCTCCAACCAAAGTCTTAACAACTTCTTCAAGGTCAACTATCCTTTACTAGTCTGAGGCTTCTTTAGGATTAATCATCTTGACACCTTCCCTCTTTGGAGGTTTTCCCAACTGCTTTAATATTGTTATCAATTTGGAAAACCATAGAGAAATCCTACCTCAAAGGTTCTAGGGTTACTTATCCCTTACATAATATGTTGATTTATTTTTATCAAAGGAATTTAAGTATTTGATCAAGCAAGATTCATCACTAGGAATTAGATTAATAGGAAATCTAGTTAAGGTTTTACTAAACCTGTTGTTAAAGTCTTGCACACATTCATTTGGATTTTTCTTTATATTTTCAAACTCAGTCAAGAGAAACCTGGGATCAGTTTTATCACTGTATTACAACTTGAAAGAATTTCTCATTTCTCTCCAAGAATCAATTGAATTTTTTTTTAGAAAATTATACCATTCCCTAAGCATCTTCCTCTAAAGTATGTATGAATAACTTTGACATACACATCTTCATGTTCTACTTCATATTCATCCATAACATTCTGAAAAAATATAAGATGTTGATCTCCACTTATGGCATTATTCCCTTGAAATCTAGACAATCTATTTCTAATTTCATGGGGTACTTCATTTGGATAACCCACCATCCCATGGAATCTTACTGGTCTATAGGTATTAACTACAAAAGGATCCCTTGGTGGAGGTTGTGCCATATTATTTAGTGGAGGTGTTTCACAATAAGGATTGAAAATAATGGGGAACTAGGGGTCTTTGAGGCACAAGGGTGTGATCCACAAAAAATGAAATTATTAAGGACTCAATTTCACAAAAAACTCTATTCTCAGTAAGCAACAAATGAGGAAGATGAAGAATACCTTTATTACTTATATGTGAAACCTTCTTGAAATAAAATGTAAATTAGTTGAGGGCTACTTGATTCAGAGCTTTCAATGTGCTAGAATAGTCTTCCACTAAAGGCTGATCACATTCATGAGTTTGAACAATTTTCTCCTCTGACCTTTGACCATCAACTGGTTTCTAGATCCAATTCTTTCTTAAATTGGTATTTTATATCTCAGGAAGCAACCTTCTGGTAGGATCAAACTTGAAGAAGGATATTCTTCCTTCCAGCTTTGCATAATTGAAAATTAATAAAGGAAAATGATTTGCACTGGTGTATGCCAAATAATTTTATTTTTGAAAAGATGGAGCACCACTAAGGTCTTGCACCTTAGATGTGTAGATCAACTCAAAATAGATCTTGAATATTGATTTACATATTAGCTGAAGAAAAATATTTTACATCTTTATGAATTTTCCCATGCCTTTTCCAGTGGAGTCAGATTTAATGGAAACCTACTTATACTGAGAGAATATTGGGACAAACATTCAGGATGGACTATATTTTGGAAAATCTTTCAAAGGGAAGAATCTTGAACCTCAATTTAAATGTAAAACCAGTAGTGTTTCAAAGGCTTATATATTTCTCAAATCTAGGAAATAGTTCCCTGAAACAATGGTGGCACTAGAGGTGTGTTGGTCCTCAAATTTGCACCCTTATTGGGCTGAAAAATTCTCTCTAAGGAACTTAGATTTCTTAGGAATGGTGATAGACTAGGTGATATGTCATTTTGTAGCCGGGAGGGGTATATCACTTCCTTAGGGATCAAACCTTGGGATGATTGAGGGGAACATACAAAGGAGATGGTCATTTTCCTTCTACTTTTGGTCCTACCTTGAACCAAGGTGAGAGAAACCCCACGGTGTAACCTAAAATGTAGAGGGAGGGATGTAGTCTTTGTTCCCTCGATTTTATTTTCAAATGATGGATTGATCTGGGAAAAACATGGCCAAGGACACAATATTTCACTTTCACAAGTTTTCACACAAAGTATTGTGTATCTTATCACACCAAAGGTAGGTTACTAAAGACAACTAAGTTCAATTTCTCTTGCATTCTCTTAGTATTAATATTAAGGCTAAAAGACACCTTAAGTGATGTTTAGAGAAATTAGTTGGTAAAATGAAACAAATGGATGCTTTAAAATGGGGGGATGGGGTTAATTATGGAAATTAAGACTTCACATAGGGGGAATTATAGGAAGAGAAGTTCATTATGACACAAAATTTAACACTACAAGTATCATGTAATCTAAAGTGCACAAAACTTGATCAATCAAGTGAAAATTTCAACTAAGAACTATTTGCATCCATTCAAGCTCAATAGATTTAAAGGATTCAATACAATCTTGAAAACACCTAACACAAGGACTTATGCAAGAATTTAACAAAACAGTTTACTGCTTCATTCCTCATACACCTAAGATACACTCAAAGGATTACAAAAATCTATCAGCACAAAATTTTTGGACAAGGATTTTACAATCCTTGTTAATATTCTAGAGGGAAATATCACAACACAATATCAAACTTAATGACCAAAACAAAAACATCAAGGATAGATCTAGTGTATGACAAAGAGAAACAATAAACACAATAATACATCCAAAGAATATCACTCATTAATGGACAATTTTAAAACATAGGACCCAAAAAACAAATTTAAAACTCAAAGCAGACATACTTTATTCAGTTCTTGAATTTCTTAACAAGGGAACATCAAATGAATGCTCTCAAATCCTATCAATGGATGTACACTTGCAACCAACTTGACACAATTTTGGGAAACTGAGATCAGTATGCATTTCATGATGGAAACATACAATATTCATAATTACATCTCTAACCTTTTAGAAAATTGAAAGACTAATCCCCTTTTATCTGAATACCAAATTTAACAAGATCCCTTTGGATTATGAGGACAAGCCCTCATACTTATACAATTTGATGTCTTCTTATAACCACATTCCCCCCCCCCCCTGAAAAAAACTTCAATGAATTCAACAAACCATCCCAGAAAGACGTGGAAAATGTTCATTTTTGGAAAATATCTTTACCAAGATGAAAATACCTTTTTCATGAGTAATTTGATTTACTTTTATAGATGTTGACATGGATGTATCGATTATTTTTTACTTTTATTGTGTAATCCCTTTTTTCCTTATCCATGTTGTCACCATCATTCATGCAAAAGTCACAAACCTCTATTCCCTTATGCGTTATTTTTAACTGATTTCTACCCTTTTTAACATGGAAGCATAGACAAGGAAAATAGGAAAATCATTTTGAATCACTCCATAGATCCATTTGATGCTTTATTTTAATATTTCTTATTGTTCCTAAAGTCATAGTAACCTCACCTTTTGGAAGATATAAATTGCTGCAGGAGCATCAGTGTGAGTTTTAAGAATTAATCTCTCCAAGTGTGGGACTTCAATTCTGAAAGGATAGAATATTAGAGGTTGGTTCCTCAATTTTCATCCTTTGATTAGATCTCATAGTTTGCACAATAAAGGTTCAGATCCTAATTCTTCTAAATTTGCAAGTGAGAC
The DNA here is from genome assembly GCA_019776745.2 of Taxus chinensis. Classification (NCBI taxonomy): domain Eukaryota; kingdom Viridiplantae; phylum Streptophyta; class Pinopsida; order Cupressales; family Taxaceae; genus Taxus; species Taxus chinensis. The sequence goes on from JAHRHJ020003295.1 coordinate 161,907, forward strand.
AGGAATTAAGAAATGCAAAAAATTCAAAAATAACAGGATGTAAGGGTTAGGGACCAAAGTTTGAAGGAAATTTTTTCAATGAACTTTGCACAAATCAAAGATTCAACCTAAGACATCATTAGGCTTGATAAGCTTCAAAATGTTGATTTGAGAATGAATTCAATGGGACAAAGGACCATGAACGTGCATTCACAAAGCACTGATATGGAGGCTTGTCAACCCAGAATCCACTTATTTTTAATATTTCACGTTGTTGTATTATCATTTACCTTTAGCGTGTTCCACCCAGAAAAATAGCTGAATTGAGAAAGCAGTCGAAGAAATTTGGACTCCTGATGCTGATTCTTGCAACCACTTTGGACATGAAAAAAAATCATTGAGTCCATGTTCCACCATTGAGCCAAAATTACATTTAATGGGAAGAATTGGAGGAGAAAATGTAAAATCCTGGGATGCCTCCATTTCTGTTTCTGTAAATCCATTAAGAAGATATTGTTGTTGCAAATTAGCAGCACCCCTGGATGCAAATCAGGTTTCTAAGTTGATGTTTCAGGCATCCAGTGTGATTGCACAACATTGAAACCTCTCTCCAAGTGTGGGACTTGTAAAATGAGAGAGGAATCTCCAGATTAGAGGCTGGTTCCTCAAACTCCTCTGATCAGATCTGTTATTTGCACAATTGCAGAGGTTTGAATCCTAATCCTACTCTAAATTCCAAGGAGACAAAGATAGAAAGTGCAAAAATTGAAACTAAACTAATAGGTGATACACCAAAGGAGTGGTGAACACTTCTTATTCATGAAAATTGACACAATTTCATAAAATGTAACATGAAACATCATACACAGGCTTGATAAGATGTAATTAAAGGTCTGAAATGAAGCAAGACAATACAAACAAAGGACTGAAAATTGATTCACAGAGTCTGCACTGTCATTTTTCACTGTCAAAATCCTTGCATTTGCAACATCAAAGAGGACAGAAACCTGTTACAATCATGAAGAAGGTCTGATACTTGCAAAAATCACTTGTTGAAGGTGAAAGAAGAAGCTTGCTAATCCCAAAAAAATGTTCCCACCTTCAAAAAATGAGCCAAATCTGGCTTTTACAATGCATGGGTCGAGCCCAGGAGAGAGAAAACATGTAAAAAACGTGGGAGCCATTCCCCATTGAATGAATATGCATTAAAACATCATGGGCATCCTTACAGACCCATGCCCTGACATTTTTGGCAATGCTAAAGAAGAATGCGACCCATTTTGCATTAAAACTGGTTGTTGAAACGTCATTTCTGGCCATTACCACGTGCCAGATACGTTTCTTGATTTTATCTCTCCAAACTCAACCAAAATTCAAAATTGACCCTGGAATCATGTAGAGAATTTCACCAGCTTTCCATTGATATAAAGAACGTGAAAATCTGAGCTCTGGATCGAAAGATATGGTGATTTGAAAATTTAGGGCAAAAACAGGCCAAAATCGGATCGGCGGGCAAAAAGTTTGAATTTTTTACCCGTTTGGTCTTTGGAATTTTTTTTCAAATTTTCCCCGCGTCTCCGCCACTCCAGGTGCCACGTGGTGGCTTCCTGATTGGCTACGTGGACCCTCTAAGGGAAAATTTCCCACAAAAACTCCGCCGAGCCATAACTTGAAAAATATGAGGAGTTAGGAGGAAAACTTTACCTTTCTGGAAAGCTGAGAGAGAGCTCTATCCAATGGTGCCATTTTTCTTGGAAAGATTTGAGTGCCTAAAAATCCAAAAAATGGAGATTGAGGCACAAGAGAGGTAAGAACACAAGGAGTTAGCCACAAACCTTGAGCAGGGTGAATTTTGGATAACAATTTTGGCGACTCAGAGGGGTCATACCTGCCTGCTAGGTGAAGATACCAGTTCCCTGAAGCAGCCCATTGGGCATTGAGTCATAAAATTTTCTGTTCGGAACCCCAACGGACTTAGAATGTTGCAAGGAGGAAGATGGAATATCACCTGATGGAAGCAAGGACTGCAAAACATCTCCAGGGATAGCAAGCCTGTGCGAAAGCACTTAGGGAAAACAAAACTAACCTACAGCAAAACAATTTACACAAGAACTTGGAGGAATGAAAATCTAACCTAATATTTACAAGGTAGTGAGAATTTTCCTTTAGAAGCAATGCTTGAGATAGATTCCATTGACTGGAATCTGTAGTTCTTCACCATCCAATGAAGCCAATTGGAAAGCATTGCTTGTCCTTGCACTTCGTGACCATGTATGGGCCACTCCAAATGGCATCAAATTTTGAATGCCTTCCCTGGTTTTGCTTTATCCACATCCCATTTCAACACTAGATCTCCAACTTGAAAAGATCTATCTCTTGGCCTTCTTATCAAAGGTCTTCTTGATCAAAGCTTGATCCTTCTCCATTGCTTGGAATGCTTGATCTCTGATCTCTTAGCAGCTCCATCAACTCTGCATACCTCACCTCCATGGGCCTAAACTCTAGCAACTCCTAACTACTTCATGAGTTCCAATGTTGGTAACTCAAGTGACATGGGCAAGATTGCCTCTCTTCGATAAACAAGCCTGAATGGAGAGTTACCTGTGGATTTTGGGAGTTATCCTATCAGCCCATAAGGCTGATTTTAGTTTGGTATGCTAAGACCTCTGATTTTCATCAAGAGTCCTCCTAATGATCCTCAACAAGTTCTTGTTTGTAGACTTCAACCTGGCCATTACCTTGAGGGTAATAGTTTGATGAAGTACTTAGGTAGATACCGTTCTTGACAGCCCACTCAGTCACCTTGGATCCAATGAATGCCAATGCATTATCTGAGATTATTGTAGCAGGTACACCAAATCTAGTTGTTATCCCCTCATAAAATCTAAGATGCTAGACTCATTTGCCTCTTTGAGTGCTACTGCTTCAGTCCACTTGGTGAAGTAGTCCGTGGCTGTCAAAATCCATTTGTGCCCTTGGCTTGAATTGGGATTAATGACTCCAATGAAGTCTAAACCCCATTGCATGAATGTCTGGTCAACTGAGATTAGATGCAATGGAAGGGCAACAAGTCTCTCTTTTCCTATGAAGAATGCACAATTCTTACACCTTTTGATCCATGCATAGAAATCACTGAAAATTTTAGGCCAATAATAACCAGCCTTCATGATTTTTAGAGCTGTCACTCTTGGTGCAAAATAACCACCAGCTGGTCCACCATTGAAACTCTTCCAACACCCTATGGATCTGATTTGTGCTAATGCATCTCAGCAGCACTCCATTCACATCTTTCTTGAACAAAACACCATCTACAATGGCATACGGAACATCTTGCAATCTGAAGTGTCTCCTTTGGGTCTTGTTCATCTCCAGAGGGCATAGGCCTGTGCCTAGGAAGTGTATAATGCCTTGGGTCCAGCAAGGAGTGGGGACAACATTATTTCTTCTAGAGTGCTACCTTGCTCATGGCTGTCTGGAACTGTCAAAACAACCTCTTCTTTATTGCATACTCTTTTGCTTGCCCAGAATCAGCTGCTCACACAATCCTTTCCCTCTTACCAGCTTGGTGACCTTGATCTCAATTTCATACTCCATGACATGGGTGATCCAACCTGCCCTTTTCTCATTCAAATCTTTGTTGAGGAGGAAGTCCTTTTCCTGCATGAGAGACCAGCAACTAAACCTTGTTGTTTGAGATTAAGTGCTTGAATTTCTTCAAGCTTCTGATTACTACAAGTATATGCTTCTCAATAAAAGAGTACCTCACCTCATAGTCATCTAGGCTTTGGCTGAAGAAAGCAATTGGATGCTCATCATTTTCCTTATTCTGTTGTACCAAAATGGTAGAAATGGTATCATTACCCCCAAATGCATAGAGGATGAAATCCTTAGAGAAGTCCGGGTTGATGAGAGTTGGTGCTTGACAGATGGCTTCTTTGATTGCTTCAAAACTCTCCTTGCCTTCTGCTGTCCATTTGAAAGCCATGATTTTCTTCAACATCTTGGTGATAGGTTATGACAAGGGCTGTAAAATCTGGGACAAACCTTCGAACAAAATTTATTCTCCCCAAGAAACTCTGAAGTGCCTTCTTGTGGCTTGGCAATGGTAGTAGCTCTTATGGCTTACCAAACTCTCTCTGAATCAGATTGCTAATGGAATGAGATGGAGACAATATGGCCAAGGAGCTTTCCTTCATGTGCAATATGGGGAAGATACACTGACCTTAGGATTCAAAGACACTCCAAATCTCCTGCACCTTTGGATAGACTTGTATAAAATGAGAGATCCCAATGAGTCTGTTTTGGACATTCAATTTGAAATTCAATAATATTTTGACTATCATTTCCCATAGATGTATCAGCACCATGGTAATGATTAATCAAACCTTTGAATTAAATGTCCATTGCTATTTGGAAGGTGAGCTCCAGCGTTGGACAGCCCAAAGTGGCTTATTATTCCTGTATGCATAAGAACCCATTTGGTTGTGAAGGCTGTCTTGAGGCTGATGACTTCACCTTGGCCTTCACCATAATCTGATTGTACCCAAAGTAGCCAGGAAGTAATGGAAAACCTTTCCTAAGAGCCAGGGTGTCAAATTGTATTAATCCTGAGAAACCTTAGTCAGGCAAGGAAGTGGGTAATGGTCCTTGTTGAGAAGCTCTCCGGTAGGAGAATCTCTGAAATCAACGCACATGTTATAATCTCTCTACCCTTCAAAGTAGAAACTGGAATATGAAGTATCTCTCAAGGCCAACTACCAATGCTTTATTGGAGCAAAAAAATGATTCTTGACTCATCAAACTATAGGTGATCATAGATCCTTCCTCATGAGAGGAAAAGAGCCCACGGGATCAAGAAATAAACAGCTTTGTAACCAAGAGAAAATGATGGGCTTAGTATCTGTGGATCCTTTAACTCAATGATAGTGTTTTTATGGTAGAAGCTAACTATGGGATTGAAACCTGGTGTGAAAAGTGTTTCTTTCCATAGCCCCCCTGTGATATACACATGAGGGAACTCTTGACACAGCTGTATGAGATGATGATACCTAATTCTTGTTCAGTTGTCATGCTTTCCAATGGAGTGCCCTGATAATCCATAACAAGGTGTCTCTTCTACTAAAGATGGATAAGTTCCAGAATTGTAGAATCTCTATTGGGACCTGAATGTCACCAAGTATCTCTTTTCCCTTCTAGTGACTGATTTTTAGGTTGATATGGTGCATTGGACTTTTTAGTGACCCAAGTCATTACTTGGGTAGCTATGTTAAGTGATTTAAGCTGATTACCAAGTGGTCACCATACTGGGAACTCCAATCGTAAGAAGATATGAATGTTTTAGCTGATTAACTGCAATGGTCTTCTTAGGAAAAGGATTACAATGGATGAGAAGTACTGGTCATTCTCAAACACTTGAGGGCTTAAAACATTGTTATCTGGCACTAAAAACTCCTCACAATCACATAACATGTCCCAAAGGTACCTTGTCCTAAAAAGAATGCTTTCCACTAGATATCAAAGGTCTAGCCCCAACTACTGCAATAAATCTTGTCATCCCAGCTTGATTTTCTTTACCCTAGGAGCTATAATTATTCTCTATAGCCATAAAAATTTTCACAGTGACTCTCCCACACCAACATAGTTCTTACCCAAGCACTTGAGTCCCCTATGATTCTAGCCCAGCATGCTAAGCCAAATCCAAGTTGTTGTGCCTATGGTTTATAACTACTAAGGATCACTAAGCAGACCAAAGAGGGTATTTGCAGTAGTTGGGGTTTAAAGAGGAAGTAGTGTCGCCATTGAAATAATGTAAATCCCTGTGGATACTCAAGGCTTTCATATTCAGAAAGTGTTATTGTGAGCATGCAAACTGAAATCTGAAAGACCTGGGATAGTACTTTACTCCTTGAGGTGATATTTGGGCATAGCTCTACTCTCCTGTTGAACCTTAGCTCTACTCCTTGATCCATCAAAAAACAACTTTAACCATACCAAGGATAGATTAGTGCAGAATTACTTGTGGTTTGGCTTAGGTGATGCTAGGAATGGGCTGATCTTGTAATGATGTATGGCATATCAAAGACCCCTAGCTCATATTCTTGGAAACTTCATTGATAAGGACTCAAAGGTACATGCACCTTGTTTGCCCATTGGTCAAGAGTAAAGGATCTGGGTATGCTGTCCAACCTTGGAAGCTTCACCCAGGAAAATAGTGCTTAACGCATGAATGTAGTTATTGATCAAATTTTCCGACTACAGTTGGACATTGATCTGACTATGTAACCATACCAATCATATGTGGAAGCCTTGCAATAAATTTAGATCTGATTGTAGCTTTGGTATCCATACCTCTGTTCTGAAGATACTATGTGTGACCAATCAGCATGAAGTTTTATATCCTACAGTCTGTATATGTTGATAATTTCTGTGAGCTATGTAGATTTTAAAGGAGCATGACATTGATAAGTGTAAATTTCTTCAACAAAATGGTATCCCCTAGATATTTGATGTTTGTATGGAGATTGCAACTACATTGGGGACATGCATGCTAGTGTAAGTCCTTGTGTCTCAAGTTTCTAAGAGAACACCAAGTTATTTTTAAAACATGTCCCATTTGAGTGCACTAACCATATTGTAGAATATGAAGTATGGATTATTGAAGTCTTAAGAATCTCTTAGAGGTATTTGGTATCAAGGGCATGACTGAGCTACTTGCCCCGGAATCAATCATGCAATTGTGCACCAATTGGTTTCCAATGATTAATGAGACATAAAAAGGAGGGGTCTTCAACATTTTACCTTGCTGTCCTCCATGACCTCATAGAGGATTCCATGATTTCTGTTGATTGGCCATTTCACTATCTACCCCAAACCTACCGAACAATCAACACGTATTAACTCTCTACACATGGAGGACGAGATGTCATCACCTTCCTCCTCCAACAAAAGAGAATCATCCACCCACCCCACCTACCATATATCCTACCACCTAGAGACTCTTTAGAACAACAACCACTACCTATTGGGAGATAAAGATTCTCCATTAGCATCCCAAGATCCCGTGACCTCAGATCTTGGCTCTTGTCTTTTACCCACATAGTCCGAGGCTACCAATTCCTGTCTTATAGACTATTTTCATATGCTCGCCACCAAAACCAATTTTGGCATCTAATCTCCTCTTACAGTAGTCCCATTATTGTGACTAGGATACGAATCACTTGGGAATTACGTGATAAATTCATGCTTTGGGTCATCTTTGGTTCCTTTTTTACTTAAATGCAAATTTTATCCTGAAGATACCTGCCCTATCTATCCAAGGTATTTCAGCAATTAGATCTACCCTGCAACCTTCCGTATCAAAATGGGCCTCTTCTTCAATCACCATCTACCTACATACTACCCTTTACCATGATAAAATAGTTCATTCCTAAGAACTTACCCACACCAATACTTCATCCATATCTAGACCCCCACTACTTTGGGTATCCAAGCCCCTTGTCAAAGCCTACCCATCCCCAATGTCAAATGGATTTAAGCCATGTCTTCCCAATCCAACCAAATTATATTCCTCTTCCTAGAAGGAATACCCAACCTGCTAGCCACATCCACACAATCTCCACTCTGCCACACCTTTCACCTTTTACCTATTCACCCTTTCGTCCATCCTAGAACATCAACCCATCACCCTGGCCAAGCAAAAGCCCCTTCCCCCTACCCAATGCCAATCAAAATCTAAGCAACCTACTGCTATCATCATGATGCTTTGTTATACCGTCATTTACCTACGACAACAACACCACTCAACCCTGTCCTACATTTCTATACCACTATACATCCGGCCATTACTAAAAACCACCAAACTTTCTTATATGAAATTCACACCCATACCGTCCACCCATCCTCTACCAAGCACTTCCAACACGGGGCAACTCTATTCCTCATGGTAACATACGATGGAAAATTGACAAGCGTAAAACATAGGGCATCTCACAAGTACCACTTTCTCTCCTAACTCCTGAGGTCATGTCTAGACACCCGGTGATGTTGAATGAATGAGATATGTCTAAGGATAATCAGTAATGCTTAAATCCATCAACACGTCATAATGGACATCTGACAAATCTATCAGATACGAAGAAGGCACCTCCTAACCTAGGATTAGTGTAATGGCTTATTCGAATACAATGGCTGCTCAGAGACTCCAATCGATGTTCCGGCTCTACCATACACGACAGCGCTCACTAATATATCTATGGTGTGTTGATACGTGGAGAAGTTAAACCTAATGAGAGAAGATTCTATATAATCTCCAGAAAGGTCATGAAATTAGTGGTCGGAATCATTTTAAGTGGATTTTGTGGTTAGCTACGGGTGGTTTTTTCCTTCTGGTCTAAATTAAAAATATACCAAAGAAATCGCCCAGAAAACTATTAGACTTGATTGTCTTCTATGTTAAATATAAAACTGTTCTATCAATCTGGTGGGAAGTGGGGTCAAAGATCTAAATACCAGTGGTTTGTAACCAGTGTCCATACTTGACATATTTTGTAGGGCTGGTGGGTTTGATGGGACTTTGGGATCACATAACCATCTGTGAGTACGTGGTTGTTAGAGGATTCCTGTATATTCCCTGAGTGAAGACTACATCCCATTCTTTCGACTATCTCAGATAATCGTATGCCTTTCATCTTCTATGTCTTAAACTAGAAGTGTATGATTTTCATCGGAGTACCTGTTGTTCGCAAATCAGCAGCCCCCATAAATGCAATTAAGGTTTCTAAGTTGATGTTTGCAGGCATCCAAGAATGGATTACAACAACATATTAACCACCCTCTCTCCAAGTGTGGGCCTTGTAAAAAATTGCCGAGAGGAATCTCTATATTAGAGGCTAGTTCCTCAAACTCCTCAGATTAGGATCTGATTATTTACACAATTACAGAGGTTTGAATCCTAATCCTACTCCTAAATTCTAAGGAGACGATAGAAAGTTTGCACAAATTGAAACTAAACTAAACTAATAGGTGATACACACGGAGTGGTGAACACTTCTTGTTCATAGACAAATTCGACACAATTTCATAAATGCAACATGAAAACATCATACCAAAGGCTGATAAGAAAGTATTCAGTAGGTCTGAAATGAAGCAAGACAATACAAACAAAAGGACTGACAAAGATTGATCACAAAGAGGCATGTTCCTGTCACTATTTCCACGTTCCCAAACTGCCTTGCATTTGCAAACATCAAAGAGGTGAAAAACCTGTTACAAAAATCATGAAGAAGGTCGGAAAACTGACAAATCACTTGTTGAAATGATGAAAGAAGAAGCTGCTATCCAAAAAATGTTCAAAAAACATCAATTAGAACCAAATCTGGCTTTTACAAATGCATAGGGTCACGAGACCCTAGTAGAATAGAAAATGTGTACAAATGTGAAGCCATTCCACATTGAATGACAATATGCATAGAACAGCATGGGCATAACCTTACAGACGCCATGCCCTGACATTTTATGGCACACATGTGAAGCAAGAATAATGGCTAACCCATTTGCATTAAAACTGGTTGTTGAAAAAACGTCCTTTTTGGCCATTTACGTAAACCCAAAAATAGAAAAAACCAAACAACGTGCCAGAGGTGATTTTCTTGATTTCCTCTACCAAACTCAACCAAAATGCAACATTGCCCTCATAATCAGTATATATTTCAAGTCAAATTTCATTCATTCAACCACCTTTCCAATATGATAATAAAGAACGAAATCTGAGCTCTAGGATCGAAAGATTATGGCGAGATTGACAATTAAGATGCAAAACAAGATCAATCGGATCGGCGGGCAAAGTTTTAATTTTTACCATTTGGTCATTGGAAAAAAATTCAATTACCCCCACGCTCCGCCACCTCTAGGTGCCGACTGGCAGCTTCCTATTGGCTCACGGGCCCCTAAGGGAAATTTTCCTCCCACAAATCTGTCCGGTAGCCATAACTTCAAAATATGAGGAGTTAGGAGGAAAAAACTTTAAACGCCTTCTGGAAACTAAGAGAGGAGTATCCAATGGTTGTCATTTTTAGAAATATTGGAGTTCCTAAAAATTAAAAAATGGCGACTGTGGAGGCACAAGAGAGGTAAGAACACCGGAGTTAGCCACAAAATGAGTATGGGGCACATGTTTTGGATACAATTTTGGCATTCAAGAGGGGTCATCTGCCTGCTAGATGAAGATTCCAGTATGCCTGAAGCCGCCCATTGGGTCATGGAGTCATAAATTTTCTGTTTGGAACCCCAACTGACTTGAATGGGTTTGCGTGAGGGGAAGATGGAATGATCACCGATGGAAGCCAAGAATGCAAAACATCTGCCAGGGAACAGCCTATGCCAAAAGCACTTAGGAAAGCAAAACACACCTAAAGCAAAAAAATTGCATCAAGCACTTGGAGATGAAACCTAAGCTATAATTTACAAGGTGGAAATTTCTCTTATTAGCAATGCTTTAGTAGATTCATTACTGGAATCTGCAGTTCTTCGCCATCCATGAAGACAATTGGAAGGCATTGTGTCCTTACACTTTGTGACCAATTTATGGGCCACTCCAAATGGCACAAATTTTGATGCCTTCCGTTCCTGGTTTTGGTCTATCTTCATCCATTTTACACTAGATCTCCAACTTGGAAAGAGCTACTTCTTGGCCTTTCCTATCAAGGTTTCTTTGATTCAAACTTTATCCTTCCTCCATTGCTTGAGATGCCTGTCTCTGATCTCCTTGGAGCTCCATCAACTCTGCATATCTCACCTCCATGGGCCCCAAACTCTAGCAACTCTAACTGCTCATTAGTTTTCCATGTTGGCACTCAAGTGACATGGTCAAGAATTGCCTCTCTTCCTTAAACAATCATGAATGAGAGTTACCTGTTGGATCTCTTGGGAGTTATCCTATAGCCCATAAGGCTTAATTTCAGTTGGTAGGCCAAACCTTGGATTCTCTCAAAGTCCTCTAAGATCCTCACAATTTCTTGTTGTTGTAGATTCCCCTGGCACCATTCGCTGAGGGTAGTAGTTTGATGAAGTACTTAAGCTAATCCTGTTCTTGCACCCACTCAGTCACACCTTGGATCCAAAGGATTCTAATGCCTTATCTAAAATTAAAAAAAATTGTCGCAGGTTAGCCAAATCTGGTTACTATCCCCCCTCATAGAAGTTCAAGATGCTAGACTCATTTGCTTTCCTTGAGTGCTATGCTTCAGTCCACTTGGTGAAGTAGTAATGTGGTTGTCAAATCCAACTTATGCCCTGGCTTGAATTTGGGATTAAGAACTCCAATGAATCCAAACCCATGCATGAATGGCTAGTCACTGAAATTGGATGCAATGGAGGCAGCAGCCCTCTCTTTACCTTTGAAGACATGCACAATTCTTGCACCTTTTGATCCACGCGAAGCAATCACTGAAAATCTTGGGCTAATAATAACCAGCCTTCATGATTTTTAGGGCTTTCACTCTTGGTGTAAAATGACCACCAGCTGGTCCACCATGGAACTCTTCCAACACCCTATGAATCTGATTTGTGTTAATGCATCTCAGCAGCACTCCATTCACATCTTTCTTGAACAAAACACCATCTTCTATGGCATATGGGACAGCCTACAATCTGAAGTGTCTTCTTTGGGTCTTGTTCATCTCTGGAGGGCATAGGCCCGTGCTTAGGAAGTGCATTATACCTTGGGTCCAACAAGGAGTGGGGACAGCATTATCCTCTTCTTGAGTGCTACCTTGCACAAGTCTATCTTGAACTGTCAAAACAACCTCTTCTTCATTGCGTACTCCCTTTTGCTTGCCCAGAATTAGCTGCTCACACAATCCTTTTCCTCTTACCAGCTTGGTGACCTTGATCTCTATGTCATATTCCATGACACGAGTGATCCAACCTGCTCTTTTCTTATTCAAATCCTTGTTGAGGAGGAAGTCCTTAACTCCCACATGAGAGACCAACAACTGAGCTTTGTTGTTTGAGACTAGATGCTTGAATTTCTTCAAGATTCTGATTACTACAAGTACATGCTTCTCAATAAAAGAATATCTCACCTCATAGTCCTCCAGGCTTTGGCTGAAGAAAGCAATTGGCTGCTCATCATTGTCCTTGTTCTGCTGCACCAAAATGGCAGAAATAGTATCATTACCTCCAAATGCATAGAGGATGAAATCCTTGGAGAAATCCGGGTTGATGAGAGTTGGTGCTTGGGAGATGGCTTCTTTGATTGCTTCAAAACTCTCCTTGCATTCTGCTGTCCACTTGAAAGCCATGCTTTTCTTTAACATCTTGGTGATAGGTTTGACAAGGGCTGAAAAATCTGGGACAAACCTCCGAACAAAGTTTATTCTCCCCAAGAAACTCTGAAGGGCCTTCTTGTGGCTTGGCAATGGTAGTGCTCTTATGGCTTCAACCCTCTCTGGATCAATTGCTAATCCTTCTTTGGAGACAATATGGCCAAGGAGCTTTCCTTCATGTGCTAGGAAGATACACTTCTTAGGATTCAAAGACACTCCAAATCTCCTGCACCTTTGGAAGACTTGTCTCAAATGAGAGAGGTGGTCTGCTGCATTCTTTGAAAAAATAGTGATATCATCAAGGTATATCAGCACCACGTTGTTGATCAAACCTTTGAACGCCATGTCCATTGCTCTTTGGAAGGTAGCTCCAGCGTTGGACAACCCAAATGGCATTTTCCTGTATGCATAAGTTCCCCATTTGGTTGTGAAGGCTGTCTTGAACTGATCTTCTTCCTTCACCATAATCTGATTGTAGCCCGAGTAGCCATCAAGTAGTGAAAACCTCTTGGAGCCAGCCACCACTTGCAAAATTTGCTCCATAGAAGGGAGTGGGTAATGGTCCTTGAGAGATTCTCTATTCAAGTCTCTGAAGTCAACACACAATCTGATCTCTCCACTCTTCTTTCTGACTGGAACTAAGTTGGCAACCCAACTAGAATGCTTGATTGGGAATATGATTCTTGACTCAATCAACTTGTTCAATTCCTTCCTCATGAGAGGTTCCATGTGTGGATTGACTGGCCTTTGTTTCTGCCTGATGGGCTTAGTATTTGGATCCAACTCAATGGTGTGTTGAGCTAACTCGGGATTGAAACCTTTCAAGTCTTCGTAGCTCCAAGAAAACACATCAGGGAACTCTTGACACAGCTGTATGAACTCATACTTTTCTTGTTCAGTTGTCATCTTTCCAATTTGCAATGGTTTGTTCTCTTCCACCAAGATGGATACTGAATCTTCTCTCTTGACCTGAATGTTTGCTTTCTCTTTCCTAAACTGATCATTGGGATTGAAAATGGACTCCAAAGTGATAAGTCCCTTGGGCAGCTTGTTAGTTCTCAGCTGTACCACTTGGTCACCATACTGCTGCTCTAACTTTTCCTGATTTTTGGCTGAGAATTCAGCCTCTTCTTGCAAGAAATGGATGATTTGCTGATCATTTTCAAACACTTGCCAACTTACATTGTTATCTGGCACTGAAGGCCTCACAATCACATGGATGTTTGGCTGTACCTTGTCTTTTTGAATGCTCTCCACAACGTCAAAGGCTGCCCCAACTGCTGCAAGCCTGTCAGCAGCTTGGTTCTCTTTCCTAGGAACTGATTTGATGCCAAAGCCCTCAAAATCTTCAATGAGGTCCCACACCCTGTTCTTGTAGCACTTGAGTAGATCATTCTTGGCAGCATGCTGCCCTTTGACCTGATTTACAATCAATTCACTGTCACCAAAGACTTGCAAGTTCTTTATTCCTCTCTTTATTGCCCAATGCATCCCTTGCACCAAGGCTTCATATTCAGCAGTGTTATTGGAGCATGCAAACTGAAATCTAAAAGCTGAATAGTACTTTACTCCTTGAGGTGAAACCAGCATGGCTCCCCCTCCGGCACCTTGTCTACTCCTTGATCCATCAAAAAACAGCTGCCATACCTCATTGTCATCCTTGTGGTCTGGCTTGGTGATGCTAGGAATGGGCTGATCTTTTTCATGTATGCAATAGACTCCTAGCTCAGATTCTTCTACTTCTTGATAAGGATCAAAAGCATGCACCTTGTTTGCCCATTCATCAAGAGTTAGATCCGGGATGCTTCCAACCTTGGTGTCAGCTTCATCAGTGCTTGGGTGATCTTCTTGATCAAATGCCGAACAGTTGGCATTGATCTGACTTGGAGTGTAGGGCTCAATGTGGAAGTTTGCAATAGGTTCAGACCTGATTGTAGCTTTGGTTCCATACCTCGTTCTGAACAGCATGTGTGACCAATCAGCAGACAAATATCCTCCAATCTTGGCTGTGAAATCTCTTGACAAACATAGGGCAAAGAGTGGTGGAAGGTCTATAACTGATACATCTTGTAAAACAACAACATTTGGACATGCATGCAAGGTAAGACTCAAGTTTCTAATCACCCCAACTGTTGTTACTGCTGTCCCATCCAACTGCACTACCCCTTTGGATATGGTTTCATATTGAAGTCCTAGCTGATCAGCTATTTGCTTGGGCATCACTGAGCTACTTGCCCCGGAATCAATCATGCAATTGTGCACCAATTGGTTTCCAATGATTAATGAGACATAAAAAGGAGGGGGCTTCAACATTTTACCTTGCTGTCCTCCATGATTCCCTTCAGGCTGGGCAGCATTTGTGAGCACCTTCTCTTGCATTTGGACTTGCTGATTCGAAGTTGGCCAGTCCTTCATGGCAGCTTGTAGCAAATCTCTCTGGCCTGGGATAGATAGGGATTCCCACATTGATATATTTACATTTGTCTTCTTCATCTGATCAATGATACTAAATGGTGATGAAGGATCTCTTTGTTGTCCCTTGGTTTGCATATTCATCCCTTGCATGTGGGCAGCAACAACTGGTATTTGAGTTGGTTTAGGAGCTGGTTTGGGTGCTCCTTGCATGTTTGGGACTACATTTTGTTTGCCAAAAGCTTGTGGAGTGGTAGAAGGTTGTGGATTACTTGGAGCCAATGGCTGTCCTTCACCCAAATTTCTCCTTTTTGACCTTGTGTTGGCTGCAACACCTTGAGAGGGTATTTGATTCATACCACAGAAATCTTCAGCCTGCCAATTGACAAGAGTAGTTTCGTTCAGAGATGTTCCTTGCTGAGGTGCTTCTTGCTGCTGATCCTCTTCGTGGCTGGACTCTTGCGACCCACCAATGGTTTGCACCATAAGAGCCTGATTTAATGCACCGTTAAAGCACATTGATTGGTTATGTGGCTGACTACATGGGAAACACCAATCATATTCTTGGGCCATGTTATTTTGCACCGGTACCAAAGCTCTGGATGTGGATGCAACATTGGGGTTATCGGGCTGAAATGGTCTGTTGGCAGGAGGCCTTGCTTGATTCTGATTTGCAGCTAGATTGGGTGGTCTTTGAGGCTGATATGGCTGCCTGTTAGGCTGAGCTTGAGGCTGATAAGAAGGTCTAAAACTTTGGGCTTGCTGCCTTTTGAGTGTAACCAGCTCATTACCTAGATTTTGCAATTGCTTCATGACTTCTTGAAGCTCGTTTGAGGCACTAGAAGATGAAGTAGAAGCTTCATTTGAACTCTGATTTCTAGGAGTGGGAATAGGAGCTAAATTAGGCACTTGACTAGTACTTGGGCTCTCTAAACTTGGATATAATGGCATTGGAGGCCTAGGAGCTAGCTTTCCAGCTTGAATCAAACAATTTTCAGCCCTAATGGCAATGCTATAAGCCATAGGGATAGTTATGCCTCCCATGGACTGAATTAACATAGAAATATCAGAATTTAGAGCTTTGAGATAGTAAAGAAAAGTACCTTTTGCTGTTGGCCTGACTGCCACTGGAATTCTCTCCCAAGTCCTTTGAAATCTGAAGTTAAAATCAGTCAGCTGCTCATTGGGAGTTCTTTTGATGGTTGTTAGCTACTCCAAAAGGGACAAGTTGTCTCCCTTTTCCCCAAACTGCTCATGGAGGGCTATACATAGCTGATTCCAATTTTGAATAGAACCTGAGGCAAGGCTCCTGAACCATTGTAAAGCTTTCCCCTTGAATGAGGATGCCAGCAATTTGACAGCAACTTGCATCTCATTGATTTCATGAATTGCACAAAGGTTGGCAATGTCTTTAACATGATCACCAGGAGTAGTCTGGTTCTCTCCAGTGAAGTATGGAATGTTCTTCAATGCTGCAACTGGGATTGGATGTTGTGCATTGAGAGCAAGTGGGCTGCTGCCAGTGAAATTGACATACGGATTCGGTGGTTGCGCCATTCTGATTGGCCTGAGAACCCTTGTTGATTGGATGAAAGGCCTACCAGGTGGAGGTGTTGACAAGGTTCTATTAGGTGGAGATGGAGATCTTTGAGCTCTTCTTCCCCTTCTTTCTCTTCCTGGAGATAGGTGTAGATGAACAAACAATCCTTCCTCCCTAGTTCTTGACCTGGTCTGTATTCTTCTCATAAATTTGCCAGGCTTGGACTGCTGAAACCAGTGGATTATGCTTCTTTTGGAGTCGCCAGATGTGTGATTTTAAGCTCCTTCAAAGCTGGAACTTACAACAAGTGCACATCGATCTTGTTGCAATAAAAGTGAAGACCTCTAAGGTCCCACCGAGCGTGCCAAAACTGTTAGTGCAAATCACAGCACCCCTGGATGTTGATCAATTTCTAGATGGGTTGATCACTAGCATCCAGTGTGATTGCACAACATTGAAGCCTTTCTCCAAGTGTGGGACCTTGCAAAAATGAGAAAGGAATCTCCAGATGAAGGCTGGTTCCTATTCCTCTGTTCAGATGCACACAAAAAAAAATGCAGAGGGTTTACTCAAAATCTAATCTAACTTGCCAAGGAGACAGGGTAAGAAGATGCATAAAAATAAACCTAAACTAACAAAGGTGATGCACCGAGGAATGAAGAACACCTATCTTGCCAATAAACACAAACCATTAAAATGTGATGCAAGATCATGCACAGATAACAAAATTTGCAGTGAAAGATCAGGAGGATGCAAATGAACACAGAGAGGGTTGAGAATCATCCACAGACATGCATTACTTGCTCCAAAGATTGATACAATACACTACAAAATGCCAAGAGGCAAAGTTGCATTACAGTTTTAGATGGGAGGTTTGAACTCCAAAAATTCACCTGCCAAAGAGAAGAAGGGAGGGGCAAAACAAGAATGTCCAACCTTAGAAAGAAGCCCCTCGTTAAAATTTATAGGAATAATGAGAGAGGGAAGAGAGAGGAAATCCAAATCTACCCCAACCACCTCTAGGTTGCATTTAATTCATCTCATTATGGTGGTAGGTGAGAACCCTAGCAAACTTAAAAGTGGCGAACTGTATTTTGCATTAAAGTTGTTTGTTGAAACGTCATTTCTGGCCATTACCACGTGCCAGAGGTGTTTCTTGATTTTCTCTCTCCAAACTGAACCAAAATGCAAGATTGACCCCAGAATCATGTAGAGAATTTCACCAGCTTTCCATTGATATAAAGAACGTGAAAATTCAAGCTCTGGATCGAAAGTTATGGCCATTTGAAGATTTAGGGCAAAAACAGGCCCAAAACGGATCGGCGGGAAAAAAAATTGAATTTTACCTCTTTTTTTCATTTTGGAAAATTTTCAAATTTTCCCCATGCTCTGCCACTTGGATGACATGTGCCAGGCTCTGATTCATCGCGGGCTCATCCTCTGAAAATTCCTTTGAAAATTTTTGGCCCACTTGGACACGTGGCATTGACACATTGGTTCGGGCCTGAGGGGCACATTTCAAAATTTTACCTTGTGCCAAACACTTAGCAACTTTTTCCCCTTCTGACACGTGGCACGTTCTGATTCATCCTGCGGGCCTCCTTGTCTCTTTTCGGCCATTTCACCTTTTCACGTCCCACGCGTCCCTCGCGTACTTTTGTCCCAACTGTCCCGGACGAAAATCTCCTGGGACAAATTCTCCGAATTCGAAATGGCTTCCTTGTTCCTGTTTGTGGCCTTTTCACCTTTTCGCGTCCCACGCGTCCCTCGCGTACCTTTGTCCCAACTGTCCCGGACTGCCTGGGACAAATATCTCCGAACCACCCGAAATGGACTGTCTTTCGGCAAACCGGCCGATTCGCGTCCCACGCGTCCCACGCGTACTTTTCTCCCGGTTGTCCCAAAACGCGCGAAACAAAAGACTTAGACGATTTTTCCTTGCTTTCGGCCATTTCGGATTTTTCGCGTCCCTCGCGTCCCGACGTCCCAACTGTCCCGCAGACTGCCTGGGACAAAAGACTTAGCTGATTTTCTTGCTTTTTCGGCCCCAAGCTTGGTACGACGAACCTCAGTACGACCCGAACCCTTCAGACCCGAAATGCTTTAAAACAGTCCTGCAACCTTATTTTTTGCATTTTTTCCATTTTCTCTAACTCGTTGGGATTTCTTCTTGGATGGGAGAGTTAGAAAAAGGCCGAGGGGACCCCAAAAAACATGATTTCGGGCCTTGAATCAATCTACTTGCTCGGGACTGAATAATTTGATGCATGTTATCAAAATTACCTTACTTGCGGTAAGTTTGTGTATTTATCCAAATACTTTCATTCTAGCATGGTCTTCCACAATCCCATGTTGAGAACCATGATATAAATTAAGTTTTGACAATCCAAAAACATTGTTTACATTTATAGGCTCATCTACATGCGAGTATTCAACAGAAGAGGACTCAAATCATGGGCTTGGATGATCCAAAGCTCATCTCATAGATCTCCATTTTTGTCTAAGGGAGGGCCTTCTTTGAGCAATGGCTAAGAGGGATAGATTGGTTGATGAGTAGAGAAATATATGTCTTTACATGACATTGTTTTTGTATGCCTATGTGCATATGCCCCATTATATGGTACGCCTTATATGGCAAATTTGAACTTGATGGTATATGACCTTTGGGATCAATAAAATTTTTCTATTTATTATGCACATTAAAATACCATTTGGAACCTAGAAATAATTTTGTATGAGACCTTACATTTTTGAGATTATTTTCGCAAGAAACTAATATGATAAGTGCACTTGACAATATTTAAGACATTATTGATAAGATTTTTTCACTTATCGGTGATATACATGATTTTACTAGCATGTTTTTCAATGTATAATATGCCCATCAAACTTTGGAAATCAATATTTATATAATGTATGTCATATAAAGATTTACCATAATCTGAGTAATGCAAAGTATTACATTCAATTTATCAATATTCTTCTATTGCTCATGGATTCTTCTTTGTAAACCGGTTCCTATCTTATCATGCACTTAACTACATTCTTGTATGCTTCTTATTCTTCTCACCTATTAAAACTTCCGAGAGTCTTCATAAATTCTGATGCCTTTCATCTGTTCATATTTTGAGAATGTCTCTCCATATGCATTAGTCCTCCAATTCTTGAGAATTGTCTCTAGATGCCACAATGACATTCTGATTCAGACACTCAATGATTCTTGATTGTCTAATCTTGTCCAATTCATGTTATTACCTTTAAATCTATAGACATTTCAATTTATTTGGAAATCACATCACACCCTTCACTAGGCTTGATGACTACCCCTATCCTTTTGAAGGTGCTTTTGAAAGCATCTTTAAGGGTTTATCATAGCATAAATTATGAATATATGGAAGGTCACTACAGTCGTAGGCCATCTTACTCCCATCTAGAACTAAACAAAAAATATTTACTAGGTGATTGATAACTCCTGTCTGTTCTTAGACATACCCCTATCAAATTCATTCTTAAGCCTTTGGATCTAGTCATTTAGGGCTCTTAAGGGACTACGCTCAGACTTTGAGGTAGCAAGAAAGCACAGGTATCCTATAGGGAACCAAAATATTTGCAAGCCTCCACTAGCAATCACCTTGACACCCCGACGTGCAAAACTCTTGGAAGTAGTAGGTTCGGTCCCATGAGCTTCTGTTTGTAGACTACATCATCTGGTAGCCCTACAACGAAACTTCTTATAAGACTACACTATTTTGATACATTTACAAACAATAGGATAGTTTGAGAGAACCGAATGGATTAAATAGAAAACTAACAAAAAAGAAATTACATGAGATGATAGGGTCCCTGACCGATTGGTCTATGAATGCTTGTTAGACATAAACTCATAGCCTAATGGAATGGATTTGACATCAGAGAGTCCTAACTCTGTTCATTTATACAAATAAATCAAGATGAATATAAGAACTTGGTGGAGTTCTCATATTTCAGGGAAACTAGGCTTGCCCTTTGATAAGCATGTTTGGAGCTAGAGGGCTCCGAGAGGTAAACTCTCTTATGCCTGAGTTGAAAATCAAGTTATCACCTATGGATAACCTTGGGATTAAAGTTGGCAAGTTCTTTTCAATATGGACTTAAAAAAATCCCATGATTTTTGAACCTCTATCTACTAACCTTAATGCAAATCTAGTTTCACTCATCATAGCAAGACCTTATGAAGGAAATGTTCACTTGAATACACCGATTTCTTACAATTGTAATGACACGGTGTCAAATAATGTCTTCAAGTACTAGGAGAACTTTCCTAAATGGAGATTGATAAAACTATGCATGTAGAACCTCCCTTAGTCTAAAGGATAAACATCATTAGATGGATCTTGTATTTGATTAGTATTGTCTCTGATCGGTGCCACAGAGTCCTTAAGAAAGGTTTCACCTTCATAAGAACTAAGATTAATGTGAATAGGACATATTTTAGCATCATAGAAGCCATTAAGGAAATAAGTCCTGGAGGTAGCCTGAAAGCATTGGGTAGTTTGTAGGGAACTAAAAGAAGGTCGGGAATCCACTAGAATACAACTTGGCCACCTCAATTAATTAATTGAAGTAATGGTTTTATTTCATAACGAGTTTCCATAATATCTGATATTCGTTGGCATTAATAACTATATCAAAGATCTAGGGAGCCCTCCATCAGTTACTCAAACTGCACTATGATTGTGCATTTGAGCAAGAAGATGAAGGTAACTAATGATAGTCCCTACTAAATCATCTTTCTTCTTGGGAACAACACGTCCGGAAAGAAGAAAATTTAGTGAACTTTATGAGAATTGCGTGGTCAAAATTAGATCTCTACAACTTTGCTTTGATGGTGGTATTACTTATTTTGTCATTGGTGTTCCTGTAAATGACACATCCTTGAGCCAATTACATTTTCAATTGTTTGCATCCAATATATTTCTTACTAAGAGCAAGAACTACATCAATATGAGGCATCTATGAGAGTATAATTAAGTTGTCAGCTCTTATTCCTTGTCAATGAATATTGTGGACTATCCCCCCTCCTCCATAAGCTCATTCAAGAATTCTTAAAACTATTTTTTGAAGAAAAATGTCCCCAGAAGAACCTCCTTATTCCATTTTTTAATGTTATTTTAAATATTTTTTAGACATTTGAAACCCTGAAGATATTATTACCATAGGTGGGAAAATTCCACCATTCCTCAATCCTTTTAAGCAATAGTCAGGGTCTAAGGTCCAGCTTATTATTTTGCATCTAAATGGCCTAGCCTAATACATTATGACACTTCATCATAACTTTAGGATCAGATGGATTGTGATCTGAACTGGTCATCCTCTAAGCAAGAGAGAAAGTCTCATACAGCATGACTCAATAACCATAGAATATCACTCCTATAAAGTTTGATTTCAGTCTTATCAAATATATGCTGGGTCATATTATTTTGAACCCTGACCCATGTAAAATCATCCTCTAAGTTCCACTTTCTAGAATTACCCATTATCATGAAGAAAATTAGATATTGACTTGTTTAGTAGTGACTCTGTATTTTATTCTAGATTGGAAGTAGAGGAGTATTCAGGTAGCCCTATCATCTAATCCCATTCCCTAATTAGGAATAAATTCAGCATGAAGGTTTTATTTCATGTCCATAGATCTTTCCTCCCTAAAAAAGAGTTCAGGGCGTAAACATTTAAAAGAATCCATTTTATTTTTTATACAAGGTATGTGAAGAAAATAACTAAATGATGTTTATTTTGAATTAAAAATTATCCTTCTACATTACTCCCA
The DNA here is from genome assembly GCA_019776745.2 of Taxus chinensis. Lineage (NCBI taxonomy): Eukaryota > Viridiplantae > Streptophyta > Pinopsida > Cupressales > Taxaceae > Taxus > Taxus chinensis. Next base: position 183,967 of record JAHRHJ020003295.1, read on the forward strand.
TTCTCACATGCATGGCAGTCCATCTACAAATGAACCTCTTTCCAAAAGCACTTGGTTTAATTGCTTTAAACTTATCCTCCTTTATTTTGGTTTTTTGGATCACGAGGATATCAACATGGTTATTTATGCTAATATCACTAAGGACCCTATGTTTTTAGGGTTATTCAACCCTCTAATATTTCATGATAATATTATCATTTAAAAAATTTAGGTCTTCCCTTACCTGAAGTAAAGGATCTTTGTCTTCCTTTAACCACTTCCTTCTTTGTAAGTCTTTCTCTAGTCTCTCTCAAAGAGGGCCTACCCACTCCATGTTTGGAGCCACCCAGATCTACTTTAGGGGTGGGATTATTTGGATTCTTCATTGGATGTAAATGTGGTGTATAGACCAGTCTGAGCCTACACTCCACTGTGTCAAACTCATCTAGTCTAATAGCCTTAAACATGTTTCTAACCATAACTAGGTTGGAATATTGTTTTTGGGTGAAAAACATGGACTACCATAAGTTTTCTCCACCACTAGAGACTTAACCTAATACTATTCATTGGTGTCCACTATCTTGTTAATCTTTTCTTGATCTTCCGTAGACTTCTGCACATGGGCAGGAGACCCTGACCTGATGACCCTTCTCCTAAGTGCCACTTTAGTATGTTGAACCTCACCCAATAACTGAACCAATGGGTTTTTATACCAAGTCCTAATTTACAATAGGAGACATACTTAAGGGAAGATGTCACCAAATTCTAGATGAGGTAGCCCGATTAGCTTTCTTTCTCGGCGCCAGCTTTAGCTTGGTAACCAAAACAAAGAATTCTCCTTATTCTATTTGTGTCACCAGAACATTCGGATTTGGCATGTTTAACCTGCCTTAGACTGAATGAGAAACAAAACAATAGGCTAGACTCATAGTCTATATTTTGCTAATACATCTAACAGCCTTACACTTAGAGGTTAGAGTTATAATTATTTGGTACGTTCCTTTTCCATAACAAAATTTAGAACAGAATCAGAGCATGCGAATGGAGTCTTGATAAAACCACAATATGATTTCATATAGATCAACCACAACGATATCCCCCACTCACATGATTTGACGAGATGTCTCTAGGTGTAATGGAGTCTGATAAATCACTCCGAACTATTCTAGTGGCAAGCACAGGTTTTGGCCTCAGGGCACATAAGGATACTACTCTCGATATGAGATTGTAGTAGGATTAAAGCACGGGGAGCATAGGGAACCAAAAAAAATCCACCACTAACATTCACTAGGCCATCCAGACATGTTTTCCTAGATGGTTTGGTCCCACAACCTACTTTTTCCAAACTACAGTGTCTAGGAGCCCTACATTGACTCAGAGTCTAGTATTTTACGTGTTTGCAAACAATATAATAGCAAGAGAACCAAATAGATATGGATAAAACCACAAGAGGATTTCATAGAGGGCCCTGACATGGAGGTCTCAGATCTGACGAGACATTTCTATGTGCCATGGAGTCCAAGAAATCACCTGTCAAAAATATAGCGTGTTTTGGCCTCATGGCTCTTAAGGCACTACGCCCAAACGAGGTACCCCGAAAGCACGAGGAGCGTAGAGAACCAAAAAAAATCCTCCACTAGAATTCACCTGGCCACTCCGATGTGTTGGCATAGTTGGTTCAATCCCACAAGCTTCTGTTTGCAAACTATAGCGTCTAACAACCCTACACTGACTCAGACTACACTATTTTGTACCTTTGCAAACAATAGGACAGCGAGAGAACTGAATGGATATGGAGAAAACCACAAGAGGATTTTTTAGAGGGCCCCAACATGGAGCTATTGGATTTGATGAGATGTCTCTAGGTGCCACGGAGTCTAAGAAATCACCTGTCGAAGATATAGCGTGTTTTGGCCTCATGACTCTTAAGGAACTATGCCCAGATGAGGTAGCCCGAAAGCATAGGCAGTGTAGGGAACCAAAAAAAAGACTCCACTAGTGTTCACTAGGTCATTCAGATGTGTTGGCCTAGACTATTCAGTCCGACAAGATACTGTTTGCAAAATATAGCATCTAGCAGCCTTACACTCACTCAGACTACACTAATTCGTGTGTTTGCAAACAATAGGACATCAAGAGAACCAAATGGAGATGGAGAAAACCATGAGATATTTTCTTAGAGGTCCTCAACGTGGAGGTCTTAGATGTAACGATACGTCTCTAGGTGCCACAGAGTCTGAGAAATCACCTATTGAAGATATAATGTGTTTTGGCCTCAAGGCTCTTAAGGGACTACGCCCGAATGAGGTAGCCTAAAAGCATGGGGAGCATAGGGAACCAAAAAAAATCCTCCAATAGCTTTCACCTAGCCACCCCGGCATTTTTGCGTAGTTGGTTTGGTCTCACAAGCTTCTGTTTACAAACTATAGCGTTTGGCAGCCCTACACTGACTTGGACTGCAGTATTTCGTGCCTTTACAAACAATAGGACAATGAAAGAACTAAATGGAGATGGATAAAACTGCGAGAGAATTTCATAGAGAGATCCAACGTGGAGGTCTTGGATCTAAAAATATGTCTCTAGTGCCACAGAGTCTAAGAAATCACCCGTCGAAGATATAGCGTGTTTGGGCCTCAGGGCTCTTAAGGGACTATGCCCAGACAAGGTAGCCTGAAAGCACGGGGAGCATAGGGAACCAAATTGAAGACTCCACTATCATTCACCAAGAAATCTAGACATGTTGGCCTAGATGGTTTGGTCCCACGAACTACCATTTACAAAATATAGCATCTAGCAGCCTTACACTGACTCAGACTGCAATATTTCGCGCGTTTGCAAACAATAGGACAATGAGAGAACTGGATGGATATGGATAAAACCATGAGAGGATTTCATAGGGCCCTAAAAAAAATTCCATGTTGGTACTGAAGAGCTTCAAACTTTCATTGAACGACTACAAAAATCTAACCTAAATATTCAGAGTAATAGACTAAATCAACATTCTATTTGTCACATATAAAATGAATTTCTTCCTTTAAAAAACTATAGGTGAATGTTCAATCAAAAAATAAATTACAATTCTAAATGAGTTTCAGGCTCAATTATCAATACTTCATTGCATTTTTTCTTGCCAGTATGCTGCTTTTGGAACTACTTGGTTTGATTTGTGAAGTTAAAGCAGCTGGGATTAATAAAAATAATCAACTTGGCATGTTGTCCTTAAGATTATCCATGATTCTATCGACAACATCACATAGATCTTCCATTCTAATTAAGTTGTGATCCTTCCACGCTTCCCATTTTTCCTTTTCTTCTACTCGTATCTTCTCTTTAAGTTCTTCCAGATGTTTTTGGGTAATCAAATTGACTCTTTATGACTTTCAGGAGGCATTTCTTCTTGAATCATAGTGACATCTTCACCTAATTGTTTTTCTTCACGATGTTCATTATCATCTAAAGTTGAAGACTGAAAATTTATATGGCCTTCGGCTTCTCTTTGGGCACAAACAACCTTTTGTAATGTCCAAAATAATTTAGGCTCTTCATTCTCTGTTTGATTGAAGATATTCATTCTTTCAAAATGAACAGTTGGAACATTGGTGGTCTCCCCAAAAAAAATAAGTTCATAGTCTACATAGTTGCATCTTATGGAAAAATCGTTGAACATTAGTGGTTTCCTCCACCCATGCTTTCGGGCTACCTCGTCCGGGCGTAGTCCCTTAAGAGCCCTAAGGCCAAAACATAATGTATCTTTGATGGGTAATTTCTCAAACTCTGTGGCACCTAGAGACATCTCATCAGATTCGATACCTCCACGTTGGGGCCCTCTACAAAATCCTCTCATGGTTTTCTCCATCTCCATTTGGTTCTCTCGTTGTCCTATTGTTTGCAAACATGCAAAATAGTGTAGATTGAGTCAGTGTAAGGCTGTTAGATGCTATATTTTGCAAACGGTTGTAGACACCAAATTTGTGTCTTACGACCCCTTGTGACCCGCATCGCATTTCGTAACCTAACCTCACCACCTAAACCTTACACAATTATTTATTAATTACCTTATAATTAATAAATCCACATCACCATATCTGCCACCTCATGTCGCCACCTCATCATGACCTAGTCTTAACCCTAAACTAACCTAATTAAGACCTATAACTTGGTCCAATTCCACACCTATGACTAATTACTCCTCATCCGCACCTAAAACCAACTTCATAATGACTTGACCAAGCCCGCTACCAATCCATCGGAAGAAAAGGAGGGAAAGCTGGCTATTTTACAAAAAATAGCCCGCTTTGACCCGACCAATACCGGTTCCTACTCGACCGCCGTCGGTTCCGTAACTGCCATTGGTTCCCTGTAAATGACCACTTCCAACCAAAAACAAAGGATCGGATTTTCATTTGATGGGGAGAAGGAGAAATCATCGAGAGAATCCATATTTTGCTTGGCCGAGCAGAGACAAGTGAAGAAACAAGAAGAGATTACAGAGAAGGACATCAAGCCCAAGACTGCAACTGAATAACCAGAGCCCAGTAACACTCATCCGAGCATCAGAAAAGAAAACTGCATCCCACTTGGGTCCTGTCTTCATCATCACAGTCCTGAAACTTGCATCTACATCAGGGGAAAGTAAGTAGTATGTTATATGTTTCTAAGCACCATTTTCTTGAGCCTGTTGATTAATAGTAATCATAAGTTTATTCCTAGATCTACTATTACCAGCCACTACTACACTTAACCTTCACCCACACACCCTGATATTGCCCAGAAGGCCATTTTACCACACTCTGAGTCTTCCCTATCCTCCCATAATTCCCCTCAGCCATCCACCAATCCTAATAACCCCACAATCACCTTGCAACCAACTTCTATCCAAAAGCACTTAGATTGTTGCCCCTACCGGTATCGTTTATCCTCTACTGGCATCGGTTATCTAACCGCGGTCGGTTACCCAGTGACCGCCGTCGATCACTGTGACTTATACCCCAAAACCTTTTGCTTGCCTACTTGCCACCTAACAACCCCAAATCCAGCCTGGTTTATCCCTATAACTCAACCTGAACGTATCAATGACCAGTAACCGAACAAATAAAGTGGCGCTTTATTATTGATAGTTTAGTTTCTATTGCTTTGTAACGAGATACCTAAATCGTGATTTTACAATAGCTTTCTATATTATCATTTGTGTTAAATCGTATTAAAAAGGGAACTGACCACCTTCGAAAGGAAGTTTTTATATTTCCTGGGCCTAAGGCAGATCCCTCATTTGTTGTCTAATTAAAATCTTGTGGTCTTGTATTCTTACTTGCAGGTAGTCCTTCCAAGACAAAAAGGAGTTCTTTGCAGTCGATCTGATCTCTCTCTACGGTACGCGCACACCATCTCAACATTCAACAGGTATTCCTCCTAGCCCTAACCCTTATTGTTTCTCGAAGGAATGATAGGATAGAAGCAAGTCTATTCTGCAGAGCTGAAACATTCCATGTGAAACAACGGTAGCTTGTGGGACTAAACCGTCTGAGCCAACATGTCTAAATGGCTTGTTGAACACTAATGGAGGATTTTTCTTGGTTCACTACACTCCTCGTGCTTTTGGGATACCTTGTTCGGGCGTAGTCTCTTAAGAGCCCTGAGACCAAAACACCTTATATCTTCGACATGTGATTTCTTAGACTCCTTGGCAGCTCGAGATGTCTTGTCAAATCTGAAACCTCCATGTTGAAACCATATACGAAAGCCTCTTGCGGTTTTCTCCATCTCCATTCAGTTCTCTCGTTGTCCTGCTATTTACAAATGCATAAAATATTGTAGTCTGAGTCAATATACGGCTGCCAAACACTATAGTTTGCAAACGAAAGCTTGTGGGACCGAACCAACTACTCTAACACATCGAGGTGGCCAGGTGAACGCTAGTGGAGGCTTTTTTTTGGTTCCCTATGCTACCTGTTCTTTTGGGATACCTCGTCCGGGTGTAGTCCCTTAAGAGCCCTGAGGCCAAAACACGCTATATCTTCGATGGGTGATTTCTCAGAATTTGTGGCACCTAGATATGTATCATCAGATCCAATACCTCCATGTTGAGGCCCTCTACAAAATCCTCTTGTGGTTTTCTCCATCTCCATTCTGTTCTCTCGTTGTCCTACTATTTTCAAATGCACGAAATACTGCAGTCTGAGTTAGTGTAAGGTTTTCCATTACAAATCACCTGAATAATATGGTGGTTCATACAATATAGGTGGTGAAATGAGAATTTTAATAAGATATTTTTACAATATAGGTGGTGAAATGAGAATTTCTATTTGTTTTTCCTTTCTAATATTTAATTTCTCTTAGCTTCACTTTGCTTCGAGAATAATAAATTCTCTACTAACAGTGCCAACCACGTGAAGGTGAAAGATTTTTTGGCACCACTAACCTACATAAACATGTTAGTAAGAAACTAAATAGAATTTTAAATCATACAAAATTTAAACAAAATCATTTAAGTAAATATTCAAATTAAATTCATGAAGAACATACCTTTGCAAATTCAATCCAATCAACCGCAAGGATCAACTCTATTATTGACAGTAGCAAGAATTGCTTCATGATCTGATTCATGAAGCTTCCACAGATTCTTGTTTGATGGCTAACCTCGATATTTGATCAATTTAATATTTGTTACAAAGACCAAATGTGAATAGTTAATTATCTTCCGAAGTACTTCATAGTCTTCAAACAACCAAATGTTTTATTTTATTGATAGGATATCATCAAAGCCAAGTTCCAGTGACTACCACTGAGCCAATGGGATACTCAAGGTCTTCACCATCAATGACTATGGAAGTCAATTTTTTTCCCCTCTACAAAACAAGACAAGAAGTAGTATGTTCCCTCTTTGTTAAATTCCATTGCAATAACTACAAAAACGTGCCCTATTTATCACAAAGTAAAATTGTTCAATCAATTTAAAAGTACATTAAGAGTTGACCATTTAATAATTTATAAATCTAAAACATGGCATGTACATATATGTATGTACCTTATTGCACTAAATCAAAGACTTGGTCAAAGTCAAGTGATGTTATTCATTGATCTAAAGACCCTACAAGTTGTAATGCTCGTGAAACTTGATGTGTGTTGAGTGGAATTAGAGGTCTACAAGTCCATTCATCCACCCATTGTTGTGACTCACATTCATTCCACACAAAATCAATGCATGATATACAAAAACATGTCATGCACCTAGTATAAATAGTCTAAGCATTTACATCTGAACTACGAAATAAGTGCATATCACTTGATCTTGTAATTTTCATACAATCTTCAAAGTTTTCCAGATGTTGTTCCTCTATCAGCCAAAAATATCTACGAATCGTTTATCTCTCTTGAGATTCATGGCCCATATTCTTGACACACCAATCAACAATGTTTTTGTATCTGTAATTTAGCACCATCCTTGAACTTTAAACTCTTCTCTTACAAGTTCTCTTTTCACACATGCTCCTGCACCATCATAATCTTCTCCTTTTCCATGCCCTACCTCAGTAAAAAATTCAGATAGTTGTGCATTTTTTTCTTTGTGCATACTGCTTAGCAAATAAAACATTTGTGCTTCTTGGAATTGTGATGTGCAATTGTTCGACCAAATGTAATGTGGATCAAAACTAATGTTCCTCTTATTCAAGTTTTGCATAAAACACCTAGAAAACACCCTTGCACATATTTTGTAGAATGTGTCTGATCATCACTGATGTAGAAATGATAGTCTCTTAATATTTTTTCAATCTTGCTCTATGCTTTTAGGAGAGTGCATGAATGTTATATGCACAAAAATAGAAACTTGCATTGAGTTTATAATATTGAGACTGAACCTCCATTTTGTGGCTACAATGTGTAATTATCTGCAAAATAAAATATTGAAACAATAGTACCAAGTGGGAATGTATCCTTACTTAACTTGAATTGTTCATCCAACCATCGAGCTCTATATGTGTGCCTTTGACCATAAATCTCTGAATTTGATATAGGTAATTGTTTTTCTAACAAGCTCACACCTCTAAGATTCTTTTTCATCTTTTAATTGATATGCTACTGATTTATATTTGTGTGAAATCAACCAATTCTTTTCCTATTGAATATGTACTCTCCTCATGGATATAACTTTTCAGATTTGGCAAGCCACCGCATATATTGCACATTTCCATCCAAACATGCTTTGTTATAAAAGAAAATTGTCTTGTTGATTTTTCACAAAATATTGTCAGAATAAATTCCCTTAAATATTTTTATGGGACATTTAATCCACATTCCTGCAACATGATGTCATTATGCAAAACACAACATATTTGACAAAAAAACATCATAATGCATTGTAAAGCCAACATGATACCTGCAACAACAAGTGGTACGTGAGTGATTGATTTTCACATTAAAGGGGTTGCTCATTTCAAAGAATCTTTGGCTAATGTTAATTTGTTGATTTTCATTCTTAAACTTAGAGAACATTTTTGTTTGAGTCATATCTAAGAAATTTTTGCACACGATTCACGATTATGAGAACTTGTTCTTCTTTTTACTATATATCTTCTATTCGGTGACACCCTTGTGTTCTCATTCTAAAAATTTTACAATTAATTCTTTAGAATATCAGATGTATTCTTGTCTTTTCATGGAAGTCTTCTAGTGAAATCCCAATAGTCAGTGTTATTGACTAACTCAAGACATTTACGTATCTCTATTGCTTTCATTAGTTTTTTTCTATTTAGCTTCAAAGCACTACTTGTTTTTCTAATCAAGCATTTATTAACTGTTTTATCACTTACTATACAATTAGTAAGTGCACGAAGTGTAGCATTACTATCTTTGGTGCATCTTTTGCCACCTACAGTTTGGTATGCTTTATGTATGTTTTCAACAATTGATGCATTTTGATCAACAATGTTAGATGTTCCTAACCCAGGGTCTTCATTATAGATCTCATCTTAATTAATTTCATCAATGTAACAAATAATTGACATCTTTGTGTCATTTAAATTCTCAAAGTAACTATCCCAAATTCCAATAGCTTTTCTTCTCACATTTCTTTCAGAAATTTTTGTTAGGCATTGGTTTTATAATGTTTTCATCAATTTCAATTAAGTGAATTGTTTTCTTCGCAAAATGGAAGGAGGTTTTCTTAGAGGTGAAGATTTGTTTACAAGGTTACTTTCTTCATTCAGTGTTTTATACAAATTTCGAGGTTAACATTTGGATTCTTAGGTAAGGGTTCAACATTTGGATTCATATAAATTTCTTCATCCATACCAACATTATCATTCAATTCAATATCATTATTCGTTACACAATCATTATTCATTACAAAATCATTATTCTCTACATTTTCATTATGTATTTCATCCCCATTTTCTAAATACATTTGATATAGCGGATGTACCTTGCCATGCTCAAATTTTTTTTGCATTCTCTTCAATTTCTTTATTATCTTCTCTTCCAATTGCTCCGGTGTCTTGTTCTTGACTTTACTCTTGTCCTTAGCTTGATGTTTATCACCCATAATTAGAAAAAATCAACTAGTGGGGTAGGGGATAAAATGAACTACTAAAAAATGTGCAAGAATGTAGAGAAAATTGTAGACAAAACAAAATGTTTGCAGAATTCCCGTGAAAGAGATGTAAGGGACATTAGGGGGCCACAATATATAAACAAAGAAAAATGTGTACGCGTTATGTAACACGTACGCATTATAACGTGTACTCATTTTGTATTTTCTATTTTTCCAAGCCATGCCTCAAGGCTTGGGATCCGGTTTGGATTCCCAAGCCTGAGGCATGGACCTGTACAAACACAACAAACAACATGTTTTTGCAAAGAAAATGTAAAAATGTCACTTCCTCTATGATAAATCGAAAATAAAACAATTGATCCATTTAAAAAAAATTATACAAGGACGTAGAGCAGAGTTTCTTCTTTCTAAAAAAATAATTTTTCAAATTTTATGACTAATATAAGGTTTCCATATTATTTATTTTCTAACTATTCATTTTTATAGCTATTTTTTTAAGTGTAAATATTTCTATCTTTGATGGTGTATCTTTTTTTTAAGGTGATCAAAATTTAAAAAAAATATATACTAGTATTAAATAACACATACATTAAGCACAAAGTCTGAACATATGTATTAATATTTCTTTTGTTACAAGAAAACACAGTCTTTCTCTCCTCACTTATTTTTTCATACAAAAATGTCCACCTAAATATAACAAGTATTCTAGTAGTTATAGAAGGAGGGAGGAAAAAAGACAACAACAAACTAACTACTTACAAAATATCTAAAACGTCAACAGTTGGCTTTTGGCAAGTTTTTGGATGGCAACATCCCATGGTGCAAAACATGGATGAGGTCATCATGTATGCCAACATGCTTTTTAAATATTTTAACAAAATATCAAATATCAGCATCCCAGAAAGAATGGACTACTCCTTGTCAGTGTAAAAGGGCACACTTTTCTGCATGTCGACATGACAATTTTTCCCCTTAGTAAAGTGGCGCAACTTTCGGCACGTCGACACGGAAAAAATTCCCCTTTGGCACAATTTTTTGCATGTCAACATGACATTTTCTCCCCATTGGCGCAACTTTTGGCATGTCAAACATGGCATTTTCTCCCCATTGGCGCAACTTTTGGCTTGTCAACATGACATTTTTTCCCCATTGGCGCAACTTTTGGCATGTCAACACAACATGTTCTCCCCTCCCCATTGGTGCAATTTTTGGCATGCCAACATGACATTTTCTCCCCATTGGAGGCAACTTTTGGCACGTCAACATGACATTTTCTCCCCATTGGTGCAACTTTTTGCATGTTAACACGACATTTTCTCCCCATTGGAAAATTCTTCTAAACCAAACCAATTACTCAAAAGCTAAGGGCATTGCAACGCATGTGGGACTCAAGGCCGCTAGCTCATCATCAAATAGGCTACCCGCATCTAATCTCTCATCTGGCCAAAATTTTCATTTTAGACGAGAGCAGGGAAATACACCCCTATTGGGGAACGGTTACTCTTCTATCTTAGAAAATCTTCAAAGCGAGGCCATTACCTTCCACCTAAAAACCAAACATTGGTTTTGACCCTTCTCGGCCCATGCCGCCGGGTATTAAAGAACATGGCTTCTGTAACTATCATCGAGTAAAGGGGTCATAGTGACGGAAATTACATCATTTCAAAATTTGTCTAATAAATGCTCGAGAAAGGTGGGAGTAACATGGATAATCCTAATGCACCTACCCAAAAAACCTAACACCTTAAGGAAACCCAGTTCCCATCATGCTCCTTCATCTGATCCAACCGGTAAGACCGCAAACTCATGATACCCACCCGTGAGCGTCCACACTATCTTTACCTGATGTACCTGTCACATCCAATTACCTCACATTCCTTCCATAGAGGAAATCCTAGGACCCAAAACTCCTCCTTCCGCATCCAAACCAAACCTCCCTTGGTCCTTCATCTGAGAGGAAACATATTTCATCTCCTTCATCACTATGGAGAAGTATTTTCACATCGAGACCATCCACCCCTGTTTCTCCAACTTAGAGAAAGTTTACCCCTAATACCTACTCCACCATTAGGATCACCCAAGTACCTCTCACACAGCGGAGCACCATCATCCTCCTCTTACCCATAGAGAGCAAACATCATCTCTCCAACTATAGTGATCTCCATCATCTCATCTACATTGCTTGACAGTTGAAAGAAAGCTTTGCCTTTGGTGAGCATTCTCCATTGCCTACTCCAAATTCTTGTAGAACCCACTTTAGCTCTCTTACCCACATAAGCTTAAAAAAAAAACTAGCCAATTTCCTATCTCTAAACACATTTTACAGGAAGTGCCCAGTAGGTCCTCATCAAACTCACCTACGTACGGTGAAGCTTGCGTTGGCTGATCCTTATCATTATTTGTTTTGGGATAGAGCTTACTATGGGGCGCCTTTGCTCCTGTCTCATCCCCCCACGCGATTCAGAGTCATTGTGATACATCAACTATATACCCAAAAGTATTCTGGACATCAAACCAAACACAACCACCTTGATCACAAATCCTCCAGGACACCAATCATAACTGACATACACCCTGCCAATAACCCAAACTACAACTACACCAAAAACCACACGTGACATTCATCCTAGACAAACAATTGACCACTTCGGGGTAACCACGACTACCAACCTTACAACCACCATCACACTAGATGTAACGACACCTCAAAAGAAAACCACACCTACTCTGACACCTAAAAAGAAGCCATCAAAGCCATAGAACTCATACTACGCTACGCAATACACTTGGCCCCATCCATATTAGGATTCTAACTTCCATCACATGGTAAGAACCTCCACCCCCATTCAATAAACAAAAAACACAAAAACTAGTCCTTCTCACAAACCTAGAACCTACCCGACAACCAACTGAACTACACACAACCTATAGCATATTTACCACCCACTAACTCCAATACCCTCAGTTATTGCTCACTACTGAGTGCCCAGTTCAACAAACCACTTAAGACTAAGAAATAAATAGGGTTAGCTTAGAAAATTATGGAATAATTGTTTTTATTAGAAGTGTTCTCAACTAAGTACAAGACATCAATTTTCATAATAGGTTCCGGAAAAACCTACTTACCAAACACAAGTTTTCCTTTACTACTTATAACATGTTTACAAGTGAAATTTTGGGTTAATGTTCTAGTTAGGTTCAGGGAGTAATCGTACCCCTGCTTGCTATCTAACAGGCTAGAGATTCAACTAGATTTTTCTCAATTCAAGCTTTCAAAATTTCCATAAAACAATTCCAATGATAAAAATTTTTCTCACATTTCTGCGTGATATAAATAAGTACTCCTAACTCCTGTAGAACTGTCAGAGATATAAGCGGGTGGAGTCTTGGGGTCAAATTTCAAGAGGGACAATGCAAGAGGAGTAGGAGGCACCTTGGCGGGTTGGAGGTTGCAGGGTGAATTGGAAAATTTCCCAATGTGGGTAAGAAAATGTGCCAACCCATGTAGCTCACCCAGGGAAACGGTCAGGCAGGAAAAAGGTGAAAAAGGGGAAAGGGAAGGGTGGGGCAGCAGACTCAATTTGGCGAGTGGCGCCTGGGGGAAAAAAAGGATAGAAGGACGAGCGGGTCCACGCGTACTGAAGAAAGGGAACTACGGAGGGCAGAGTTGGGGTCGTGCAAGGATTTTTCTAATTTTTCCCAAATGCCCAAAAAAATAAATTCCTCCGAACCTCCGCCGCCCCCAAGGTGCCACGTGGCATGCTTTCATTGGCGTGGGCCGGCGGGGTCACAGGAAATTTTGCCAATTTTTTTTTATAAAAATAAGGGATTAAAAAAGGCAGGCTCAATCATAGCAGAAAGGGCGAAACATGGTTGCCATTATTGGTTGTTGGGCAACAGAGGGAAAAGTGGAAAATTTTCCAAAAAATTTCAAAAAGGTTAAGGTGTAAATTTTTATTGAGCCTTCAGCCAGCACCCGGAGGACATGATAGCCTCTAATTAGTGCGGCCGATGGAGGGAAAAGAAAACTTGAAAATTTCTCGAGCCTAAAATTTGAAAATTTTCTCTAGCCCAAAATTTTTAAAATTTCTACAAAAAAAAAAAAAAAAAAAAAAAAGTAAAAAAAAAAAATAAAAAAAAAAAAAAAAAAAAAAAAAAAAAAAAAACAAAGGGGCAATTTTGATGGGAAAATTTTTGGGGTGCAGCCACACCGACAGGGAAATTGTTCTCAATTTTCCCGCCAAGAACAAAAACTTCCAAAGTGTCTAAATTGAGCTAGAAATCTCAGGTTTGGGATAATGAAGCGACTTTTCAGAAATCTCTCAAGGCCCTATTTGACAAAAAAAAAAAACCATAAAAATTGCTTTTAGATTAATATTTAAGGTCAAGTTTGACAAAATATCTGTAGCTAAATTTGTAACTGACATTTTTCCCACTTTCCAATTTGATTAAATTTGAACTCCTCCTTCATCCACATGCAAAAAAAACATGGAGGATAGTCTAGGGAGGGTTAGAGTGTTTTAGGAATTCAAATTGTCAGTTTGTGTCGAGGTTGGCAATTTTTCCGGTAATAACGGAAAATGGTGCAAGTTCCCTTGGAAAATTGCATTAAAGTTTTGGAGAGTCATCCTTGCTGTTTATAGAAAATTTGATTCCTTAGGTAGTAATAAGGTCTAGTTGACAAGTGGTTTTCAAAATTAAGTGTCTTAGTGTAAGTAAGGAATCGGTTATTGTATGGAAAATAGGAGTTGAGAGGATGAAGAGAGAAGAGAGTGAAAGGGGTAGTCAAAGGGAAAAAGAAAGGGGGGAATGAAAGGGCATAGGAGGAAGAAAGGAAGAAAAGAGAGGGAGGAGGAAGAAGAAAGAAAAGGGAAATGAAAAGAGGAGGGAGGAGGGAAAAGAAAAAAAGGGACAAACTCCCCCCCCCCCCCCCTGTTTTAATGTCAGGCTGCAAGGAAAATAACATTGACTTATTCAATATGGTTCTCGTCAACAATCCAACAGAGTTTCCATTGCAAGTAAAAATCAGATTTTACAATGGAGAAGATAACATATAGAAAAGGTTAAAAAATTTTGAAAAAGGAATTGCATTCTTTCATTTTGTCACAAATACAATGTTTACAACTTTTTTTTTCATTTGACGTTTCTAACAACGAAGGTTAAACAGACAGTCATTTTCCCTATAGTTCCGGAAACAAAACCTACTTAACCAAAACACAATTTCTTTACTATAACTACTTATAACATGTGTACAAGGTTGAAATTTTTGGGTTAGATTTGTTCTAGTTAGGTTCAAGGGAGTAAATCGTACACCCCATGCTTCTCCTCTAAACAGGCTCAAGCTGCAACCTACTAAGATTTTTCTCATATTCCAAGCTTTCAAATTTCCATAAAACCATTCCCAATGGTAATAAAATTTTTCTCACCTTTCTGGTGATAAATAAGTACTCTTTCCTAACTCCTTCCCTGTAGAACTCATCTTAGCGGGTGGAGTCTTGGGGTCAATTTCCAGAGGGACACATACCAGAGGCGAGGAGGGCACCTGGCGGGTTGGTAGGTTGCAGGGTGAATTGGAAAATTTCCCAATGTGGGCCTTAAGAAAAATGTGCCACAATACTCCCAGTAGCCTCCCCAAGGTACAACGTTGTCAGGTCCAGGGAAAAGTGTGAAAAGGGTAAAGGGAAGGGGGGGGCAGCAGACCAATTTGGCGCGTTGCGCCTGAGGGGAAAAAAGGATAGAAAGTACGCTCGGCCACGCGCTCACTGAGCAGGGAATCTACGGGGAAGGCAGAGTTGCGGGCTGGGAAGGTTTTTATAATTTTTCCCAACTTCCCCAAAATGAAATCCTCCCGGAACCCTCGCCGCCACTCCAAGGTGCCACGTGGCATGCTTTCATTGGCTGTGGGCCGGCGGGTCAACATGGAAATTTTTTCCAATTTTTTTTATAAAAACTAAGGTATTTAAAAGAAATTCAGCCTCCATCATAAGTCACCAGGGGAAACATGGTGCCCTTTGATTGTTTTGGGCCAACAGAGGGAAAGTTGAAAATTTTCCAAAAAATTTCAAAAAGTTTAAGGTTAAATTTTTATCTTCGCCTCCGCCTCAGCCCCCGGAGACATGTGGGTAGCCTCTAATAGCTCGGCCGATGGAGGGCAAGTGAAAATTTTTCTCTATGCCTAAATTATTGAAAATTTTTCTTCTAAGCCCAAAATTTTGAAAATTTTCTAAGGGCAATTTTGATGGGAAATTTTTGGGTTGCAGCCCGCAGGAAAATTTTCTCAAATTTTTCCCGCCAAGGAACAAAACTTTAAAGTGTCATAAATGACTAGAAATCTCAGTTTTTGGGAAAATGAGGACTTTTCAGAAATCTCCAAGGCCTATTGAAAAAAAAACATACAAATTTGCTTTAATTAATATTTAAGGGTCAAGTTTGCAAAACTACTTAGGCCTTAAATTGTTCCACTGAATTTCCAACTTTCCAATTTGATTAAATTGACTCCTCCTTCACTCCAACATGTCAAAAAAAAACAATGGAGGATCAGTCTAGGAGGGTTTAGAGTGTTTTTAGTGAATCAAATGTCAAGTTTGTTCGTGTTGCATTTTTCCGGTAATAGACGGAAAAATGCGTGCAATTCCCATTGGGAAAATCATAGTTTTTGGAGGATTCATTCTTTGCTTGTTATACGAAAATTTGAGTTCCTTAGGTAGTACTAAGTCTAATTTTCAATGTTTCACAACTTATTGTCTAGTGTAATGAACTGTTCTTTGTTTTAAAATATTATTTGATAGGATGAATTATAGGCTAGGTGAACTGTTTCTTCAAATTGGACCCTCCATTTTTCCTTTAAAAGTGCCATAATGAATTTCCTAACTTAATCAAATTATATGCCTTATTAAAACAACCCCCCACACCCACAACCCACCCGCCGTAACAACCCCAACCCCCCTCCCCCACAACCCCACTTTAACGCAAAAACCGAAGGGGGGGGTGGGAGTAAAAAGAGGGGTACTCCTGACATACTAGAAAACATAAGGTGGGGGGTGGTTGGAGGCGGGGGTGATGGGGGGGGTATAGGACGAAGTAACACACGGTGAAGGTGGGGGGTTGGAGGTGGTGTGTTGGTTTTGCGGTTTGTTGGTGTGGGGGTGGGTGGTTGTGTGGTGTTGGTTGGGGGTTTGTGGAACGAGAAACAAACAAAAAAAACAAAAAAAGCACCAAAAAAAAAAACAAAAGGTGGGGGGTGGGTGGGGTAGGGGGGTGGTGGTTGTCTAGCCAACGCGCTACACCGCACACCTAGACCACACCAATGGGTTGTTTGGGGTGCCCCACCTAATAACACAATGTTTCGTAATTAGTTTTTTTACCCCACGTGGGGTTTACGGATTATTACAAAAAACTGGGGTTTGTGTGGGTTGTTTGTTGTGTTGAAAAATAGTAGAGCCACCGTGTGGATGGGCCCCTTAGACTTTGGGGTTCCCCCCCAAATGTGGCGGCTGTCTTTGGGTTCTTAAGTCAGCAAACCAAAGGGGGGGACAACGAATGGGTGTTGGGGCGGGTCCCCACCCCCTACCTGTTGTGCGTTTGTGTGTCTGCCGGTGGCACGTGACGGAAAACCGTTCTTTCCCAGGGCGGCCGGTGAGTTTGGGCTCAGGACGTGGCGTGCCTAGGGGGGACTAGGGGTGGCGGGGGGACGCGTGTGTGGTGCCATGTTTGGTGTCCGTATTTCCGTTGGGGGGCGGGGGGGGGTGGGGGTGGGGGGGGGGGTGGGGGGGGGGTGGTTGATTTCGCACCCACGTTGTTGGGGGGGGGGGGGGGTGGGGGGGGGGGGGTGGGTCAAACCTAAATGCCAGGCCGTGACCGGCGGAGGGAGTGGATGGTAGTGTGACTTTCAGTCGCATAAATGCGTTCTTCCTTGCAAGACAAGCCACACAGGTCGGTTTCCCAATATAAGCAGCGGTGAAAGAGTTCGAGGACTTGACAATGAGAGCTAACATATAGGGGGGTAGGGGGGGGTGGGAGCGCGGGCGTGAAAGGGGGAGTACACGTGTAAGAGAGGTAGCACTTTTGTGAAGGAAGGGAATGGCAGTCTTTCATTTTCATCAAATACAATGTTACAAACTTTTTTTTTTTCCTTTGTTTTTCAAATACAAGACTACAATAACACACTATTTTCTATGCCTTTTCAAATAGAGATACTGCATCGTAGGACAACAAAACAATTCCAGGAGACAATCCATTTTGTTTACTAAGGCAAAATCGGGAGGCAGAGGGCCAAGTGAACAGGGTTACACGGAGCACGCTGCCAAGTTGATGACCAAAATTAAAAGGGCAATGTGGGCTTGATAATACCGTTCATTTCCTGCCGGGCCAAAAATAGAGGATAAGTAGAAGCGGCGGGACATGTCGCAGTCAAATGCCAACGGCACTACAATGCAATCCGTCACTATGAAATGACGATACATCTCCACGGGTCCACTCAAGTGGGCAAGGTGACATGGACTTGGCTCAAGGAAAGGGACTGTCAATAGTAAAGTTCTTCTGGTCTTCCAACCAACAACATGCAAGTTTCTTCTTCTTTTATCTTGATCACACCAAGGAGTGGGGGAAAGGCAACCACTCACTCTCACCCACCAAGACATCCAATGAGAGAAGAGAAGCCATCCTTGTCGCATGCACTTTTATCCACAAGGTCCCCACCGATTGAATGGAGCATGGAATATCAACACTGGCAATACCGGGCTTCTTCTATCACATATACGCAATATTCACATGCAGACAATCATAAATGCAACATTTCAAAACAAACAATAAGTTTCCCACTGAATTTGAACAATTCATAAACCCATAGGTGCTTGAGTCAATCAAGCAACAAGAGCAAGAACTATGGGAACTCCTTAATACCCTCACCTCCCAATTTGGAACTTGGCATCCCACCAAAAAATTTCATACCACCAATAACTAACAACCCCATAAAACCTTATATCTCTTAACCCCCTCCTTATGCCCCCCCATGTATGCCCCCCCCCCCGCCCAAGTTTATCCCTTTTCCCCCCCCCCCCAAGATAGAGAAATGCCAACAAATTTTTTCGCAAGGGGGATCCTAAACCAAAACTCCCTCCTCAATGAACTGCCATTGGCAATCCCTTATATATGCCAGGCCCTGCTGAATGCCCCATAGTCTTATCCTACAACATGCCGTAAGCGTTCTACCAACCAACCAAGAATGTAAACACATACCCCATTGTACACATGCGTGTATGAGAAGAAACATTTAAACCATAGCTCAAGATGCCTACCTCTCCATAATTGAGTTGTGGGGGATGTGCTCGGACACGCTTTCCACAATGTCAAAGAGGTTGGTATAGTCTAAACTTAGCATATCGTTAGTAGGGAGTCAGTTATTGGGGGTGGGCAGTGAACAGACTCCAGAGAGGCTGGGCCTTCATCCACAGACACACTCCAACACCAACAAAAATGCCCCCCAAGAGGCAAATAAAAAGTTCCAACAACCTCAAAGAGCAAGAGGCTTTGAATTTAAAGGAAGGGGAAGGAGGGCTAGGATGGATGGTGGATACTTTAAATGCACACAGGTCATTCTTCCCAACCCCAAAAGGAAAGTTAACATCCTTCAAAACACCAAATCCACAATAAATAAAAGACAAATCACTTACATACACTCCAAAAATACCCAGAAATCCAAAAGGACCAATTTAAAACAGGTAAAGGGAAGTGTCACTAAAACTTCATATTGTCACCTATAAAAATGCATTATAAAGCTTACATTTAACCTTCAAACCATGGCATGGTTGTGGATCATTTTAAGAGGGTTGTGGACAAGTGAACTTTTCCCTCAAGCCTCCCCAAATTTAGCCTCCAAGGCAATTCAAATTTCATAAAGATTGAGTGCTATACCTTCAAAATATGCCTTAGAATACTCTTACAAATTTCTTACAAACCATCACTTACATGCTCCTGACGCAATTAATTTTTATAACAACAACTTTATTTATTACATCCACTTCTCCATTAATTTAATCAAATTAACTAGAATCACTAGCACATTAATCTAACACATTTTAATTAATTAAAAAAAAACACATTACAAATAAAATACATACAACAATAATTCAAAAGGAACACATAAATAAAACACATATCCCATGGTCACATATATGAACCCCCCATGGAATTCCTACAACAACATAACACATCAGACAAAAAAGTTGTCCAGGTGACCTTGTTGAATTCCCCCGGAATTGTAATCTATTAGGTCTCTAGTCCCCCCGACAATTGTTGTTGATTTTTAAAAACCTGTAAAATGCAAATACCCCCTTCAACCTCGTGCCAATCATAACATCCAAAAAGATATAAACAAAACATTTCAAGATCAATCTATCATATGATCATTGAACAATATCAAGATACAACATTATCATTTTTAATTAATAAAGCAATATATCATCATCAATGATTCCATCATACTAGGTCAGCCAAAAATATCCAATGTCATAAGTCCCAAATCAACATCCATATTTATGTCCATGTCCAAACAGTATATAATCAGCCTCATATAAAAATTTCTCTCGTAACCAGTCATGCATAATAACTGAATCTAGATCAATAAAAATCCTGATCTAACCTCAACTAAAATCAAAACATAATAGCAATCCATAATATGATCAATAAGTATCAAAATCAGTATCTAAAAGTTTCAAAGGGAAGTGGGCACTACATCCCCCTCCCCTTAGAATGAGAATCGACTTCCTTTTGGAAAGTCATGGAACAAATTGGAACTCTACTCGTCATTATGTCATTCGCCCAAGTGCTATAGTCCATCATACCTTTTCCACTGCAACTGTACCTAATCAAATACTCTACCCTCGAAGGGCCTGGGCCTATGACTATGATATAGAGGGGCTCCACTAACACCTACCTCTGATCCTACACCTATAATGATGTCCAGTCCACATATGCGAAGGATCTGCAATGTACCTCCTAAGGACAGAACATGAAATACATCTGTACACAGACAATCTGGTGCAATGCTAGATGTAGCCAAGGGTGATACACTCTAAAGATCTCAAAAGTACCAATGAATCTATGGAGCTACCATAGAACCTTTTTCCATATGGAATAGTGCTCTTATGTGGCCTAAACACGAGGACAACATTCATGCCCCATCAAAAGCCCAACGATCAATCCTATGCTAATCTGCATACTTCTTCTACCTATCATGTGCCTCCTGTAATATCTACCTAATCAACACGACCTACTACCTCGACTCCATGTCCCTACAACAGGGGCTGGTCTAAGCGATACTCTATCCTTCAACCTGTCCCAGCCTAAGGGGTGTCTTGCACTCTCTACCATATATCTCTTGAAAGGACCATGTCTATATAACTCAGAAACTATTATTGGTAGGAAAACTCCACTAGTACAGATACTCTCCCACTTAGACTACTGATCCTCCCATACACATGAGCTATCCTCTAAAATCTGATTTACTGATCCTTGTCCATCTATCTCAGGGTGATATCTGTGGTTGAAGTTGATCCTTCGTCCTGAGTACATACTACATAATAGTCCACGAAATGAGAAGTGTACAATGGATCACAACGGTACAAATGATCTTCCACAGAATCCTGTGTAAACCTGACGATCTCATCCAAGGTAAACTCATGCCACTGCTCATATCTGTCTAAAGTGGTCTTTTTCAGAGAAAAATGAGCCACTTTTGTCCATTTATCAAATCTGACTCATAATGGCGTCTGGGATATATCACATAGGTAGCGCCCAATAATGAAATCCATGAAAAGGTTACCACTCCTTCCATTCCAGTAGGCATGAGGAATAAAAAAGACTGGCTGATCTGATTGTTTTGGCCTTAAACCCTTGGTCAGAAAAAAAAAAAAACTCTAAACACTGTGACCAAACTGAGCCCACGTCTCGATGAAGTCCTCGGTCCATTGG
>JAHRHJ020003296.1:0-204946 GCA_019776745.2 Taxus chinensis
TGAGAACTGGAAACAAAGTCCCCAGGATGATAGATGGTCGTGACAGGGACAGAGTAACGGTGCTCCTCCAGGATGATTTGGGACAGATTGTCCTAATCTCACGACAATTGATGCTAAAAGATCTATCTTCTCACACCTGTATCTCTCTCGCTCTCTGTTGGGCGTAAGTGCTCTCTTTTTTCAATGTTCACTTTGTTGCTTAGTTGTATCTCTTTCGGTCTCTTCGGTTCTTAGAACTGAGTATGGAATTGCTTATAATCGGCGCCGGACATAGGGTCGGCGCCGATAGCGAGAAAAGACTCCAGAGGTGGCAAAAATGATCGAAAAAGATAGACTTATCCCGGACTCGGGAAACTATTCCCGCTTAGGGAAGATTAAAATAGATGTGAATACTGGATAGGAATAAATTGGGGTGGATAAGGGATAAGATGCAGGGAAGAAGCGTAATTAAATATTAATATTTAATCACTCAGGGGTAAGATGTGATGGATGAATTAAAATTTGGGAATAGTGATTAACATAACAAATGGATCCCATAGCCACGGGGATAGTTGGTGACGTAAACGTGGCCCCAGGGTAACATAAGCAAGGTAAACGGATGAGAGGGACACTAAAATTGGGTAACCAATTTTTAAAGTTTCTAGAAACTAGATCAATGAAAAAAAACATAGTGCACTACAAACATTTACTAAGAAACTATATGTGCCATAGAAGTACTGACAAAAACAAGGTAGGCTAGATTGAAAAATGGTATATAATTTTATGATACGCAAGTCGTGTGATAGGTGAAGATGTGAAAATTTCTAGCAGGATAGGGAAAGAAGACCATGCGCAAAACACAAGTTTCAGCTTAATAAGTAGGTACCTATTTTTCTACGTTTATAATTTTTAGGAATTTGTCAGAAAATTTTAAATGTTTTTTTTAATTTTTGATGGATATATATTTTTCTTTGTTTTTTAAAGTGTCCAGATTGGGGATGTTGGACAGTAGCAGAAAGTAGAAGAAGTAGTATGATATCTCATAGATGTAAGAAAAATGCCCAAAGGGGGAAGGAAAGAATAAGGAGGTGACAAAGAATGTCACCGTAAAATAGAAAAAATTAATAAATAATATTTAAAAAAATAATTATTCGAAGAATGGGATAAGAAGAAAAATAACCTACGAGACACATAAAAAATTTCCTAGTGAGAAGAAACGGGTTAATAGATGAAAAAAAATCCCCCCAAACACCAATGAAAAAATGAAAAAAAAAAAATTATTTAATTAAAATAAATTACATGACAGTGAATAGAAGAGAAAAAACGTCAAAAACAAGCTTCAGGCACCATGGCTGATGAAAAAATGCTTGATATACCAATACCTGGGGGGGTTAATCACATGACGACCAATTCATTTACCAACCACTACCAAATTTTTACCGCGAGACCCTAATAGTGACGAGACATGGTTGAGAGCGCAAGACTTCCTGAGACTGTGGACACAGTTGGGGGGTAGGACCAGCATGCCAATGATGGCGTCTTGTGAGTAGCCTAACCCTCTTTGTCAATTTTGCAATTAAGCCCTTAATAATGCTAGAATAGGGTTAGATTAGGGTAGGGCATAGGGCTGTATGGCAACGGGGTGAAAGGTTGTCCTAATGATGGCGCAGGTACCAAAGACCAGTATGAACACCTGCATATGGCGTCATACATGTGTACATGTGCATGCACTGAAATGAATAGCAGGCACCCACACATACACAACATGGGCGCACGCATGCACAGGACACAAAAGGTTGTACCACAATAGGTGGATGCGTGCTATGTGCATGCACCAAAAAGAGATTGCACACACCATAGGTTGCCACACGGCCCTAAAGGGTGAGGGCGGGCATTTGGAGTAGACAACTGAGGAGAAGAAAAAGCCAAAAGGATGACACCTTAGAAGAAAATTAAGGATTGTAGATGATCTTAAAGGTGCTAGGAAGGAATGAGAAGAAATTTTAGTAGCTGACAAACGAAATGATTTTTTTACAGAGCTAGTGTTCATATGTTAAAGATGTGAGAGTGACACACCCGCATAGCGGAGCTAGAGAACACGCGATCATGTGATGACAAGATCGGATTGTGATGGCCTACTATTGGAGGTGGTGACCTCGACTCAGATGCTCGTATGCCTTCCATCACACAGACATGGGTCTACTGACGCGTTGATTAAGAATTGGAAATGAGAGCAATGCTTTAGGCTATTGATAGGCGAACATGACAGTTACGTTGGAGGACGTATGGTGGATCATTCGTGTACCTATATTAGGTCGTGATTGAGTACATGGTACCATGGGGTGGATGAGGGAGCAGTAGTAGAACCTATTTGACTGTGATGAGGAATCCATGAGGAATGATAGTTTAACTGCAATGTTCTATACATTACACAGAGGGCCACTTACATGAGGAACTTATCAGTGGTTTTTGCTCACTGATAAGATAGGGACATACTTTATGATGGTGTGATGACGTGGTACATGGAGTAATCAAGGTGAGTGCATCGGATAGGGCCAATGTATAGGAAAATATATAATCGGGAATACATTGGAGTACCTACCAACATTAGGAAGATGGGCGGCCACCCTCCCTACTACAAATTTGGTCTTGGGATAAACATAGCCGGGGGGGGGAAAAAATTTTTTTGGGGATGCCTGTAGGTGCATTGGATGCCCGACACCCTGGTGGAGTTGTCAACAGGGTGGTTTTTGTAGGGATGATGTATGGGGCACCTAAGCCCCCCCCCAACATGTACCACTATCGATGAGGTTCAATGAGCTACTAGATAGAGATACATATGGAGGCCTTAGAGGAATATATAATGGCTCGAGGATGGAGTAGAGTGCAGGTTTTGCATGATGATACTTTCTTATTGGTAGCCGCAGCTACATCATGGAAGTTATACAGAGTTGACCGTGTCAGCGACAGGTGGGGAGGGTGCAGGGGGGTTCCTAATCCATATGTGGTATGCCCACCTAGATGCAGAGAGGTAGATATGGGGCCACGCATACAGGGGCTTGACCTAGGGCTATCTTTACATGTGGTACCAACAGGCATGGGACCAGCCCGACATATTATAGACCTGGGTACTATGGATGACTTACATGGATTGGTATCCATGTTTTACTGGACACCTAACTATTCTAGAATGAGGCATGGGAAAAAAGGCACCGGCCATACCAGAGATCCCTTACAACGGTGATGAGGGGGAGTAGTAGGAACATGTGACCCAGAGAATCCATTTGATGGGAAGCCACATTGATGGGTTAGGGTGTAACAAGTGTAGGGGAGAGGTAGCTAGGACCATACAGAACATGCACAGGTTCCAGGATTAATACGAGATCAGGGTCAAGCCTCTAGTGGTTAGGGACAGATTTACAGGACAGGCACCTATGGTGTAGCCGGTGGTACAGATAGCCACCCTATAATAGCACTAGCAATAGGTTATAGCAGAGAGGATCAGGCCCAAATATTTATTTGGGAAGTGACAATAGAGAGTATTGGTTCACTTTTCAGCAAATACACAAGATGTTAGCCAAGATAGGCCCAAGTGACGAGTCTCTAAAAATGTAGGCTAAACTTACATCCCGTGATACAGAGAGAGAGATCCGACTAAAGGAAGAGAAGGTTGTAGGTCAAGTCCAAGGTTGCTCAATATCTGCCGAGACACATCCTTCTGACGCTAGATTGGCACAGTAATGAAGGCCCACACTCAAGATATTTGTGGACAATAGAGGGTAGAGCTTCATATTAACGATCCTTGTACTATGAGGATGATCTGATGAGGGCGGCACCTTTCGTAGAGTTACTATTTGAGAAATGATAGGTTAGAGGGCCTTCGCATATTGGAGCATCCACGAGGTAGCTACGAGCCACAAGGCTCATAGTCTATGGTCTCCTGGGGTAGACCAGCTAGACATCTGAGGGCTCAGTCACCCTAAGTGATCAGTGTATTAATACATTTTCATCTTGACGAAGGCTATGGGCATCATGTGATTGATTTACAAAATTTTTGATGTACAACATTCTTGATATAGCCTTGATGAAGGCACATCATTTTTGATTGTGTATAACCATTTTTGATGTATTTATGATGTAGATCTTTGTGTGAGACAACATACTACACACACACCACCACATATTTATATATGGAAATTTTTAAAATTGAGGGGACATGTGTTATGAGGATGATGGATATTAATTTTTTGGTTTGATTGATTACAGGATATATGGATGTGGTATAATGAGGTTAGCTGATTTGATTTGCATTATATGTATCTGATTTTTTTATGTATCGCATGCATTTTGATTTTTAGATGATAAATGTGTAGATGTATTAAATGTATACTTAAGGATGTGTCGTAGATTTAGTGCACAGGATGATATGATTATATTGGGGTGGGGGGAGAGTTTTTTTTTGATTTGATATTGAAGATTCCCTCTTGGCCCCCATTTATATGAATGTTTGTGATGATTATCGTAGCATTCATATAGTGATGTATACTTAGATATTTATTATATGATGTATAAAGATGATGCTAGATATGGAGTGATTATTGATGGAAATGTGTGATGTGATAACACAATGATGAACTGCAACAAGAAAAACATAAAAATGCTAACAAATAACAAAATTGAATCAACGCAACATATACCATTATTAGACTAGCATGATAAAAACCACACTTTAATATGCACAAGTAAGAATAGATCTAATCCAGAAAGAAAAGATGAATCCTCACCAAAATATGTCTAACCACAAATTACAATGTACAATCATGACGCAACTAATAATTAATAAGAAAAACAAGAACCAAGATAAAGGAATAAACTAAAGTGAATGTTTTTGTAAGATTGTTTGTTTGAAACATTTTTCGATTTTTTTAATTTTTGTGAAAACATTTTCTAGTGTTTTATATTTGTGAAATAATTTTCTAAGTTTAGGAGTTTGTGAAACAATTTTTATTTTTTAATTTTCATACATTTTTGACTGTTTTTGTATTTTTCCAACAGACCCCGAAGCTATGCCATGTAACAGAGAAGAAGGTGGATACCCCAGCATCGATGGGAATATACAAGGGAAGTTCCACACGTACCCATAAAAAAGAAGGCGAAGTCACAAAAAAGTGCCCCCAATGTGAGATGGATGAATAACAAAGACAATCCCTTGACCGACCAATAATAATAGGAAGAAAATCCGAACAGGTTTACAAGATTATGCTCAAGGGAAATCTCAGTGTAGATGTGGATGGAACTAGCCCTAGGATAAGTAAAGTATTCCTCCAGATGCAAGATGCTTGTGAATAGCCAATCATCCCAAGGTGCCAAAAAAATGGTTTTCACCAAAGGACTTGTCAAAAGTGCCACAATTGAGTGGTTTTTTCACTTATGGATGACCTATTTCTCTTTTTTGTTTTTTTACATGTTTTGAATTGTTTTTGTATTTTGATCATTTTTTACCCTGGTTTTGGTTTTCCTTAATCAGCGTTCTTGAAAGACTTACCATTATCTGTGATTAGCTTATGTGGAACGCCAAAGCGACAAATGATGTGTTGATAGACGAAATCAACTATGGGTTTAGCCTTTGTTGAAGAAAGAGGGATAGCTTCTACCCACTTAGTAAAGTACTCAGTGGCAGTAATGAATCCGCCGCAGGTTGCAAAGCTTGACTAGGGATGTGTGTGAGATTGGAATGTTGCTGACACTTGACGCATTTCTTAGTGTATTCACAACAATCTTGATTAAGAGAAGGCCAATAATATCCCAAACGTAAAATGCGCTTGGCTACAGCTAAGCCACTAAAATGTCCACCACAGATACCGTCATGGACCTCCTGGATAGCTTTAGATGATTCATGGGTTTTGAGGCATCGAAGCAAAATACCATCAAAGCCGCGTTTGTAAAGAAGGCCGCCTAGAATAGTATAGCGATTGGCGCGTTGGACAAAAGACCTTCTACCATTGGAAGTCAGATCTGGAGGAAGCACCGAATGAGATAGATAATCAACTATCTGTTGATACCACTCATCCTGAGTATGGGTTGTGACAGCATTGATCGAAGTTAGTTGCTCAAGATGAGATGGTTGATCTATTCGTTGCACAGCCACATAAAGACGCGAGTCTTTGGTAAAAGGCAGGATAAGTGAGGCTAATGAGGCCATTGTATCTGCGAATTGATTTGCGGTGCGAGGAATGGCTTGGATAGTGAACTTATCGAAAGATTGGAGTTGAGCAAGAACGATGTCACGATATTTTTGAAGGATATCATTCTTGCATTGATAGACACCCGTGACTTGATTAACGATGAGTTCAGAATCACCGAAGATGTCAATATGACGAGCGCCGAGATTAATGGCATTTTGAAGACCTAAGACAAGAGCTTCGTACTCAGCCATATTATTGGTGCACTCAAAGTTTAATTTGTGTGCGACTGGGATAGGCGTACCCCAAGGAGGAATCATCACGAAACCTGCACCTCCCCCTTGCTGGCATTTGGATCCATCAAAGAAGAGCTTTACTTTAAATGGAGATAGACCAAAATCAATTTGTTGGATATATTCATCGGGGAATTGAGCAAGGGGGTCTTGAGTGTCCGGAAGAGGAGCATCAGCTAATTGATCTGCAATAACCTGACCCTTGATAGCCTTTTGCGGGATAAACTCGAGGTCAAATTCTGTCATGAGCATAAGCCAACGAGTGATACGATCATTGTGATAAGGCTTTGCATGAATTGTCTTGAGTGGATTGACACTTGTGACAATGTAAGTTTTGTGATTAAGGAGATAATGACGAAGCTTAGAAGTTGCGAAGAAGAGAGCACAACATAGTTTTTCAGCTTCGGAGTAACGTGTCTCATACTCATGGAGGGTGCGACTGATGTAATAGACAGCTTGTTCTTTACCACAAGTGTCCCGATGCGAAATCATGGCTCCCAGAGCATGGTCAGTCACAGAGATATAAAGATAGAAAGGCTCCCCCTCGCGTGGAGGTGTAAGCACAGGTGGAGAAAGAAGATAAGCTTTGAGATCATCAAAGGCCTTTTGGCAATGCTCATCCCATTCAAAATGAACATTCTTACGGAGGAGATGGTGAAAAGGTTGACAACGGTCCGACAATTGGGAGATAAAACGACGCACTGACTGAAGACGTCCTTGGAGACTGCGGAGTTGCTTCAAGTTAGAAGGGGGAGGCATCTCAAGGATGGCTTTTATTTTTGCGGGGTCCACTTCAATACCCCTGATGGAAATGATAAAACCTAAAAGTTTACCAGTGAGAACGCCAAACACGCACTTAGATGGATTTAGACGAAGACAAAAGCGGATAAGCCTCTCAAAGAGAGGTGCAAGGATGAAAAGATGATCCTGACGACGTTTGGACTTGCCGAGGAGATCGTCAACATAATCTTCCACAGTTTTGTGCAAGAGATCATGGAAGATGTAGGTCATTGCTCGTTGATAGGTTGCTCCTGCGTTCTTAAGACCAAAAGGCATGACACGATAACAAAAGGTCCCCCAAGGAGTTATGAAGGAAGTCTTATGTTGGTCTTCTGGTGCGATGAGAATTTGATTATATCCAGAGAAACCATCCATAAGAGAAAGCATCTCATGACCCGCAGTTAAATCTACGAGTTGGTCGATATTAGGTAGAGGAAAATCATCTTTTGGACAAGCAAGATTAAGATCCCGGAAGTCGGTACAAATTCGAATTTTCCCAGTAGCCTTAGTTACTGGTACTACATTGGACACCCATTGTGGATAATCGATGGGTTGGATGAAGTTAGCCGAGAGCAAGCGCTGTAATTCTTCTTTAACAAGAAGGGCTACTCTAGGGTGCATTTTACGTAATTTTTGCTTAACTGGTTTGATGTTGGGAAGAGTAACGATATTGTGGACCACAATATCGGGATCGAGTCCTGGCATATCCTCGTATGACCAAGCAAAGGCTTGACGATGTTTGGAAAGAAAAGTGGTAAAATCCCCTAATTCCTGTGGATTAAGGGATTGGCCGACCTTAATGATGCGAGGGTCTTCAGAAGTCCCTATATTAAGGTCGATAGTGGCTTCGTTGAGAAGGGTAGACGTGTCAGAAGGAATAGTCTTGGGAAGATATGAATCCTCTGCCCCCAGATAGGTGAGGACAGAATCATCATCCGCACAGTGGATAGTGTTGATAGTAGGAGAGTCGTCTCCAACTATTTCAGGGAAGATTAATGGTATAGAAGTGGACCGATTGTTAGTCTCATAGGCTAACGGCCCTAAGGAAATGGTATTGATCAAAAAAAAAAAAAGTTAGGTGGGATGGAAATGTCATCGTCCACATCAAGTGATGCTTCTGACTTAGTGGGGGAAGATGGTTCTTCAGTAGGAAGAGGCTCATCAAGAATAGTGACGGTGGCTTTTGAAAGGGGTTTAAATCCTAAACCAAATTTCTGATGTGGCATGAGAGTAGGAATGGATTTGAGGTCATGTATACCTTGTTCATATTTTCCCAGGCCAAAACCTTTCCACGCGCATCGATATAGATAAGTTTTTGCAAACGTGGGATTCTGTAGATAATCAAACCCTGTTAAGTAAGGTTTGGTCCTAGGAGGAGAATCTGGGCGATAGTGAGGCGTATCAAGACCACCGTAGATGAAATTAGTCTGTTGATTGGGCAGACCAATGGTGACGATGCGACCGAGACCTGGTTGATATTCAGGTTGTTTGTCTGGTCTACCATACTCATTAGGTTTGAGATGGGCATCAAAAGAAAAGAGAGGAAGCTCTCCTAGTGAGAAACGCTGCAATGTCTCTTCTAGATTTTGTAAATCCGGTAGTTTGGTTGCAGGTATGGAAGAAGATGAGGCCCCGTCAGGAGAACATGCATTTTCTTTTAAAGGGGCAGATCTTGTGGTCATGTCGCATTGTGCGGAAGGAAAAGGATCTCCTGGATGAGTATATATTTTGCCCTCATATTGATATTTTAAGCATCGATGGAGGGTGGATGGGACACAATGCATTGCGCGAATCCAGGAGCGTCCGAGGATCATATTATAGTGGAATTTTCCTTCGACGATGTAGAAGAGTTCATGAAGCAGCTTCTTACCTACTCGAATGGGTAAGACCACAGTTCCTAAAGTAACTGCTAGCTGATCGTTAAATGATCGAAGGGCGAAAGGCGGGGGTGACACTACATTCTTTGGTAACTTAAGTTGCTCAAACGTGTGCGAGGAGATGACGTTGAGTGCAGCTCCACTATCGATCATAACACGTTTTAAGGTAGTGTTATTGATTTGGACTGTGATAAAGAGGGGAGCCTCCAAATCCTCTGAAGAAAGAGGAGGAATTTCTGAATCTTCAAA
Organism: Taxus chinensis; assembly: GCA_019776745.2. Taxonomy (NCBI): domain Eukaryota; kingdom Viridiplantae; phylum Streptophyta; class Pinopsida; order Cupressales; family Taxaceae; genus Taxus; species Taxus chinensis. The sequence goes on from JAHRHJ020003296.1 coordinate 9,361, forward strand.
AGAAATGGTGGTTGATGGTCTATTCAATCCAACAACCAACTCGAAGGGCTGGGGCTCATCTGAATTCACTGCGATGCGACGCAGATTATCGATTAGAGCCTGGCGATGTTGTGGAGAGGATTGGATGAGGTCAAAAAGAGACATTTTGACCGGAGCCTGGGTGAGTTGTTTCATAACACTCTCCTCAACAGACACGGGAACTTGAGCCCGAGGTGCAGCACGAATAGAGACCCTGGGTCGTGGGGCTGATGAGGAAGGAGAAACGCCTTCAGGGGCTGCAGAAATGACAACCCGTGGTCGAGATGCTGAAGATGAAGATGGGTTATCATAGTGTTGGGTTCTAGTGGCGATATGGATTGTGTCAATTTGAGAAGGAGGAAGATCAAGTGGAGTGGGATCACTAGAGGTCTGAGTGGATTGTTGGGGCTCAGATGGGGCTAAGGTGACAGGAGGTACTTGTTCCTCCTCCTCCAGCAAAAGGTCACTTTCTTCCAGAAGGTTCTTGACAACAGCTTGAAGAGCTTTACATCCCTCAGTATCATGACCCGGGGTACGGTGGTAAGCACAAATCAGATCAGAGTTAAACCAGGTAGGTTTAACTCCTTTAGGGTTATAAGGTTTAATCGGAGGAAGGGTTATGGATGAAGATTGGATAAGTTGATGAAGGATTTCGGTGTAGAATCCGGTAGACGAAGAGGAGGATAGAGATGATGAAGGTGGTTCTTTTACATTAACCGACTGCCGAGGTAAAAGAACTTGCATGTTAGGTTTAACAGTCTTTTTAGGGATCCTCTTATTTGTTTGGACATTTGGAGGAGCAGTCTTGGGCACTTGAGATGGGAGTAAGTGAGACATGATTGACTTTGGTGGAGGAGGAGCCCCTAAAATAGATTTTGAAGATGATGGAGATGTGACAAATTTTGCGGTCTTTGGAGACAAAGGGGGTTGCTTGGTCGAATTTACTGATGATTTAGATAATGTCGGATTTAGAAGAGGAAGAAGCTCCCAAAGTAGGTGTAATCGGAGGAACATAGGGTGCCTTGGTTTTTGGTAATGAAGATGATGATCCTGATAGAAGAGGTGACGTCTTTTTAGTAGGTAAGTCTATTTTTCGGGGTATTGGTGAAGAATGTGTTGTAGAAGAAGATGATGGCTTTGATAAGTGTGTAGAAGAAGACGCCTTCTCAGCGGGCAAATCCAATCGTTTATGAGGCGTAGAGAGAGATTTTTGTGGAAGAGCACCAAGAGTCTTGATGGTCCGAAATATGGGCTTTCCTTTTTCAGGGATGGTGACAACTTCAACGGCATAAGGTGATTGTAACCTTTTCGGAGGAAGCAGGTGGGGAGGTACTGATGGTGTAATGTTAGATTTTGGTTGTCTCGGTTTAGGTTCAGGAACCGAGTGTATAGGTGTTGGTGCTACTTCTTTTGATTTTTCCTTAATAGGCAAAGTAACATTAGTGATGGAAGAAGGGGGTGATGAAGAAGCAGTTCCTTGCGAAGGGACTACTTCTGATGCAGTAATCATGGGTGAAACTACTGTAGGAAAAGAGATAGGAAGGGTCAAAATCGAAGATGCTTCCGTCGAAGTCGGCACAATTATAGGTACGTTCACCAAGGGCATAGTTGCAGCGGGAATGGGAGCAACAGAAGTAGATGTGTCTGTAGTGGAAACTCGAAGGGATGTAATTGCCTCGAGTATTGAAAGAATGTCTGATGATGAGACAGATGAGGATGACACTGTCTCGGGTATGGATGGAAGGTCAGACAAAGGAGCGGAGAGAGATGACTCCGTGCTTAGTAATGTAGGAATATTCAAAGACGGGCTATCTGAAGATGGTGGAATTCCAGTGATTGATGAAGTGGAAGGAGGTTCTGATTCGATTGATGTGTTTGCAGATGGCTTGGTTTCAGAAGAAGATTCTTCGGTAGAGATGAAGTTGATGGTATGAGTGTTTGGTTTTTGAGACTCTGAAGCATTATGGTTCGGGGCATGATTGGGAAAAGGTTGTTTAAAAACATCGAGTGCCTGATTTGGGGGAGCATTTGGGTTATCCAGAATGAGCTCGCCTTTATCAATGAATTTCTGGACAAGATTTTTGAAAGTCTGACATCGTTCGATGTCATGACCTTTGGTTCTATGATAAGGACAGAAATCATTTTCCCTATACCAGAATGGGCGTTCTCGGCTTTCATCAATATCCCTAATGGGGGGAAGTTCGATCATGCGAACTTCCAACATTTTTTCTAAGATAGAGGCATATGATTCCCCCAATGGAGCGAAGGATCGAGATGATGAAGTCCCTTTTCGAGAAGATGAGGGGTCTCTTCGTGGTGTTTGATTAGAAGTATTGTCGGCTCGTGATGCTTTTAATACGATAGCGTTGGTGGATCCTTGATTTTTGTCTTTAGAAGGGGAAGAATTTGGTTTGGTAAACCGAGAAAAATCTGGTTTAGATTTAGAGCGAAGTTTTAGCTTCCCTTGCTCAATGGCGCGAGATTCAAGTTTGCGTGCCATCGTGAAGGCTTCTTCAAAGGTATGAAAAGTTTGGATCCTTAAAGTAGAAGAAATGTGATTAGCACAAGATCGAGTAAACAACTCGATTTGTTGGGATTGAGGAAGGGAGAAAGACAATTGGTTGATTATCCCTCTCCAACGAGCGACAAAGTCTGCAATAGACTCATCATCGAATTGGCGAATGTTATAAAGATCTGTGATCGAGATCTTATGCGCGATATTTATTGAAAAGTTTTCAACAAACATCTGGGCCAATTGAGAGAAAGAAAACAAGGAATGTTGAGGAATGTTATTGTACCAGTCTAAAGCAGGACCTGCTAGAGACATAGGAAAGGTACGGAGCATAAGCTCCTGATCCTGGACTATGAGGTAGCAAGCATGTTTGAATGCTCGCAAATGTTGTTGAGGGTCTTCCCGACTATGAAATTTTGAAAATTTAGGAAGTTCCCATTGGGGAGGATAAGGCTTGAAAGCTACTGAGGGGTGAATGGGTTCATTACACACTTCTTCAAAGGAGTATGAAGGACGAGCCCCTTTTGTGGAGGCTTCCAAGTCTGCGATTTTCTTGAAGAGAATTTGAACCACGTCAGATTGAGGAGGAGGTACATTGGTATGTCCTACATAAGAAGCAAGTGGTGGATGTTGTTGAGGTGTCAATGGGGGATTCATCTGTTGATGGATAGGATGATAAGAGGAATAACCAGGTGTTCTGGGTGACACCGGGTGGGGTATTTGCTGTGAGGTAGCTTGCGTATAGGCAGGCTGTGAGATAATAAGTGGTTGAGAAAATGAAGGTTGGATGACGGATGGAGCCTGTGATTGGTGGACTCCTATGTTTGTTGATTGGATCGGGACAGATTGAGGAACATGAGTGCCGGTTGATTGGACATATTGGGGAACAAGACCTGAAAGGGGCCTTCTACTGCCGGATTAGGTATTAAGGGTGCCGATGTTAGAGGATGGGCGAAGGTCACAGTTGCTGGAATATTGGAAGAAAGACCCCCTAGAGGACGAGAAGTAGGAGCCAACTGACTATTCGGAGGGGGTTGGCTCATGAAGAGGTACTGACCTTGGGACACGATGGAGGGCATAGATGAATTAACAGCAATATGCGGGTGTGCAGACGCATTCATTATAGCCAGGGCAGAAGACCTCTCAGAAGTAGGTTGTGGAATATTCGAGGTAACTGCGGTGTTAGGAATAGGTAAGACTATTTGAGAACTAGTCGATATGGTAGGTGGAAGAGAAAAGGGAGGCATAGGGGCCTCGCCCTTCTCCGTGGCTCGAGGCAAGAGAGATGATGCAAACTGCTCTACAAAGGCTTGGGATGATCCACGAGGATAATCGTACACTTGTTGGATTGGTGGTCCTTGATCAGATATTTGAATAGACTTGTGTACTAGGTAGTCCATGAGGGCTATCGGATTGCGGTCGAGGAATGCCTGGAATTCAGGATCCCCGCGGGGAACATACTCCGAGCCAGATGATATTTCCGAAGGACTAGGGGAAGCTGGACGTGATGGGATTGCTTTGGCTTGATAGAAAGGATTATATGACCAGGATGGGGAACCAACTAACAGCGGTCCCGAGGAAGATTGGGGGGGTGCCGAAACCTCCACACTAGTGGTGATCTCGGAGGAAGAAGGAACCAGTTGAGCCATTCTTCTAGATTGTGACCGAGTGATAACCGTCATAAACACGCAGAAAAGAAGATTGACCTAACTAATGCACAGACAATTCAAGCAGCGCAAGTGATTATCTCCTTTAAATTTTGATGCTTTTAAGAAAAGAAAATGTTAGGGAAGGCTTTTTAGAACAGGAACTACTCAGATAGCCAAACTAAGGATGGTTTGGGTAATGTTTGGTGAGGAGTCCCGAAGGCACTTCAGTAAAAGACCGGTACGTGGCTTGATATAGGGGCCTACCCCCGCACTTCACACACCGCTGCGATAAGGGAGTCGGGTGCTTTGCCAATATATACCAAAATCTTCCGTGAATTTATAGCGCGGCCTGAGTACCGCGTAGGCTCTTCCTCTTGGATATCACTTCCAAGTAGGCGAGGCCAGGGAAGGAATTTTGTTTAAATGCTTTATACCTAGTGATTTTGGCTTTGTGTGCAAGGGTGAAAAATAAAAATCAAATAGTGTCACTACCGATTTTGATCAATTTTCCAGCCTAATTAAAACTAGATGAAAAACATGCAGCAATGACAAAGGAAAAGTTCTTTTTAAGCACTTAAAAACGAAGTGTTTGATTTCGATGAAGACAAGTCAAACAGATTCTTTCCCAAATGCGATTAAGTTCTTTTTAAGCACCAAAAATTGAAGTGTTTGGATGTGATAGGCAACCGACAAAGAAATCCTAAAAAGGAGAAAACACCGTAAAAGAGGAATACCTGTAGATTTAGCTCTCCAAGGTGTGTGGACTTCAAAAAGCGCGTTGTTGAGCTCTTCCCCTCGAACAATCCCACGAACAAGCAAAGTGCTCCGCAAGAAGAGGTTAAGCAAACACCAAAGAAAACCCAGAAAGATATATCCAGATAACGGTGAAACAGAAATCTCTATTTTTAAGGAACTAGAAAAATTTCGAAGATAACGATTTCGCCTAAAAAAAAGCAAGATTGAAATGATGAAAAGAAATGCTCAAATAGGACTGATAGAAATCAGTGAAGAAAAGGAACAAAGTTCAAAACTAGGAAAGAAATGAACTTACCAATAAGGGACTTTGGTTGGGTCCCACCGGGCGTGCCAGAATGTAGATCAAGAATTTCGCGCTTGTTACCTGTCCAAGTTAATGCACCAAACTAAACACAAAAACCCTGAAAAACTCCAATGAAATCGATACCTGATGGATAAGATCCGAAGATGTAGATGAGGAAGCCGATGTAGATAAGACGGGCGCACACGAGCAATTCGCACAATAGATCCGAGTAACCTGCAAAACACCGATGCTTGACAGAAAAAGACCACGTTAAAAGATATTTAGGTGGACTGCCCGAGAAGCGGGTCCGGGAAGCGATAAGCTTCCTCGGCGGATGTCAGTCCACGTTTTCAATTAAGAAAAGAAGCATACATGATAAAAGATGTAAGTAAAAAGCTAGATTTTCTGATTGCAGTAATAAGACAGAATCTAAACAGCAGACAGAAAGTACAGAAAACAGGGAACTATGAAATAATGCTGGATTTGTGTTACCTGTGTCCTTTTACCTGTCTGCAGGGAAATCGGCGTCGACTGGGTAGAATCGGCGTCGACTGATGTGGTCGGCGTCGATTGAGACTAATCGGCGTCGACTGGGTGAGATCGGCGTCGACTAAAGACAGATCGATCAATCAGGGACTGTGCGATAAGATTCGGGAATTAGAAGGTGAATGTGGTCTGCTGGATGTGCCGAAGTTGGCGAGACACTGGAACAGAGTCACCAGATGATAGATGGTGGTGTGCGATGCTGATGTGACAGGGACAGAGTAACGGTGCTCCTCTCAGGGATTGATTCGGACAGGATCTGCCCTAATTTGATACAATTGATGCTAAGAAGATCTCTCTTTCTCACAACCTGTATCTCTCTCGCTCTCTGTTCGTGCGTAAGTGCTTCCTTTTTTCGTCTGTTCACTTTTTCGCTCGTTCGTGGTCTCTTTTTCGGTCCCTAGAACTGAGTTCTGGACTTGCTTTTATAATCGGCGCCGCTCCTAGAAAATCGGCGCCGACCATATGGGTCGGCGCCGATCGCGGAATAGACTCCCGAGATGGCCAAAATGAGCGATTTCAAGAAAGATAAGATTTATCCCGAATACGGGAAATATCCCGCTTAGGGAAGAGGAAAAATAGATGTGATACATAGATAGAATAAATTTGGGGTAGATAAGTGATTAAGATGCATGGGAAGAAGCGTAATTAAATATTTAATATTTAATCACTCATGGGTAAGATATGATGGGGTGAATTAAATTTGGAATAAGTGATTAAATCACAAATTGGATAATATCCCAAGGGGATAGTTGGTGACGTAAAACGTGCCCCAGGTTACCTAAGCAAGTAAATGGATGAGAGGGACACTAAATTGAGTAACCAATTTTAAGTGTCTACATGAAGGACATAGATTTTGTTTGTGAAACTTGGAATAAGGAGCATTGGAAGAGGTCTTGCTTGGACCATGAGAGGATTACCTGACTTACTTTTCCATTGTAAACTCCATGGAGGGTCAATCAGATGCTCTACTAGATTACATTTGTTAGTTTTGTATGAAGCCCAAGCCAATAAAAAAGCTATCTTCTTTCTTCAAGGTGTCAAAAAAATTGTTTATGTGAGTAGTGAAGTTGAGAAGCTCCATGTAAGCCACTGGTGAACATGTGAATCTTTACATTGTAAGAACTTAGATTATCTATTTCTTTTGCAAAACTCAAGTCAATAATATTACCTCCTGAAGTGGCTCCGTATTCCTAATTTTCAGTCATATTTTAACTTGTTTCAAGTCTGCTAGGGTAGACCAATAAAATAGTTCCAACTATCTTGTTCTAAGTCACATTCGTTTTAGATACTGTGAGTTCTAGCAAATAGAATTTACATGTGGAGCCTCTAAGAAAATTCTTTGGGGTGCTCCTGCAATCTGATTTCTATTAGGATTTTTAAGGGATGTTTGTTGGGTAACTTCCCTCTTCAACATCGTCGTTAATTCAGCCATTTAAAAGGTTCCTTTTTCTAATATTTTGGTGCACTGTGAAACTAATAGCAAATGGACATGTCTATAATGTCAGGATTTGGTAGACCTTATCCAAAGTGTGAAGATTCTTAATCTTTCCTGAAAAATGAAGTCATCTTCCATTTTTCAATGGGTCAAATTTATTGAGCATTGTTTCGCTTGGTTTATCTAAACTTTTCATAGATCGCTCACTTCTAGGAATTTTCTTCATTCCACAAAGAAGATTTTTAAATTATCTGTCAAATGTGACGAAAATTAAACAATCAACACATATCTTTGTTGACACAATTTGTTGAACTTGCCAACCACGATCTATGGATTATTGTACAAGGTTCTTGACACATATTCTAAATTGAGCAAGGAGTGGCATGATTTATCTTTGACTAGTTTTACAATGTACACTTCAAATTTAGTTTTCATTTGAGCTATGATCCTGTAATGGAATGCTCTTATTACTATGATAAAACCAATCAGCAGTTTACAATCTCAAAGTGATTCAACAAATGTTGCATAACAGATTCATTCCTTCGGGAATATTATTCATGATTTAAAGTAACATTTACTATCCACATGTAATGAATGCAAAATAGGCTTATATGGATGTTTTGAATATAAATTTAGAGGCCAAGTTTGTTTCTTACCTCCAGGAATTTACGAAATGATGAGGTGAATTAAAAATGGAAACATGTATTTGTTGTGCAGGAGATGTATTTAGTCTTCATGTACAAGTTTTACTCTTCTATCTTATTTTCACATTTTTCCTTTGAATTGATTTCAATTTTTCTTCATAACTTTGAATTCAATTTCAATAAAAATGGAGAATCCACCTAAGGGTCTATTTAAAGTCGACAGTGAATTTACTATAGGTATTGTCTATTTGTGCCATGAAGAAAGGGACTTCTGGAGATAATCTATAAGAGAAGTTATGGATTATCTCATGTTAAAGTCATCTTGATTTTTCAAGCTCGCCTCAAAATTGGGGTACAAAATAAATCCTCTCAACCAAAGAATTCAATCCTGACTCATTTTCTCATTAGCCAGTTTTGTTTTCCAAGAGGAGTTTCTGATTCAACTCAAGGATCTCTTGTAACTTGACCTCACTCTGTTATGTTAATTTCAACTTTGACAAATTTAAGCTATTTTTAGACCAAATGCTATTTTTAGAATATCTTAATTTTTTTGTATCTTAAGAATTCTGATCAAATTTGGTGCAGATATTGTCATTAGACCTATTAAAATACAGTAGCTAGTTTTTTGTCTCTGTTGGCTTCAACTGAGGCATAATTTTTATATAAATGTCTGCAACTGTATTGAGCATAAAATGGCTAATCACCACTATGTGCCTATTTATTTAAAACAATTGGATAAAAAAAATATTTAATAAAACTAATTATGGGGGTGATTTGTGAGAAAGTATCCATAAAATCCTAAACTTATGGCTAGAAACATATATGGATCTACATGCAAGGAAAAATTCTTAATTGAGATTTTAGTAAGTTGCATGATAATAATCAAACATTTTAACCCAAATAATAGACTAGTTCAAGATACATTTAAATCTCATTTGGATGCATGTAACAGAAGAAACCAATGGAATCGTAAAACAAAGGAACAATGCATATTCTTTGGAAACATTTAGTTTAAATATGCATCTGATCCTCTTGACGTAAGTTTGCACAATCTAAAATTGTTCTAAAGTTGTTTTCAGTTGATCAAAAAATTCAATAAATGATTAAGAAATAGAAAGAGACCCTAAACATGCAAAAGGTCAAATATGAATCTAGTAAACAATAATTAGATTTTTCTTATGATGAGTCATTGCTTTTATAGAGTGTCGCAGAGGATTCAACTGGAGCCCCCCAAGTCTTAATGAGCACTAAAATGCTTGGAATAAATGTCATGAAAAGTTGAAAAAATCTATTTTTTAATTGTGAAGTGGAGTGGAGCACCTAGATGTTATAAATAATGGGGCATAAAAATGATGGCTATTCAGTCTAGGAAAATATTTATGTAGAAAATGTTAATTCCTTCTCATGCAAGGTTTGTTGAACCTTCGTTTAGAACTCAGCATTAGACTGATTCTCACTGGACTATGTGAATCACCAAGTTGGATACAAAACAAATGGAAGACCTGGAAGACAATAAAAAGCATTTAAACTCACTATGCAAAAGCCCCTAAAAATGATTTCTCTTGAATGTAAATGGCTGGGTTCAGAGCTACCTCAACTGCCAAGATGGTAGTTTACTAATCTGAATGTTGTGCTCTATTGGACCCAAATGTAGGTTGTGTGTCTGTGTATAAATCTACCCTAGATTTTCATTGTGTGTCATGGTAATACTTTGTGAAGTGATCTAGCAATAAAGAAATATATCAAATGTAATAGCATTTGTAGATGGAAATAATTGAATCCTCCCCTTAGTTGAAGTGTGTGATGTAAGATGTAAAATTCCAATACTTGTTCCCTTGTGATGGAACTAAATGGATGCAAGTGATCTCATAGAATAGATGGATGATCCTATAGATGGATGATAGTAGTGCCTAGTGATGCTTAGGTCCCTCATTATGGTCTCATAACTTTATATTTATAGGGTTCTCTTGATCTAATTTTGTAATTAACCCGAAATGGCCGACCACCAAAAAGATAACCAGAAAAATGATAGAAAGATCTCCAAAATGGCTAGAAAGAAAAAAGGCATGGATTGTAAAAAGGACCAAGGCACCCCTGGGGGACTAGGGACCTGGGCACCCCAAAATAATGTCAAGGCACCCTAATAATGGAAAATAGCCCAAAAGAAATGACTGGGCATGTAGGTGTAATGTGTCGGAAATGATGAAAATAAAATAAAACAAGATGGCCAAAAGAAGGGTTAATTAGTAATTTCTTCACTCAAAACCTTCTAAATAGTAGTATGATACTGGGATAAATAATGTCTAAAGTGCATGATTTTGTGACTACATTTTCCCCCACTTTATGTTGGTGAGCGGAAATCTCGGTAACATAAAGTAGATAGAGATGCGTACCTGATGTCCATGAAGATTGTAGTAGAAAATGCATCGAAGGACTAGAAAAAGCATGGAATGACAAAAAGATGATGGAGCATGGAAACTAAAGATGAAAAAGCACAAAAAAGTGATGAGAGTGAACCTAGGGTGGAAACACATGTGTAGTATTGTTGATGTGTGTGATGTAACTACATGGTTAGTATAATGTGTGCTGCTGCAAAGTGTTGTTTTTGATGTTGTTGTTGTTGTTTCCCCCATTTGACTACTTGTTTCTCATATGGTCGGACCTGCAAGGAGAAAATGATCAAGTAGTCAAATATGTATGTATGTATGTGTAAAAATGCAATGTAAAAGACACATGTAAATATGTATGTAAATGTAAAATACGCAAATGAAAAATGTAAATGGAACATGTGCACCTGATCCATGTCGAGAAAGAGAGTGTAGAAGGATATCATGTACTGTCGGGGTTTTTTGGGTGATCTGATGCCATAGGCTGAAGAAGTGTAGGGAGGAATTCTGTATTATCCTCCAACCTGTAACTATTTCCCTGAATGTGTGTGAAGAGATCTTTGTACGTCCTGGTTTTTTGGGTGATCTGATGCCACTGGCCGAAGTAGTGTAGGGAGGCACACCCACTGTAACCTCTAAGCCTGTAACTACTTCCAAGAATGCTAAGGACACCATGTCCTGTAAAATCCATTGTGTATGGGGTTCGTAGACTGGTCTGAACCCACTCGTTGTATGTAACCCAACAATGCCAAGGGCGGAAAGTGCACTGAATTGAACCAGTGTAAATATGTTGTGTTAGTATGTAAACCCCAAATGATGCCTCCCTCTTTAGGGGTGCATGTGATGTCATTGATAGGAGAATGTGGCCCCAAAAGAGGACCAACAACATGAACGTTGTAAATATTCCCTGCAGGGGGAAAGTGAATGCTCTTGGTAGAAACCAAGGCATGCACAAACAAGAAGGCTAGCCAAAGACAAGTGTTAGTATGAACAAGCATGCATATAGAAAACAATGTATAAGCTACACAAACAATGTGTAAGCTACCAAAAAAGTAATGTAAACACACAAGAAGACAAGTAAGCCACACAAAGTGGGTTGCAAACATGGGACATCACTCATGATGTCGTAAGACATGCAAGGCCATCATGGCCACAAACAACAAACAAGTGTGCACACCAAACATAGGGCAAGGCCCACAAACAAGAACAAACAATAACAAACAATATAACAAACAAGTATGGAAGAAAATATCCTGCATAACAAATGTTACACATGAAGCACCTATTAGCATGTTAGAAAGATAACTAGTATGTCAAAAACATGTATAAGCAAGTAATGTAAAGTGCTAAGTACAAAATGAAACAATAACACCTTGAAGAGATGAATGTGGATGCCCCCAACGACCAGTGTAGGAAGGGTAGAAGGTGAGCATCCATGCTGCATGTAAGAGACCTGTATCTATGATCACAACTAGAAAAATACATGAACGCGCACATGTGTGGATGATATAGATAAATGACATACAAGTAATCTAACTAGCATGTGTAATAAAGTGACCATGAACAAGAAAAAGTAAGCAAGAGTAAAAGCAACCATAATATGCAGTATGTTGTGGATGGATGGAATGGAATGCAAAATGGAGTGATAGGAGCCATGTGCCCCCCAAGTGAATGGAAATGTATGCAGTGAGGTTCATTTGGTTTTCCCCCTCAGCAGTCAAGAATGAACCGTAAATAGAGTGCTGTCATCGGGAAATGGTCGAATAGTGTGTGTAGTGCCTAGTGTTGTGATGAGTATGTATGTGTAGTGATGATGATATGTGACATATAGAAGAGATGTGTGTGAACCCTATAGCCAAAGCGTATATCATGACAAAATGAATGTATGAGTGATGATTTAGCCTAAAGCATATATCACTACAAGATGAATAGAGGAGTGGTGATGTAGCCTAAAGCGTATACCACTACAAGATGAATGAAGAGGGAGTGGTGATGTAGCCTAAAGTGTATACCACTACAAGATGAAGAATAAGTGAAGTATTAGCCTAACCTATGTCAATAGAAATGTCACATGATGAAAGGTTGAATGATAAATGTGTGATGAATGTAAGGTCCATTTGATTTGTAAACCCTTGGCAATCGAGTATGGACCGAGGAACTAAAGTGCATCATAGGGTAGTGAGTGCAATGCGTAGAAAGACATCGATATATGACCAAGATGATGAATAATAGATGACCATGAAGATGATGAGTAAATGTGTAAATATGTGATGTGTGAAATGCAAATGTATAGAAATGTGTAAGTGTATGTAAGTGACCCATATATGATGCATATGTAGATGTAGTATGTATGTAGTATGTAGATGATTAATAGTACAATGAATGTGTAGAAATATGTATGATGAAGACTAGTATGATGTATAATATGCAAATAATATGTGATGCCTGATATGTATGTAATGATGTAAAATGTAGAATGTATGATGCAAGATGTATAAAATGTAATGTGTAATGTCTATAGTGCAGTGTGTGGGGTTCATGTGTAGTAAGCCCTCAACAGTCAAGTGTGAACTGAAGCACAAGAGTGTGTCATTGGGTAATGACGACACTAAAACGTATGTATGTATGCTATGTGAGGAGATGATATGTATGATAATGCAAAGATGATGATATGTTATATGTAATATGTGAGAGGGGGATGTTGGTGGGGGATGTTATGCTCCCCAAGTATGTAAGAGAGGAAGGTCTAGTCAAAAGACACTAAGTGGATCAATGTAGGGAGTAGTTCCCTTAACAAAAGTGATGGGATGTGGAGGGATAGAGGAGTGTGACCATGATAAGATGGTTCATCATCATAGTAAGCTTCATTCGGGTCCCAATCATCAACATATGTAGGGTCTATAATGGATGTTGGAATAACAAGCTAAACTTTAGGTGAGTTGTTGAGCATAATTTGATGATGATTGTAGATACCTTTATGATGGAGTAGTGAGATCATCCTTAAGAGGAGGTTGCTTAGTTTGACTTGGTAATATAATAAGTGCTTGTGACTTAGTAAGAGGATGTGATTTAGAGAAAAACGTAAGAAGTGATGACTTGTTTTGATTTGGTAATGTTGTCAGAGGACGAGAGTAGGAGGAGGTGGTGAACTAATTTTGAGAGGAGGTTGATTTGTTGATATGTGAACATGTCATAGGTGGTTGCTTAGGACTCTTGACTAATTTCCAAAGAATGTGCATGAGAAGCAGACTTATGGTGATGCTCATTAGATGTAGAAGGAGTAGACATAGGAGCCCATTGAGATGTAACATGTGAACGACGTTGGGCAGTGAATGAGATAAACCCTTGACGCTCAAGATGTTTGACTCTATGTTGTAAAGCATAACAATCATTGTCATTATGTCCATTGATTCGATGATAATTGCAATATGGATGACCTTGATATTTTGTTAGCCGATAAGGAGGATAGTAATGAGTAGGTGGTAAAGTGATCAATTGATGACTAAGGTCTTAGTAAGAATGTCATGTTGCTTAGTATTACACTCGAATATGAGAGGCTCAAGTAATGGCATGACTTGAGGTTCAACTATATGACATGTAGTGGACATAGATTGAAGAGGAGATGTAGAAGGAGAACAAACATGTGATTGAGAAAGCATCCTTAAGCTGTTGAATTTAGATTTGAGAGATGTGATCATGGATTCCATAGCTGTAAATTTGTCTTGAAATAAAGCATGTAAAGATTGAATTGAGTCCAATAGGGGTTGATTAGATGGAGGATCACTAGGGTCATCAGAAATAGACAAAATAGGACTTATTTTGTGGTAGTGTATTGTCATCAAAATACTTGGTGTCTAGGGATTTTTGCAAAACAACCTGGCAATTGGGATATCTCTTAAGTAAATTAGATAAAGAAACTTGAGCAACCTTACGACCCATGATAGAAGAAAAATGAGGATCTTAAGCGTGAAAGATGTTGGGCTCACCAAAATGATTAACTAAAATGTGGAATAATATGGGTATAGTTAATCTAATCTAGAACAACATGTAAATAAGTAAATAAATGTAGTAAAAATATATAAAATGACCCAAACAACTAAAAAGGAAATAGAAACCCTAATATGCAAGAGAGAAGAGGAAATGAACTCAGCTGATTATAGGATCTCGATGGATAGTGTCGCAAAGGTGACTGGAGAAACAGAAAGCAGGAAATGACTGTGCAAATCCCCAAAAAGGATGGATCCTAGAATATTTAGCTGGACTATTTGGAGAGGGCTGGGGTGCCTAAGGATCACTCTGGTCTATAGAATAGGGTGCCCTGGAGAGCAAAATTGAATCATTACATAGGGACTGATGGGGCACCTACGGGTCTGGTCTACAAAATGGGCACCTTTAGTCTATGCAAAAGGTCTAGAACTGAGTTTCACAGGTTCAATAGGTGGTCTGAAACCCTCATTGTGTGTCACATCAAATTTGGTTGCACTGCTCCGGTGTCACTGATAATCCAAGAAAAAACTTGCAAAAAACCACAAGAAGTATCAAAACCCTAAAAAAAAAGAATGCAAATGAATGGGTCGAACTGACCTCAGCTGCCACAACAATGGGCTTACTAACTAAGCATTGCACTACATTTCAGACCCAAATGTAGTTCTAGTGTGTGTGCATAATGTGCCCTAGGTGCTCTTGTGCCATCACACTTTGTGAAGTAGCGAGCAATAACTAGATGTAGAAAATGTAATAGAATGTGTGCATGGAATAGAATAGAATCCTCCCCTATGTTTGTGTGATAATGTCCTAGCCTTGTGCCTTGTGATGGAGATGGATGCAAATGATCTCTAATAGATGGATGCAACTCTAGGTGGATGATAGTAGTGACTAGTGCTTGGTCCCTCATTATGGTCTCATAACTTTATATTTATAGGGTTATCTTGATCTAATTTGTAATTAACCCGAAATGGCTCAACCACCAAAAAGATAAAGATCTCAAAATGGATAGAAAGAGCCCAAAAAGTTGGCGGGAAAGTGCAAAAAGGATCGGGGCACCCATGGTGGGACCAGGGTGCCCATGGGCACCCCAGTACTAAGCTAAAATGAGGCTAAAATAACGAAAGTGATGAAAGACTTGACTGGCATGTGGGTGTAAAAGGTCGGGAATGACAAAATAAAATAAAACAAGATGGCCAAAAGATAGGGGTTAATTAGTACTTTCTTCACTCAAGAACCTTCTAAATAGTAGTATGAAACCGAGACTAAATAATATCTAAAGTGCATGATTTTGTGACTACATTTCCTATTCAAAAGGTGACAATTTTCGTTATCCTAGGAAAGTTCAAAAAGGATTAAGTACCCCTCATTATACCATTTGAGAAATTGTCCATGGAAGTAAATATCATATGGAAATACTTCATTTTCACTTACCACCTAATCAGCTTCGGGAATAACATCATCAAATGTACTCGTGATAGAATTTGACTAGGCATGAAATAGGTGTAGTCAGAGGTTGAGGAAAGAAGAAATGTCACCAAAGTACGGATGGCACACTTTTGTTTCCACTCTTCAATTAGTAATTTCCACTCGAAATAACCTTGAGGACAAAGAAGTATGACCCCTGATCATCCCTCCATAATGTCTAAAGTGCATGATGACCAAGTGATCTAGAGTCCAGAACTTATCGACCAACAGCTTGTTGTCGGCTAGTGAAAACTCTTGCCATGGTGAATCTATGTGAGCATTTTGCTTAAAAATCATCAATTAGGATGAATAGTTAAAATGACCATCTTGTCCAAATTTATACCACTGAGAATATTGGTACAAAAAAATGGGTTCCCTTTAGAATTGGAAAACTTATTGAATTGTGCTAGTTTTTATGGGATCAATCATTTAAATGAGGATTAGTAATTTATGTTAATGAGATCATAAACACGAGCATAATCTCGATAAGATAAATATTCCCTCTCCACATACAATGAACTCAAATTATGGAATAAGAATGAGTATTCCTAAAATCTTAAGTTTTGAGTCCTAGTATTATGAAAAAAATACTACCCTTACCAATTCCGGCTTCCAGCACAATTTTTTGCCTGTAATGTTGATCGAAATTAATTCTAATGGTCTTATGAGTAAAAAATGAATGCAATATAAAAATTAAGTAACACTATTATGTGTCACCGAGAGATATAGAAAAAAAATTTCCATTGTAGAATTAAATGGAAAAATCCTTTTGAGTTCTCAAAAAACATTATGAGTATTGATCGTGAAGGACTGAAATGTTATCAACTTTATCACATTGGACCTTCTCATGCTCTTTTGATTTACATATCTCATAGATATATTCTTTCATGGTATTCTGCCCCATTTAGCCTATTCTTACTCCTATTTGTATAAAGTCTTGCCACTTTTTGAGTAACTTATCCAATGTGTGTGAAGTGGCTTTTGGAATAGAATGTAAGATGATTACTGGCCTATTAATGTTTTTGTATTTTAATTTTCAACATATGCGATTTCAACAGAATTCCATATCAAAAATTCAAAGTACCATGATTTGAATGAAACCACTTACATGGAAGTTGTAGGTCGATATTTATGTATTAATGCTCCAATTTTCATGGGATTTCGATGCTATGGAATCGTATAGGAATTATGAGAAAATGTAAAATGTGTACTTGAAATTCAATAGGATACTGAAAATTGACTCTAATTCACTCATTATATGGAGGCATGGAAACATTCCCCTTATAAGGCGTTTACCATTTTGTGCTACAGGACTACAATTTGGGAATTAAAATATACTTGGAAAAATTGGTGAGAATAGGTCAATTTTTGAAAAAACTTTTCGGTACCTAACTAGTAATTATCTAATGAAATTAAGCATGACCCAGTTATTTCTATGCCTAAAAATTCGCTAGAATCATAATTTTTCAAAAAATGGAAAATTCACTGAAAGTTAGAGTAAATATTCACCACTAAAATTTCACTCCTGGTTAATCTCTAAAAGCTATATTTATCACCTTTTTCAGTTATCTACGATAACTCAGGTTATGAGTAAGATTTTAATTAGTTATTAAATGGAAATCTATGGGAGCTTACTCATGTTCTTGTAAGTTGATTTTAAGGATGAATGAGGTATTTGTGATGCCTAGGACTTTGGCTTGGAAAATTAATTCATAATGGACCCTCTCCTAAATCTTTCAAAATGGACAAGCTAGTGTGATTGATGTGTTGAAATTACACCATAGGGAACAAATTGAATGGTTAGAGTAGACGAAATGGAGGGAAGGTGTGTATCCATGTAAGGTCAAATAATCATTGATCGTAATTTTATAACTAGGTAGAAAATTTTATCAAGTACTTCAAAAATGATTCATGGGAATGTTTCGTCATGGAGAGGTAGGTTATTGGAGAGGTCAGAGCTAGATTTGTAAACTCTGACTAAAGACTAATGTCAATTGATATAATGAAATGGCATACATATAGCTTAATGGCACACTATTTGAACACTAATTCTTACATTTGAGGATTTAACCAAGTGCAAAGGTTACAATCATGGTACTCCCTGTTAATCATTGGTGATTATGAAAAGGGGAGGGTAGAAAAATTCCTTAAGTGAATCATAATCTTCTCATAGAACACACTTATAGTCAACTGCATAAGTAGATGAAAATGCATGGTTAGGGGATCTTTCCTCATTCATGGTGGCGAATCGTTAAGCAGTTGAAGATGCACATTTGATTGAAGTTAAAATTTTGAGTGAAAAAACAATGTCATTACATGAAAAGTAGTAGACTCAAGAAGTGCAAGAACATTGACAATTTGAAACCCTGCACTTTAACAATCAACAAATATTAGGCAACTTGGAAGTTGATTCACTACACCTATGTTAGAATTCACTAAAATAGTTAGGCAATAATGGCTATGCAACTATATTTTGACTCCAGGAGGAAGGTCCACTGATCATCATTCCATGTAGATTCTTTAATACTGAAATATGTCCTTAAATGTGTGATAATAACACAAATATACCAGTTTGATTCTACTCAAGTTCATAAATACTACATGGGGTTAGAATGATGGGGATGAGTATTTTCCAAAATTAGTTATTGAATGAATAGGGAAACATAGTGACACCTTAAATGCAATGTTCAAGATAGTGAGAATGATGTCAAGGTCACATAGTTTATGGGGATATTTTGGAATTATTACGTATGATTAACTCCCAAACATTTAACATAGGTCATGGGCTCTTATTTGAATCCTCACTATGATCCAGGATCTTATGTTTATAATCGGGCTATATATTCATATCAAATATAGTTAATTTCGAAAACTTTTGCATATTATGAATTGTAGGAGTTTCTTATATTGTGTTTGATAGTGCATCTAGTTATTTTTAAAAAGATCTTGATAAATGCAACATCCAGAACAATTTTGGATAGTGCACTTACTGCAATTATGTTCCTCCTGGAGCCTATATATATGTATGGATCCACAACTATGGGTTGAAACATAAGGGAAATTGACTTAGATGAGATGCTTTCATCTAATCCTATGCTTCTAACGGTTTGCACATTGACGTAAGGCTTTGATGGATGTTTGGATAGATAGGAATACATTGACATGTGATTGATGGGCCACCTCGGTTTGGAAAATTCATACATGGTGATAGGTTGGTTTCATAAGGAGGATACTTTGAATCACTTGAATTTAGGTGAGCTTTGATGACTAGGCCTTCATAAGATTGAAAGATCACAAATTTTGTAACCCTATCCATGACCCAAAATGAACTGTCAAATCCTGAACCATAAGTGCAGGAAGAAAACTTGCAATTAAAAATATAGTGTTCTATAGGTTGAAATGCAATCCTACACCATTACATTGCACAACTTTTAGAGAGGTGAAAATATGTAGTTATCCCATAGCTGAAAGATATACATGATATAGATGAAATTACTAGTTGTATAAATTGGATGACACCTAATAATTTTATCCAAATGCTGTGGTAGTTTTGTTCTATGAATTGGGAAGTGTGACACATGGAAAGTTATATTCATGAACATGGGTGAGTGCTTCAACCTATGTGGGGGCTAGTCCTATGTAAGCTGACTTTTTTAGGCAATTATGGAGTAAAAAATGTATCTGAAGGTGTATAACATGGTTTGCAATAAGATTAAGGCTAGATCGAGATAGGAACATTTAGGATCAAAATAGTGTGAACAAGTCATGCATTTAAGGATTAAGCTAATATTGACATTATCAAGTGATAAATTACCAAATTAAGCGTCTACACTAATGCATGCACGTTATGTTCTTTTTTGCTTCTCTTGTGGTTTGTCATCCTTTTTATCCCCCGTCTTGGTGCACTTACTCAATGATCATTCACAAAATTTACTTTTTTGGGATAATTACAGGTATTTAAAAAATATTCCAAGAAGTGACAAAATCATGTTTTACATATGTTGAACCAAAATTACCAGAGGGCTTGGTGCGATGAAGTTTTTGATTGCACAATTGGATTGTAATAGAAAAGACAACATGAATACAAAAGGTGGGGATGTATATTTAAAAAAATAGTTGTTGTTAGTATCATAAAAATAATTATTGTTTATCAAAAACTTGATTCCCAAAAAAATTTAGCGCCCTTGCATTTCTATCAAAGAAAATTGATGAAAAAAAACTAGATTAGATATGTCCCTAATATAGACTTATTTATTTTTCACTAGACAGCAAAACTATTACAAAAGACATTTTTTCTCCAATTGTTTATGTAAACATAATCACAAAGCACTCAAGTCTCCTTACACCTTTAAACACTTTACATATTCTTTACAATTAAGTACATATCTTGTTCAACGTATGTATAACATAAAATTTAAAACATAATTGAAAACAAAAGCAGTCTTAATAAACCAAATAATAATAATATACACATTATTTTCTACTATATTTATGAAATTCATTAGCTTCGAAGTGGCCATATCATAACCTTGTTAAATGTAGCTAAAAATAGTTGAATATTTATGGCCGTTTTAACATAGTTAAAAATAGTTAGAATAATAATTGTTATGGTTTCATAGTCTATAGATCAATGCCATAATTTTTTTTGAGAAAATTGTGTAAATTTTATTTTACTCTATGTTTTTCCTCCACGAGTCTGCCCAAATAAATTATGGTGGACTGAGTAAGAGAGTTGTGTTCCAAAGGATGCTGATGGATGCAGGCAACCCCAAATCTCGTCGATGATTTCCAGTAGACGATGAGATGGAGAGAGTGCTCAAATGGGGCTCTGTGTTCAAACTAATGTGGAAGGGAGCTCGGCACGAGACAAGTATTGCTAATACTTGAAGGGAAGCTTTCCCTACCAGCTTTTGACGCTGCATTGTATTGGCATAAGAGCCCCCATAAAGCCATATCTTCAAGTCTACTCCATCTATAGTCGTTAGCTCAGATATTGCTTCTACTTCCACGTCTTTAGAAGGACGGTAAATTCAAGACACCAACATGAACTTTCACTTAATCTTTATGACAAAGAAAAATTCACACAAAAAGATGTTTTTAATTTTTATTTTAGGTTTCTGAAAAAAGTATTTTTGTAATATAGATACACAAAAAGTATATTTTGTTTTTGAAATTGGTAGATATCCCTTGCTTTATCTTTATGATATCCCGCGGATCAAAAGGAAGAAATCTAGGGGGATTCTATAGGGTGGCCAATGAAACCCCACCCTCTCATACTAGGGTTGGCTCCTTGTAGTTATCCTTTCAACACCAGTGGTAGATAGGAACTGAACTTTCTCATGACATTCTAAACAACTCATGTACCACTTTCAAAATTTTATCTCTCTATCCAACTCTGATCTATGCTCTATCTAGATATTCTATTCCAGACTATGATAAATTGTAATATGAAATGATTTTATGATATCCTATGGGTGGCATGGTACGACATCTCTAATGTCAAATTAATCCAATTTTAGAGAAAATACAAGTCAACATAGGTAAGTTTGTTAAATCACAGTTACCAATTAAATACTATTTAGAAAATAAATGAATATGTGAATAACATATCTATTAAATAAATTTTATCTTATGCAAGTTTGTGTGACTCTTGTTCTTTTGAGTAAAATTAGCAAAAAAACTAAAATAGGCATATCCTTTATTTAGTATTCTAGATTCCAATATTAAAATCTTTAAAAAATGCCGACCATGAACAAAAGCTTTGGGGAAATTGAAAAGTCAAAGGCAAACCAGGGGGCCACCTTTTGATTGAAACAGGATATGCAATGCTCAAAACATAAGAAGGAACATTTTTGATAGATAACCTAATCTCAAACTCCAAGTAGCCCAAAAAGGCTTGACATCTTGCTCATTTATGGATTTTTATTTTTACATTCCTCCTTTCAATTTCGCACAACTTGAGATAATTGTTTTCTCGAAAAAATGTGCATTCATATTATGTGTATGGATCCATCATACAAAAACTACTTCAGTACAAATACCAATTGGGTTTAGGCTCTATTAATTTAACAACAAGCCCCTTATAATTTACCCCTTTTGTCATCAAAGGGGTTTAGTAGGTTTTCCTTCAATAAATTGTTTTAAATTGATTATGTTTAGTTGTATTCGAATTTTTTCTGGGTAGTGGAATTAGAATGCTAAAGAAATAATATTGATAATGAGCTTAAGTATTCCATATAATACAAAAGAAAATATACCTTTGTTTACTGGTTATGGAATGAATGAAATAAAAATAAATTCTTATCATACGCAAGAAAACATTAGCTTGGAGGGTGCCATGAGTGATGTTTACCACGTTGAGGGATATATGAAGTTAAAGCCTGAGCATCATGGCTTCATTAATGGTTCAGTTTTTGGCTCCTGTGATGATCATTTTGTGCACCTTCACCTTGTTCTATCAAGAAATCAACTTGATTCAAGTCCGATTTTCATTTCTAGCACTATTACTCATAGATTTGTATTTGACAAAAAGTGGAATAAGTGTCAAAGTATAAAAAGAAAATTTGAATACGGGGTTGAGTTGTAATCTTTAGAAGCCTGTGTTGGATGCCCCATGGATTGGGGAACAATTTGATTATTTTTATTTAAGATCAACTAGGTTAAGGAGATTGCGAGAAAAGAGGTCAATGCAAAAAGACATGGGAAAACTTAAAAGATGATAATGTCAAATTGATTTGATCGGATTTGATATTTAGGTTAGAGATTGATGGGATTCTTCTATTTCAAAATATGAATCTATAATGTACAGATCATTTTTCTTCATAAACATAATCATTTTACTCATCGGTGGTAGGATGTCACACAGAATTTCGTTTACCATGTAATCATAAAAACAATAGGTTTCTAGGTGGAGAAAGTGAATATCCATGCCAGACTCACAAGATTCCTTTGCTTGATGCACTTCCAACTGTTCAAGCTCAGTTCAATTTCACGCAAGCTTGTGTGTAGTGCTGTGTGTTCTTTATACCAATTCGAGTACACTTCTTTAGAACACATTATAAACAGTGATGTTACACCATAACCAATTAATATTTCTCATTTATATTTTCTTGTTTCTATTAGTCATCATTACATGTGAAGAGCCATGTCCATAACTCATTTCCAGGCCAATGGTGCAAGGTTTAAGACCATAATGTTTGTTATGTTATTTTTTCTGTGATAACATAAGCTCTTCAGAATCAAACCTAAAAGAAATCTTTTTTGGTCACACTATTCTAGATGGAAAGTATGCAGTGATTGCGGTTGTATGGGGGCAATACATGTGAGAGTGTAGTGTATCGTGAGAAGACTATGTTGAAGTCAATGAGAGGCGGTTTTGACATAGTTACAAACGAAGAGTATTTGTCAATCCTTTGTGACCAGTCTCAAGAAATCATTGGGAATCTACGGTTGGAGTTTGACTGTTTGTTTCTATTTCACTGCAATGAATCACTAGGCACCAAGCTATGGCAACAACCAATCTGACATTGAAAGATAAAACTGGTATTTCAGAGCATGAACAGAAGCTTGGGGAAATTGGAAAATGGCCGAAGGCAAACAACCACCTTGAAACAGGATGGGCACAAATTGCATCAAAACATAATGAAGAACATTTTTTTTATAGATCATAGTTTCAGATCCATGGTAGCCCAAAAAATGTTCGACATCATGTCATTTTGGATTTTACATTCCTCCCTTGCAAATTTAGGCACAAACTTGAGATAATTCGTTTTCTCAAGAGATGTACATTCATATCATGTGTCTATGGATCAACCATACAAAATTATTAGTACAAAATACCAATGGTTTAGAACATCCTTATCAGCTAACAATCATGCCCTCATAATTTAACCCTTTTTTCAATAACAAGGGGTTTTGTAGGTTTTCCATCAATAATGCTGTTTTAAATTTGTATTAATGTTAGTTGTCTTCAAACATTTTGGATAAGTGAATTAGAATGTCCACGAAATAAATATTGAGAGAAGCTTAGTATGCTATATATGCAAAAAATAATTAACTGTGTTGTTTGGTTATGGAAAGAAGAAAAGAAAGATTTAGATTTGGATAACCATCTAGCAATCTAGAAAACAATTTATGGAATCAGGGGCTGCCATGAACAAAATTTCAATCTACAAACTTTACAAACCCTTTTTGATATTGCATATTAATATTTATCTATTTGATCTCACCAGCATTTGAAAAGCTTATCCCCACTCAACAATTGTTTGATTGCATAAAAAAACATGCAAAGCCATAATATGTAGAGATGACCACATAGAAAGTAACCATTCTCACTAAATTTGTACAACTACAATTATATATGGTTAGAAGAAAACCACTACAATTAGTAAAGCTCTTTAAAGGAGCAACAACATGCGATAGTGTTTTTAAATCAAGGTAGCTTAGTGAAACATGACATTATTAGGGACCTTCACCTACAAGCTTAGATACAAATCAGATATCAAGTCTACACCAAAATTTGTCTAAATTCTTATTACTTGGTCCACTGTTTCATCTTCCCCCCATCCAGACCCCCTGTTATCGCCCTTCGTTCAAAAAACTTCATGAGTTCATCTTTTCGTGTATTAAAGGTGCCTTGTTATGTTCTAGAAAGTGTTTTGAATGCAATGCATATATAATTTATTAAAAATAGTTGGAAAAAATTACGCGCTATTTAATTGTACCTTTGAAAATTGGTGCTTAGCAATTACTTGATTCAATTTAGAATCTTGTCAAAATTACGGTTGTTTTTGAAGTAACTCTCATTGAAAAGTATAGATATATTTAGTGGTATTAACTTCTTTTTGTCACTTTTTTGTAGGTATTGTGATTCTCATTGCCCGCAGTAGTAAAGAAATAACGTAAAGAAAAGAGTGTCGTCTCTCTAAACGAACTTCAGGGGGTTTCAATATTGATTGACCAGTCTTTATTCATTTGTTTTGTTTATTGCATGTTATGCGATTAAAATGTATTGTAGAGTCAGAGTGCTTTCATGTTATTGTTTTTTATTTGGTCCATTGATATTTTAAACTCTCATCCTTTTTCCGAAGTGTTGAAATGATGGGGGGCATGTGCTTTCTAATGATATGATGGCGTTATGTGTTGAGGAGCTTGTTTCAATGACGGCCATTTCAAAAGGTTCCCGTTGGACGTTAGATGGTCATAGACACAGGCTTTTTTAAGTTGCTCGTCATACCTAAAAACAATTTATGACTAACAAGTTTTTTCCCTCGCAGTTTATATGCTGCAGTAAGAAACACAATTCCTCCTCACTAAATGGGACTCTACTTAACTACACCCACTTGAGAGGAAGAAAGTTTAAACATATTCACGTGTTGTCAATTGTTTGCATTGCAGGAAACCGAACACCAAAAACCGTGATAGCCGAACTGATCAAAGATGCTACACTGATGCCAACCACAATTTTTCTCTCAACATTGAACGATTCGGATATCCTTCATGAGGCTTCCTCTTGATTTTGATTTCTAATGAAGATGCACTGAAAATATGAACACCAAACAAATGAAGAGAATGGGAATTCCATTCGAGGCATCATTGCAACTAGACAATAGAAATCACAATAAAGTGCAAAAAGAAACTGCTATAAAAAAAAACTTTTCGCTACATTTATATCACTTTTGATTTTAATAATAATTTTAAGGGTAATCATGGAGAGATAATATGTTAAAGCACTTAGTCATTCTTTCAATCTACTTTGACAACAACACTTCACATCCACTACATTCTTGAGAGTGAGTATTAGCAAACTTAAATGTCTCACTTGAATTTGTATTCAAATAGTACACAACTAAGTGTTATCTAACATCCCTTCTAATGTATTTCGCAACATTTGTTCTGGGCTTTAATAGAAAATCAATATTGTCAATCACACCCCTTATCAACATCAACTACAAAAGTAATAATTGTATTTCTAAATTTATTGTATTCAAATATTACACAACTAAGTGTTATCTAACATCCCTTCTAATGTATTTCGCAACATTTGTTCTTACTTTAATAGAAAATCAGTATTGTCAATCACACCCCTTATCAACATCAACTACAAAAGTAATAACTGTATTTCTAAATTTAATAACATATACCATTTGGCGTTCACATTGCATTGTACACATGCAATTGCTAATATTAACTTATTATTATAAATGTATGTGTCGAGTCACCACTCCACTTACTATGAAAGTTATTTTTAATTAAATTAATTGAAAAAGTAAGAGTGAAATGGTGCACTCAGTACAACCGTATCACCCACTCTATTTTATAGTGTAATCTCATTTCGAGATTGGATTGTATTTTAGAAAATTATTTTTGTGCATTTTACAAACCTCTCTAACGGTTGGATGTTGTGTGGAACCCAAGGAAGCGAGTGGAAGTGTTGGATGAAAAAAAGTTACTCAATAAAGGCAGTGCTTTTTGACAGTGGAGTTTTCCCCTGGGAAAACTTGGTGAGGTGTTGTAATGTATTTTTTTACTCTATGTATTTACTTTTTACGTATTTACATTGTTAAGTGATTTAATTAATTTCCTATAGATTTTTAAACTATAATACTTGGCAAATACAATGGTGGATATTTATTTAATTTAGTAATTTATTGTTTATCCCCTAATTTCTAACAACATGATCTTTGCTTGTGTCAAAAGCCTTTATTAAATATGAACGAATTTAGTCCAAATTTTGCATTAATCCACCATAACAAATCTTCCGTAGACCAATCTCTTGATACAAAGATGTCACGCCTTGTGTGCCTTCTACTTTTACGATAAAACAATTTTTTTTGGCAACTGAATGTCTCCCCAGTTACACATTTCAATATGTTAAAATGAAATCCTATCTCACAAAGAAGCTGCCTCACCTACAATGAAGCACATCATCCTTTAGGACCTTGCTACTCATATTTACTTCACATCTTGCACTAGTACTTGGAGGTCAACAGCTTTGCTAAATGACTTTCGCAAAATTATAGCTACGCTTGCTTTACAATTTGGAACAGTCGTAGGCTAATGACCTGGCTAAATGAACCTCGCCAGTTATAGCTGTTGCTTTACCTCTCCCTCTCAAGCCATGTATCTTTCATTGGTCTGAACCTCAAGTTTGAAATTCTTAACTGTTTTCTTACTCAAAGAAAAAATTCCTTATAGCCAAACTCGAGCATTTTTTGTTTTACTATATGCTTTTGTTTGTGGTGATAGTTGCATATTCACATTATGGTAGGCATTCTAATGCCATTCGCAAGTTCTGAAGGAAAAAAAAAACAAATCATTTTTGATAATATATTGCAAAGTTCACCTTCCATTCCAATTCTTTTTATAATTATGGCAATTTTCCAAACATGTTTTTTTCAAATTGAGATGAATGTTGGAATTTCATGCATTCAAATTCAGATATACTGCCTCAAATTTATTATTCTTCTACATGAGGCATCATTTCACTCCCTTTAATAGCATAGTTCCTAATTTTATATCTCAAATTCAGTGTGCAGTGCGGATATCTGAGAATTATAGAAACATGCATAAATCCGTGATCGCCTGATTATCTTGTAATTCTGCATACAAACATCCAGAAGTCAACCTTCTTATGATATCCATATCTAGATGTGCCTGCTATGGAGGCTTCTATAAAGACTACCAAGTATCTAGAATGGCATAGATGTACAAAGGATTAAATTACAGAAGCTAAGTCACTAGCACTTCGCTTGCTCAAATAAGCCGCTGAATCTCATTGTTCAATTTAAGGTGCAACAGTGCTTGCTGAAGGGCTTGCAATCCACCGCCAGTATTTTTCTCAAACACACTTGAAATGAAGCAAGCAAGTCTTCAGCAACTAATCCTTGATTGGCAGGAGTGTCGATGTCACCTCTGCTTTAGTTGGTGCATCTAGCTCACATTTCTTCTTACAAAGCTTGAAAACCAATGATACTTATGAGACAGAAATATAACGCTACCCATCATCTTATCAGAATTCTGGACGAAAATAGGGCAAATTTAATTTTAGGCTTGCCTTATATTTTCGAAAAAAAGAACTAAATTTTGCATCCCCAATTGTAAAAGACCCGTCAACAACCAACCCTTCATGATTTACCAGATACTTGATCAATTCCCATTATGCATTTCTTAGATATTGTTTGGGATCAGAAGACAAATATGCTTCTTATTGTGTCAACCAAATAGTAAATACCATAGGCCCTCTATGCATGCTTCTTGCAATGGCAAGTAGCCTATATAAGAAACTCACCAAAAAAAAACCAATTCCTTGAAATTCTAGCCGGAAAATTGCCTCTTAAATCTTATTTTTTCATTTATGGACAAACATTCAGTAGAAATGTTTAATGAAATTCCGTTCAACCTATGGAGTCACTTCTACGTGCCCACTGGAGATGGTAGTTACACAACCATGGAATCTGTAAAAAAACCCAATCGGCATCACAGAAGCTAATACCCCAAGAGGATTGCACTCCAAAGAATGGATCTAACTAGAAGCTTATGATACACGGGACCTGCATGGAAGTCATCCTGCTGTGACCATGAAAATGGTTAGAGAAAGAATAAAGTTTGGAAGCTTAGTGCTTGAATGTGATTTTCCAATGCTATATCATAAAAGTTTACTGGTACGACGCTTCGAAGAGCCTCCTGGGAAAAGCTTCATTATCCACCCCAGAACTCTTTCAACTACCTGTCAACAAAATGTCTTAAGCATTAAAGAAAGACCCCTATTTCCTAAAATTAGAGCCAGCATATCCATAAGACTAATAAAACATCGCGTACAACAAAAATACATTTCATGTAATGCTTGCAGTTGCCTGTAAGATTTTTAACTAAACATGAATGTCAGCAGGCTAACTGGATAAACTTAATGACTCAAGTCAACATGATTTCACTTCTGATTAACCTTATATGACAATTTCAAACTAAGAAAAGTCGGCTGGCTAACTGGATAAATTTCAACATCCTTTTTTCCACCATTTTTAGCATTTCCTTTAATGTCAGGTCAGTATTATTTTTCTTATGTAGCAAGCAAGCAAAGGTTGGACATCTAACAAGGGAAAGGGAGGGAGACCAAGAAATAGCCAATTTACTTGTAGCCTAGTATATGAAGTGGAATCACTAGGCAACAGCTGGAGGAGAATCGAATAATAAATCAGACAGCTGATTTATTTCTTGTGTAACACCACACGGTTATGCAGCAGATATGGATATAGATCTCTCCTTACAGTATATTATAACAAACAAAAAGACATCCACCCTCTCATACATAATATCCCCGTTTTGACCCATTGCTTTTCTATCCATAAAATGATATATATACTGTTTAAAGACCTGAAACTGTTACCAAGACATTAAACCACAATGGAAAGCGTTTGCGCATGGTTCACCTCAATTCAATCTTGTTAGTCCCCTCTGGTTTTGGTGAAAGATGAGGGCAAGACTGTTAGGCAAGCTTTTGCCTATTCTGGCTCAGGCTTAAAGACTTTTATATATGGATAGCATTTTCAAATGTATAAAGCAATCAACAGGACCCTAATACCCTTGATAAACTGCTGGTTGGAACTTGAAAGAGACATGTGGACTGTTTTATTGCCAATAATACTGATTGAAAGAGACAGTTGGGAAATGTCAAAAGGAAAGGGAACTCTGTTATACAGAAAGGGATGTCTTGACTCCTTGACATTCTTCATCACACGTTTGGTGATTAGCAAAAGTCAAAGGTTAGTCACCCACCACAGGGATCAATTCCCATGGTAAGTTTATAGACCGATGATGAGTAGCTACTTATTGGGTGAGAGCTTGCAGGAACTTGTGCCTTTTCTTTCTAAGGGATAAAGTAATAAAAAGAATCAACTTAAAAACATGTTGTGCAAAATAACACAGCCGTTTACAAAACAGAATATTTCTTGAAGGTATGAGGCTTTCACAGTTCATGATGTAAGAAAAAGGGCTTTTTGGAGAATCTATGTGCATTTTATGCTCGAAGTTTTGGATCACCCTGTGATCAATCATCAAGAAGTAACATCACAGGATAATCCGAAGCGTCAAGCATAAATATCACAGAGGTTCTCCAAAAGCCCTAGTTCTTCAAATATTTCTTGTTTTTGTCATTGTATAGACGACCACTTTTTGACAATTAAATAAAAAAATGCTCACAAATCTCCTACACAAACCAAAGAATATCCTTTGCAAACCCTTAGACATCTGTCCACTCAAGTTAAAAGACTGAAGTATTTAGTGTTAATTACTAGGCTTTGCATTGAATAGATCTCAATTTTCCACAGGGATACTTTCTTTATCGTTACCATCCTGCAATAGAAACAGTAAAGTTTCACAACCAACTTTGTGAGGTTAGTGGAACATACCTCATCCCCTTCATCCACATACTCCATTTCATCATTCAAAGTGTCAATATTCCGTGGCCCCACCACACTACTGCCATGGGCCATGTTCTGAGCAATCAGAAGCTCTAGCCTCTGAGTCTGTGACTCCAACTTCTGAGATAACTCTTGGTTTGAAGCCTGCAAATTAAGATATGACTATGAATGAAAGCGCTATATATATTCAGCATTAGCAGCCTATTTTCCAGAAACTAGCAAGAAAATGCAGTAAAAAATTGGTCACACCATTTCCTCTGTCATGTATACCATAACATAATTATACAGAAACTTGCACTACATTTATGTCCAAGTATGAGAATATAACTGGCAAAAAAATAATAGAAAAGGTGAATGCTCCATAATAGAAGGTGAATCTGCCAGAAAGCTACATAATTAAACTAATGAAGTGTTCAAAATTAGTTTTTACATTTTAAAACATTTAGCTTTGTTGTACCCAAATTTTGCACTGTTCTCATATCGCCCAAATTTTGGTCCAACATGTTCATTGTGGAAAAATACAAGTTTTTGTCTAAAAGCTCAAAGGTCAGATGCGTTTTTCAGCCTCTAAAGCTGAGGTGTCTTTTTTGATGCTCAGAAGAAGTGCAAAGAACACCTCCCAAGGGCATCGGCACACTGGAGAAGCACTGCAGGTACACCTTGTGAAACGTGCCTTGCGTGCTTAAGACTTCAAGTTGACCAATTTGAAGAAGTAACAAAGAATACGAAGAGTGCAAGGAAAAGACATGAAAGGCACCTGAGCAGATAAATCAGCAAAAATTACAAAAATAGAGAAGGATAAGCGCTCAAAGCGCCTAAGGCGAACTCGTGAAGCACTGCCAAAATTGCAACGAGAAGGTGCCAAGCACTGCAAGAAGACATTGCGAGAACTTAGGCCAAAGCACGCCTGAGCTGCCAAGGCGCCTAACACCTCAATAGATCGCACCAAGCACGCCAATATAGCAGTGCAAGAGGTGTCATGGGTGCATGCCCTGCACACCGGATCAAAAAGTAGAAAATCATGTTTCTATATGGCCACAAAAAGCTCAAATTGTGCTTGGCTTTGGGAACTTTGCCCCCTCAACCTGCCCTAGAGCACAAAAGCAAGTGCACCTGGGGATCTACCCTTAAACCCCGTGAAGGCTCCACCCCTCGACCTTGGGGGTTTACACCCTAGTTCCCCACTTCCGAAATCAAAAGAAAAAGAATACATGTTGGAGAAAACCACGCCAACCAAGAGGGCAATAAATTTGTGGATTGCTCGTCGCAACAATGCGGCATTTCCGGAAGAGAAGATCTTCAGGAACATTCTCACCAAGTTCCGGGTATTGAAGAACTAATGAGGTGAAAGACATAAACAAAATTGAAACAAAAGGCCTTGCTGCCTCAAAGTAATCAAGAAGCAAAATAGAGCCCTTGGAGAAGGTCTCTCAAAAGAAAGTTCTAATTTCAAGTTACTTTTTTAAAATAGAAAGTAAATTAAAGAGATCTCTATTTCTATATTTTCCAGGTTACTCTTTGGAATATAATTGTAAATGTAAAAGAACATGAAAGGTCACCCAAGAATTGGTTACCTTTTCGTACAAATACAAGATATGACTAATGGAAAACAGCATTTTGATGCTGTCCGAAATTTGGCTTGAGAGGAAAAAGTACAGAAAACTATGTTTATGTTCAATAAGAAATACAAGGAGATTAGCAGAGCTTTATGTCTTGGATAACATTTATTCTTAAATTAAATGTATGTCTTCTTTCTTATTGTTTAATTTCTTGCACATAGGGATCAACTCTGCATTTATTTATTCACGTGTCAGACTTCTGTCATTTTCTCTCCCCCTTCTCAGTTTTATTTGTTTTCATTTTTGTTTCCTTTTTGTGCTTTCCAATCAATGGTACTCCAAAACCACAAAAAACACATATCTTATGAGGGAACTGCACCTCAAATGCAGAGGAAAATCACCCACTCCGATGGTGATTTATCCAATGCTGTAGAAATATGCCACTGCCCATTGGGCAAATCAATGAAATAAGCAAAAAAACCACAGCAACATAAATTTCTGCTAACAAGCTTTTAAAATATTTGTGTTCTGAACCTTCGAACATATCCCACTAGAAATGAAAAAAATGTAATCACTCACTCTTATCTTAGTAACTTCAGCTGATTCTATTTTAAGAGCCCTTGCAAGTGATTCTTTTTCCAATGCCAACTGTGCATCAATTAAACCAACCATTAGAGTATGTCTCAACAAATTAGTTTTCTAATAATCATTGAGCCAGAACTTTTCAACAGACATAACAATTTCTTGATTTACAGGGCTCAATCAACTTATTTTCAGTGGTTAAAACGAGAAGCATTACATATTTGTAATCTCCTTTGCTTGCCAAAATATTAATACATCTTTCACTTTTCAAACAAAGTCAATATTTAATTCTAAAAATTGTATCAAAATAGCTGCTTTCTTTGTTGCCAACAAAGCCAAACAACGGTTTATACCTAAAATATCCAGGGTCTACAAAGGCCAAACACTAAAAAATTTAAATTTCACCAGTTTATCCCAAATCTTCAGTACAGAGAATGATAATATTATGTATTAAATTTTAATTATGGAAGCAACAAAACCATTACCTCTTCAATCAAAGAGTTGATGTTATCAACCATTCTCTGTTGATCGCTGGGGATTGCAACGGGAAGGTCCAGCATATTATGCCTTTCACTTGAATTAAAACTGCTTGTAGTATTGTTGAAAGATGAACTGAAATTTGTGGAAGATACAGTTACTGTGGACTGAACATCAGGTACTTGAGGAACATCAACAGTTGACAACAATTGTTGGGATGTAGGTATAATGGTAGTGGCATCATCCTGTCTAGCCAGAAATAGGCCACTGCCACCTGGAAAATTAAATAATTCAATGCCTGCAAATAAAATTCTAAATCAGCAATTTACATATAAACAAAAGAATACAAGATTCGAAAACATATTTAAGTTTTTCAAGTAAAATAAAGAAAACATTATCATGTTTTCTTGATAATGCAGGGTAAATAAATACTGAGACATGATATGTATATTATATATATTTAAACACAAAAAAACACATAAAAGAGGCTAATGAAGCAAATGCCTACCAATATCCTCTGTTGAAGTAGATGCTTCTTTTACATTTTTTAAAGGTTTTGTAGACTTATGTACATCAAAACCACCATTTGCAGCTGCCTTACGAAGCTTAGATTGCAATAACTTTTTTTCTGATGTAAAAAAATAGGGAAGCATGTAAGAAGAAAGTAATTATGTTGTGTATGAATTTGAAAGAAAACATAAATCTTGTTTTACAGTAGCCAACAAGCAAAGTAATGTGGATATATTAAGACGAAAAAACATTAGTAATGTTATCCAAGGAATTGAAAATTAGGTGACTGCATACGACAGAGATTTAATTTTAAATCTAAATGTAGATAGATTAAAGATTGTGATGCATAAATCTGTCTACCTTCCTGCAACGCATCAATGGTAGACCGTAAATCTAAGCGCTCCTTCTCCAAACTAGAAATATGTCTTCTGTGAGTTAAAGAGAGAAATAAATTCAATTAGAGAAAAATCTAGTACTATTGATCAGATTCTATATACAGCACAATGAATGGAAGGAGAAAAAAGAGGTATTAAGAAATAAAATCTAGTTGGTTCTTCACAAGCCCAATGAATTCGAACTGAATTTGTTATGTGTTCAAAAGGCATCACAATTCAGGATTCATGACATTTTTTCCCCATATTACTATGCAAGGATATTTTAGGGAAAGCCCTGAAATTCTACAGCCTAGAGCCATCATAGGTGCAACCCCGAAGAATACTTGAAAAGATGATGCAGTATAACAATCATTGGAGGACATTTACAGTCATAGATGTTGGCAGGGCACTGTTTGATTGTATGCCAGAGTGATGGATCTCTCTCTCAAGAATCATATAATGCTGCCAGAAGATGCTGTACTGTAATCGTGCACAATTATAAGGTTGGTTAAATGGTAACAGTGACATGAATACAGAGTATCCACTGTGACATATAAAGGATAAAACGAAGGACCAACAGAAACTGGCCAGTGCAGTAATATTGAGACTAGAGTATTGAAGATACAGTCCAAGAGAGAATATATCAAATGCTTATGATATTTAAATAAATCCAGAAAACAGATGATGAATTTACAATTTATTAAATTTGAAAGACAAGATTTAGAATTCCAGCATTCGGTGCTGCAAACCAACTCAGATCTCTGTACTCAGAAGCTTCATTGAGCATTGAAGATCAAATTCAAGATGAAAAATATTTTGCAGTACGTGAAGCATGAGGATTACATTGTGCAACAGCTAAATTGAAATCAAATACCTATTGGAAGCAATTTCATCGTTTGCAGTCTCTAGTTGTCTCTCCAACTTCAATTCATTTGATCTTAACCTGAGAGCCTGGAATAAACACTTTGGTGGTGAGCCATTGCTATGCCCCAGAAATCATTTTAATAGAGAACACAAATACAACATAAAAATCTCATTCCTTGGCAAACATACCAAACCTTCCAGAATAAAAAAGAAAATACAAGTGTTATACTATTGGAATAGAAAGAGAAAACTGGTTGTCCACGAGTATAATGATATTGTGCTATGAATCACAACTCGGGAACTCATTTTATGCTAGCAGGCCAATGAAATAAGTGAGGTGTGGTCAACAAGAATAATAATATGAGCGTGTGTGTATGCAGTGTTTAATATTACAAATTGGACATCTCAGGAATATATGTTGCCAGGCTTCATAATGGAGTCTGTACGAGAATCCAACTGTAGTTAGAATGTTCTAACTTCTTGCAAACTTCAATGAGGCAAAGTAGACCATCAGACCAAAAATTTATTGTCAAAAAAAGTGAATTTTTGAAACTTTTTGGTGGTACATGGTTGTTTTGTGCATACAGATCACATGATTTGTGAGAGACTCGTCGCTAGATATAAACCTTTTGATGATTAATCAGTTGTTCACATCAACATCTTTGTCATGAACTTATCAATAGCGAATATTTGAATTTTCAAAAAATGTCGGAGAAGTGTAAGAAAAGGAGTAACTATGGATTTAGGTCAGCTACCAAACTTGTGAATAGGTCCTGTATATGCAGGACATAAGTACATGTTTGTTGCTTTATCATTCTTGTTATGTGATGACATATGAACTATCACATAAATGACTAGTTAGAAGTTTGATTTTATAATAAGGTGTCATAGGTCCAGATCAAATGTGTTTGGTGTTGTAAAAGGTCATCTACATGTGATAAGGCCTTATGTAGAATATTAGTATGATTAGGGATTCTCGCACTACTCACTGTTTGACTAATTTGTATCATCAATCTAACTATCAGTCAAGGAAATATCTTTTCTTCATCTGCACACATTCCTCTTGAAGTCTTCTTCCAACCTAATCAAATTTGCATGTGCATTCCACAACACTAAAATAGATGATCAGGTGCTCCATCTACTTGATTTTAACTTTCTTTTTATCTCTATAACTTTCCTGTGGTGTAGTGCATTCAATAGTGGTAGTGCCTATTTGCATAGACAGCAGAGGGCACGCTGCATAGGCACCATAGGGACTAAAACTATGGTCAAGGTTTGGTAAGAAAAATGCCAGATGAGCTCAAATATAAAACTTCAGAAAAACTAAAAAATACCTGGATAAATTATAATATGGATTGAGTAATAATATATCAATAAACATCCTTAAAATTCTTGTATACTTCAGAATATTGAATAGTACGGATGCCAAAACAATAAAAGAAAAACTAAAACTGAACAGAGATTAAAAGTGTGCAGAAAAAAGTTATTTTGTAAAGCAGGTAATTTACGCTAATAAATCTGCTAAGTAGCTGATACATTTCAGATACACATACAGATACAAAGAATACAAAATGTGGATACGGTGATTTCTCCACCACTCCCCCCCCCCCCCCCCCCACCGCGCCGGATATGGCAGTATATATATATATATTCTAGCCTACCAACAACATATTATGCATATAAAAAACAAAATAACCACAAAACACTATTGGTAATTTATATAATGCCCTTGGCCTTATCTATATACATGAGGATCAGATTGCAGCTAGACAGCCCTGCCATCCTGCAGTAAAGAGATGACAACAACACCACTGGAAACACCACTTCCCACCTGATTTGCATGTGCTAAGCATGGCCAAATGAAAAGTCACAAATGTCACGATAATTATTAAATTTTATTATTACATCAAAATCAGGGTTTAACTTTAATTTGTTTATGTGAGAATGCAGCCGGGTCTGAATCTTCTGAGATCATTAAAACAGAAGATGAATGTTGATCAAGAGCTACTGATCTTATTTCTGGTTTTACAGCAGCACAAAACTGAAAATCAGATTTGTAATGTCCCCTTTTCCTACGCCAAATGGCCCAAGGGCCAAGTCGAGTCCAAACCGTGGTCAGACCCAGGGGGCTGTGGATGCTGGGAGCTTTTGGGAAGGGGCCCCGTGGTTTTAATATCCAAGTTTTGCGTTTGGGGGTCACTTTTGGACCATGGCGACTCAAAAAGGAAAAAGTAACTATAGTTACTTTTATTTTATTGGCCCCTCCATGGAATGAAATGCACCTAGGGTTATTGGGGCTTGTTTGCCAAGGAGAAGTATATAAGGAGCTGGGGGAGAAAGGAAAGGCACTTTTTGTCGCATACATTTTAGCCTCCTTCACGTGCAACTGCTGTGTTGCGCATCTACAACTTGTGGAGTCAAATCCCACAGGGACCCTAGCTTCGGTGGTGAGAGACCCATCCCTAGCTAGCAGGGCATTCTTCGGTAGTGAGAGATCTACCCTAGTTTGTCATTTTGGAGCCGCTTTCAGGGCTGTGTTACAGAGATATTATCAGAGGTTTCAGAGGAAGGATTTTGAGGGTTTTGGGGGCATTTGGGGAAGATAATCAGAGGGGTTCCATATCAGACTTATGGTAGCCATTTGGGTTGGGCGTGGTAGCATCACTTTGAAGGTGCCTCCATCATTTTCCAACCCCATTCCAAGTGAGGTGACTTGCAGCCTTTATTTGGGGGTTTTCCAGTCGGTCGTTTTCAGATCTGAAGGTGGAAATATTATTTCCTATATTTGTCAATGTTATTTCCAAAGACCCTTATTTTTGCTCTTGTATTTAGAGGGTTACGAACCTCAGAAGTTTTCCAGCTGCCTAGGGCATTTTGTAATTTTCTGGAAGCAGTTTAATTTGTGTAAAATTCCAAAAATGTTTTTATTATGTGTCTATAATAATATCAAGCTTCTCTTTAAATTTTCAAGCATT
Organism: Taxus chinensis; assembly: GCA_019776745.2. Classification (NCBI taxonomy): domain Eukaryota; kingdom Viridiplantae; phylum Streptophyta; class Pinopsida; order Cupressales; family Taxaceae; genus Taxus; species Taxus chinensis. The sequence goes on from JAHRHJ020003296.1 coordinate 46,800, forward strand.
CGAGTGGATATCTTGGGAGATATTGATTTTATTTAGTTTGTTGTCCTTACTGTAAAAATTTGCATAAAAATCAGTATTTTACTTTGCTGCAATTTTCATATATTTTGTGCATTTTTAAGTGGTATCCCACAAGGGATATTTCAGTGGTATCAGAGCAGTTGTTTCTCCAGCCTGTTGGGATTGAAAGATGGGGGACAAAGACAGTGAGGATATAGGGGTAGAGCTGATGAAACAATTGTTCACCAACATGGTAAAGCAGCAGGAGACTACCAATCTCTATTTGAGCCAGCTCACTGAGAGATTAGCACAGGACAGGTTTGATACTCATGTGGAAAGAGGAGAAAATAGCAATAGGGGACAATATGGTCAAAGAGGTGAGGGTGGACATTCAGGACAGCGGTCCCCCCATTCTTCTACCAGGCCTTTGGGGTTTCACAAACCTTCTTTCTTGAAGGATCCGGAAGTTTCACAGGTACGACAGCCAGGGGATATTGTAGATGAGGAGTCTTGTTGGGAAAGGTACCAGACCTTAAGTGATGGCTTTCGTGACAACATGCCATTCCAGGAATATTGCAAAATGAAGATTGGCAGCAGGCCTAGGAGAGATTACCAGGCACAGGTACCAGAGATGCAAAGGAGGTTGGGACAGATTTCTGTTCCACATTTCGACGGTTCTAAGAAGTGTACTGCACAGTCTTGGGTGCAGAAGTTGAAGACATACTTCGACTTGAATCCTATGCGTGAGGAAGATGCAATTAAGTTTGCAATCTTACATCTAGAGGGAGATGCTCATGATTGGTGGCATCATGGGTTGATTACACAGGGACACATATACATCACGACTTATGCAGAGTTCACAAAGAGGCTAGTGAGTAGATTTGATAAGAGGGACCCCGACAGGTATTTTAGAGAGTTGACTCATTTGAGGCAGACCGGTTCCGTGGATCAGTATATCACCGATTTTCAGAGACTATCGGTCATGGTACCTGATGTTACAGAGATGAGGTTGATTTCCCTATTCACAGCAGGTTTGACAGACGCTCTCGCTGGATTTGTGAGGGCATTTGAGCCTTCTTCGTTGCATGAGGCTATTAGGAGAGCTCGTGACTTGGAGTTATCCACTCCTAAGTCGAGGTTTCCACCTCGAGTGCAGCCTAAGGGTTTCCCTTCTAGAACCGAGGGTTCGCAGCCGAAGGTACCTCCACCTAGGAAAGATACAGCCTGGAGACCATTCAGATCTAGAGAGGACAGGGAGGAATTGAGGTGAAAGAAACTATGTTTCGATTGCCGCGCACCTTGGGTTCCAGGACATGATTGCAAGGGTAGAGGGAGGGCCCAATACATAGAGGTCTTTGAGGAGAGTGATGGTGACGAGGAGTTGGACACACACCATTAGAGGATGATGATGATGAGGCATTAGATAGTGCGGGTGTGGAGCAGGATAGCGAGACTTTCCCCCAGGAGACTATCGCCACCTTGTCTAGTACCCCGAGGTACAAGGCATTCAGAGTTAGGGGAGTTTTGCAGGGACAACGAGTGGTGGTACTCATTGATAGTGGGGCAACCCACAACTTTATTGATGCCTCATTGGTTGAGAGGCGAGGGTTACAGACAGAGGAATTTGAGGGCTTCAACGTGGTTGTAGCCAATGGAGATTCTATGAGATGCACACGACGGGTTCCCCAATTGAGCATCACGATGGGTAACTATACAGTTACCAATGATTTCTATATTGTTGGTATTGGAGAGACCAACATAGTGCTTGGGGTACAGTGGCTCCATTCCCTTGGTGAGTTTCAGACTAACTTCCAGACGATGGAGCTGAAGTTTAAGTCCGAAGGGAGGAATGTGATCTTGAGGGGCTTATCTTCAGGGGCACCCCGAGTTGTTACGGCCAAGAGGATCGAGAGGATCTATAGGCACGACGGGGTGGATTGGGCAGTACACTGTTTGGTTTCGACCAAGAAATCAGAGGATGGACAACAGCAGTACCATGTGGATATACAGGGCCTATTGGACAGACACAGTGCAGTGTTTGGTGACATACCTCCAGGCATACCTCCAAATAGGGGATTTGAGCATGTGATTGAGCTCGAGGATGCTAGACCGGTGGTCACTTCTCCTTACCATCACCCCAAACGGTTTAAGGATGAGATCGAGAAGACTATACAGGAGCTCATGGATATGGGGCATATTAGACCGAGTTCCAGCCCTTTTGCTTCTTCGGTGGTATTGGTGAAGAAGAAGGATGGGACCCTGCGGATGTGTATGGACTACCGTGCCTTGAATAAGAAGACAATAAAGAACAAGTATCCCGTACCACGCATTGATGAGTTGTTGGACGAGCTACATGGTGCAATCTATTTTTTGAAAATAGATTTGCATTCTGGATATCATCAGATCAAAGTCAGGGAGTAGGATGTGCATAAGACAACGTTCAGATGCCATTACGGTCACTTTGAATTCTTGGTGATGCCTTTCGGATTGTCTAATGCTCCAGCTACATTCCAGTCTTGCATGAATCATGTGTTCAACCGCCACTTGCGGAAGTTTGTATTGGTTTTCTTTGATGATATTTTAGTCTACAACAGGACTTGGGAGGACCATATCAGGCACTTGGGTGAGATATTGGGGATATTAGAAGCTAATTCGTTATATGCGAAAGCCTCTAAGTGTGAGTTCGGCATGACCAAACTTCTATACTTGGGATATGTAATTGGTGGGGGTACAGTGAAGGTGGATAGAGAGAAGATACGGGCAATCCTGGATTGGCCGCCACCTAGGACATTGACACATTTGAAAGGATTCATGGGGTTGTGCACATACTACCAGAGGTTCATGAAGAATTTCTCTCAGTTGACTGCTCCATTGACCGATTTGACCAAGAAGGGGGCTTTTGCTTGGTCAGACGCAACACAACAGGTTTTTGATCACCTCAAGGAGGTGATGAGTTCGTGTCCCGTCCTCGCATTACCAGATTTCTCCCGCCCATTCATTCTAGAGTGTGATGCATCAGGAGAGGGTGTTGGGGCAGTTCTCATGCAGGATAGGCATCCCATCGCCTATGAGATCCCATCTTAGCCAATTGAGAGTTGACACAGAAATTGAGCTAGAGAGTGGTATTCAATTTTTTGAAAACCACACAGAGATTGTTAGTGAGATGAATATGCATGCTTATGCCAAATTCAGTTGGGGCAATTTGTGGGCAACAATGTAAATATGGTTCGTACGGATCACAACACTTTGAGGTATTTTTTTTTCCTATTTTTGGATTAGAAACCTTTAGCTAATGAATCACCAACAGAAGATGGGTGTATCAAGGTCTAATTCTAGGCAAAGTTTTTATATGGTCTTTGATACGAATATTTTAGAAATCTACAGGTTGAAAGAGGTAAGAATAATAGGCACCTGGGTGAGTTACTTGCTTTATCTAGGAGGCTCAATTTTACCTCCTATGCTTCTATAAGTGTAGATTTCATTACCGGATTCAACAATGAAGAAGGAGTTTCTTGTTGAGTATTTCCAAAAAACAGTTTAGCTTGAGATCATGGATTGGTGGGGGTACATACTGTGAAAGGTGATGATACAGGGAAGATATGGGCTTTTCATGTACATGGATTGGCCGAGACGGTGCACTAGGTGACACCTATGGGAAATCATTGAGAAGATAAGTTCATTGTGCAAATACTACAAAAGGTTCATGGAATTTCTCTGGGTTGAACTGCTCCATTTGACTTATTTGACCATGCAAGAGCCAAGACCGCAGATTGGTTCAATGCCAGCACAATAGGTTTTTGAATCACCTCAAGGAGGTATTGTGAGTTCGCAGTCCTGTCCTCGCATTACCAGTTAACTTCTCCGTGCCCCATCTTCCCATTCATTCTAGAGTGTTGGATGCATTAGGTCTGAATTTTCAGAGTCATTTTTCATTTATGGATAGGCATCCCATCGCCTATGAGAATTGGAAATTGAAACCCGTGGAGAGAGGGTATTCAATTTACGACAAGGAGATGTTGGCCATCATGCATGCCTTGGCCAAGTTCAGACAGTACCTTTTGGGCACAAATTTGTGGTTTGTACGGATCACAATAGTTTGAGGTTCTTCTTGGGACAGAAAGAGCTCAACGATCGCCAGCAAAGATGGGTGAACAAGGTGCAAACATATGACTTTGACATAGAGTACACTAGAGGTAAGAATAATATTGTTGCTGACGCTTTATCTAGGAGGCCTTACCTCACTTCTATGCTTAGTTCTATGTCTGAGATTTCAGCAGATTGGAAGGCTCATATACTTGTTGAGTATTCCAAAAATCAGTTTGCATGTGAGATCATGGATGGTATTATACAGGATGACCGATACAGAGTAGTGGATGATCTCATTTTCTACAAGGATAGGATTTTCCTTGTACCAGGATCCAAAATGAAGGAGAAGATCCTTCGAGCAGTACATGATACACCACTAGCTGGACATCCTGGGTATTTCAAAACATACAGGTTCATTAGGGAGAGATTTGCATGGAAGGGAATGAAGGACGATGTCCTTAATCATGTCAGAGAGTGTATGGTTTGCCAGCAAACCAAATCCGAGCAGTTCTTTCCCAGCAGGATTACTTCAGCCTCTCCCCATTCCCGAACAGAAATGGGAAAGCATATCTATGGACTTTATCACAGGGCTTCCCTTGGTGCATGGGCATAGCTGCATTTATGTTGTAGTTGATCGGTTAACTAAGTATGCTCATTTCTTTTCCCTACCCAAGGGGCACGAGGCAGTGGATGTGGCCCAGATCTTCTATACCGGTATTTTTAGGCTACATGGGTTGCCTAAAAATATTGTCAGTGACAGGGACAAGATCTTCATGAGCACCTTTTGGCAGGAGATCTTCAGACTAGCAGGTACGGAGTTGACTCCTAGCACTAGCTACCACCCACAGACAGATGGGCAGACGGAGATAGTCAATAAGTGGATAGAAGGCTACTTGCGGAGTTATGTGACAGGACACCAGCGGGCATGGATTAAATGGTTACACATGGGTGAGTATTGCTACAATACCACCTACCAGATGAGCATAGGTATGACCCCTTTCCGAGCCTTGTATGGGTACGACACCAGGACATTTGTAGATTTGGTATTACCAGATAGCCGAGCTCCCAAAGCTCGAGATTGGTTACAGGAGAACCAGGATATTCTGAAGGCTCTCAGAGAGAATCTTCAGAAGGCACAGAATCAACAGAAGGTATATGCAGATCGGCACAGGACAGAGAGGTCTTTTGAGGTTGGGGATCTAGTATTCCTACGTTTACAGCCATATAGGCAGTCCTCACTGAAGCAGAAGGGTGCAGAGAAATTGAAACCACGATTTTATGGTCCGTACCGAGTAGTTCGTCGAGTTGGGGCAGTTGCATATGAGCTAGAGCTACCGGAGCACAGTAAGATACATAATGTCTTCCATGTTTCATGCCTTAAGAAGGCACTCAGACCACATATTGTACCATCTACAGAGTTACCGCCACTAGATGAGGAAGGGAAGTTGGTGCTGGAACCAGAATCCATTATTGAAAGAGACAGAGGGGGCTCAAGAGCAGAGTAGTCACCGATTATTTGGTGCGATGGAAGGGACTGCCACTTGAGGATGCTACTTGGGAGGGAGAGCAGATTTTGCAGCATCCTAATTTGCATTTGCTTGAGGACAAGCAAAATTTGGGAAGGGAGGACTGTAATGTTCCCTTTCCTACGCCAAAAGGCCCAAGGGCCAAGTCGAGTCCAAACCGTGGTCATACCCAAGGGGTTGTGGACGCTGGGAGCTTTTGGGAAGGGGCCCCGTGGTTCTAATATCCAAGTTTTGCATTTGGGGGTCACTTTTGGACCATGGCGACTCAAAAAGGAAAAAGTAACTTTAGTTACTTTTATTTTATTGGCCCCTCCATGGAATGAAATGCGCCTAGGGTTATTGGGGCTCGTTTGCCGAGGAGAAGTATATAAGGAGCTGGGAGAGAAAGGAAAGGCACTTTTGTCACATACATTTTATCCTCCTTCACGTGCAACTGTTGTTTGCGCATCTACAGCTTGTGGAGTGAAATCCCACAGGGACCCTAGCTTCGGTGGTGAGAGACCCGTCCCTAGCTAGCAGGGCATTCTTCGGTAGTGAGAGATCTACCCTAGTCTGTCATTTTGGAGCCGCTTTCAGGGCTGTGCTACAGAGATATTATCAGAGGGTTCAGAGGAAGGGTTTGAGGAATTTTGGAGGCATTTGGGGAAGATAATCAGAGGGGTTTCAGATCAGACTTACGGCAGCCATTTGGGCTAGGCGTGGCATCACGTTGAAGGCGCCTCCATCATTTTCCAACCCTTTTCCAAGCGAGGCGACTTGCAACCTTTATTTGGGGGTTTTCCAGTTGGTCATTTTCAGATCTTAAGGTGGAAATATTATTTCCTATATTTGTCAATGTTATTTCCAAAGACCCTTAATTTTTGCTCTTGTATTTGGAGAGTTACGAACCTCGGAAGTTTTCCAGCTGTCTAGGGCACGCTGTGCTTTTTCTGGCAGCAGTTTAATTTGTGTAAAATTCCAAAAACAGTTTTATTATGTCCTTTATAATAATATCAAGCTCTCTTTAAATTTTCAAGTAATTCGAGTGGATATTTTGGGAGATATTGATTTTATTTAGTTTGTTGTCCTTACTGTAAAAATCTGCATAAATCAGTATTTTACTTTGCTGCAATTTTTATATATTTTGTGCATTTTTAAGTGGTATCCCATAAGGGATACTGTGCTGCATTAATAATGAGGATGTAATTAGCATATGGTGAATCTTTTCCTGATTACAAATAGAAGTCATTTGCCTCCTAACATGATTGAATGGTATGCCTGACAGCTCACCGAGAAAATCCAATCATAAGTAAACAAAAAAAATAAAATCATAAAGGCAAGTGATAACCTTTTCTTCTAGACCGATGACTTCAGAAGCAAGCATCTTTGCCCGCTCATCTGCAGCACTGCATTCAAGCTGTGCATTTTCGGACTCCACTTTCAACGTATTCAGTACCAACTGTTTCATGAAACAGAAAAAATTGCAACCAACCAAATATCAGGCCCAGAGGTGCCTTCAGAAAACAACATTTCCAATCAGAATGGGCATACTACTACAAATTTATGCAAACATACTACCACAAACTACATCATAAATCCGTGCATTCAAACGAAACATTGGTAATGTGTCAATGACTCTGGGTTTGCAAACTGTGTCGAGCAACAATAATCACCAGATGTGACAGACAGCACTACCATACTTTAAAATGGTACTAAATATACAAAACACCCTCAAGAAATAATGAACATTCCATAGAACCTCAAATATAAAAGGTGATCAAAGCCATATATAACAACACCATTGGGGATCTCTTGGTAAAAATATTTTCGAGTGATAAATGCCCTTGACAGGAAATTGCACCATTTCACAATACTCGGTTTCATTCAATTTAGTGCCTATTCTATGCCAGTACATTCTGAAATCTATTGAGCATATTCAACAAGATCTAGCCTTAAACTAATAAATGTTAGGTGAAGACAAAAATGAACTTAGCCCAATCCACGAAGTGAACCAATATGAAATGAAGTCAGCATATTGGCAGACTCTCAATGGCATAGGAAAGGGAAATAAAATTCTATATTATGAGATTAAGAAAAAAGTCTTTGTAGCCTACTATATTCTTTACATTTCACAGATAGTAAGAAATTATTTTCAGTACTCTATAAATAGTTGATTGAATGGTCCAGGTTAGCCACAATTGTGTTCAAAAAGAAAAGAGTGACTGGAAGACTTGACAAAATTACTTGCAGATATGGTTGCCACCAACATCCTAGAATATCACAATAATGAATTACTGCCTATCTATTTTAAAATCACAGAAAGATAGAACTTTTCAAGTAAACAGCAAAAACTTCACCACTTCCAGAATAAATGTATGAAACAATCAAAATCAACACTCTAAATCATGCAACTAAAGCTTACCAGCTGAGCCCTGATCTCTTCTTCTTGACTTTCCAAATCAACTTTTAATTGACTGACAACTGTACCCTGTCACATCCTGACAACGTATTAAAATAATGTCATCATATACATCTCTGGATGCTAGTCCTTGGGATTAAACAAGACACCGAGAATGCTAATATGACTACCACATCAGTAAATACTGCATAGAATTAATCTTGACTTCACAGAGATTACTGGAGTTCCTAAGAAAACAAATGCCCAACTATTACCACAAACAAGCAAGATTTGTCGAAGCTTGATCAAGATAGAATGATTATAATTCTGCATGTAACTCATTCCACAGCACGCCTGAGACACTGATTTAAATAAAGCACCAAGTAATTTGTTACAGATTTCACCTCTGTTTGGTGTATATGAAATGGCAAGAAAAACTAATAAACTTCGCCTCATCAGAACCTTTCCAATTTCTCATAAAAATCATAATAGATGCATTTTTTTAAGAATAACAGAGGCATATGAGGTATCCTTAAGAGTGCACAGGAATGTAAAATTCAAATCGCAAACAATACCATAAGATTTGGCATTTTAGGTATGGTCTCAAAGTTTCACTTTGTCTAAAAATAACATGCTTTTACAGAACCCTTAATGCCCTTTCCCTCTTCCCTACCCCAGTGGGACTTGCGCATCAAATGCATAAACATATTGTAAATGTTATAGTATGTATATTTAAATATTTTTTAATTTTCTCCCAGTTAAACTGTTCGAGTTGCCATGAAGAGAGAAGAGAAAATTCTAAACAAAGGAGAAGATGAAACATTGCAGACATACAGACACAAAAAAAAGAAACAAATGAGTACTTCATTAGCCTCTAGTAAACTATGTTACAAGGATCATCCCCTTGAAAGTACACGGTGATATTAGACATACGCAGAAAGCTACAATTAGTTGGGTAGTGATGGATGGCAACAGTTAGCTTTGCAACTTCACCTTCTTATTAAATATTTCCAACTAAAACCAAATAGCTTTCAATTACCAAAATAAGTCCAACAGGTACAAGCAGAAAAGTTCAAAATTACAGAGTATTCAGTATTCACTAGCATCTTCAAAATATCATACTAGATTTCAATTTTGTAGTAGCGACAAACAGGTAGCAATGGGACAAATTAATAAATTATCACTCAGCATGGCAAAAATTGGCATAGGACAACTGTATGAAAAAAATGGCAACTTGTCTGGAACTTTACTCCAAGGATATATTATGCATCTTTACTCCAAGGCCATTTTCTCTGTCCTTTCTCTGAAGACAATTTCTCAAATCTCTATACAATGATCCTGTCACTATACTTATTAACAGCCCATGCTAACTCTTAACCAGCAAATACTAAATCTATTAATAAATCTTCTTTCATTTTCTCAAGTTGCACAATTCAGTGTCCACTAAAAGTTTAGAGAAAATGTCCTACTAGAAAGAATAATGAAATATTATAAACCCAAGGAACAATTATGCACAAAATGAAGAAACAAATGCATGCTCACTTACTGACGTGGAAACTGTGCATAAGAACCTTAAGACATGCAGAGAATGGTCAGCTCTACCCAGCATCATTAGTCAAAGTATAGCCTATTATTGGATGGAAGGCGGCTGTTAAGAATTTCCCAATTAACTTATACACTTAATGCTGCTGATGAAAACTTTAATAGACATCATTTATAAATGATATGATAAAAGGCACAATATGCAAAAGTATACAATTAGAAATCATCTTATAACATTTGTGAATATCCTACAAACAAATGCTTATTGTTGTGCCACTTAGATTATACCTGTTTTAGATGATATTAAGGTAGAAAGTCTGTATTTCTATGTGCTGATCATGTATCCTTCCTGCACTGTTCTCTCCCATAAAAAGTTTGGTTCTGCTGCCTTTTACTTACCGGTTGGGTAATGGTTAGATAGGCACAGCCAGTTGCAAGTAACAAAATTGCTCTTGGAACCCTTCAATTACTTAGCAATAGAATTGTTGAAAAGACAGGTACAGATTTTAACAAAAGAAGACCAGAGACAACTACTAGTCATAGTGGAAAGATTAGAACAACACGGTGAAAAGAACGATTAGCAATGTGTTCTAAGCTACCACTTAAAATCCAAATACCAAAAGCAGTTCATGTGCTATTAAGTTTTAAATACCATTTTCTGTCTGCGTCTTGAAATTTCAATGCATCAAAAATGCAAAAAGACAAAATTAAATAAATTCATTGTTTTCAGTCAGCCTCACAAATTATTCAATGAACTTCATATGCTATAGCTCACATTAAGGAACCATCATTTAATACCAACTCAATACCTGTTGATTGAAGGCCTCTGTAAGTGATGAATTTTCCTGAGCCAATGATTCAGTTAGTGTCCTCGAAGCATCAAGGGCTCGTTGCAGAGCAAATTTATCTTGTGTTAAATCTTCAATATGCTGTTATGTAGAGAAACAAACGGCAAATAACATGAGCAATCTGCTCTTTTAAATTTTATTTCTTTTAACCTCGACAATCATCCAAATCACAATAAAACAAAAGTTAAACATATTATAAAGATCCAATATACCAGAGATACAAGTTTTATTGTACTATCTTCTGCATAATTTCTTTGTAAGTTTAGTGACCCCCTTAATAAAAGCTAGTTAGCATGATTGCAAAATTTCATATTGAAGACATTGATAGTTCATGTTTCTCTTCCTTTTCTACATTAATGTCAAGACACCTTTAAAAATGCACTTGTTTGAAATCTCATAGATTTGACATTTTCTATTTTATCGTTGTTCTAAGTGTGCTTAACCTCGGTTATATGAGTAACTATGTACATACTGCCGTGAATTTAAAGTTATATGTGTGGTATTCTTTTGAGGGTCAATATCTTATGTTTCCTTTGTCTAGGAGGACGTCTAGGACAGACGAGTTCTTCTATAGATAGTTCAGTAAATCCCAAATGATCAGTTCAACCATTAATTTTGTTACGTTTGACTTATATGAAGAATAACTTTGTTGACCATGTTTCACAATCTTGAATTTATGAGCTTAACGTCCTGTACCAGGTTGTCTTTTCTTATATAAGGTACTTTCTTGGTTATTGACATTTTATTAACTATAATCTTGTATTTTGGTAATGTGATCAATTTGACTCATTTATTTCGAAGTATGTTTGAAAATAATTGCCTACATGACATGCTATAATTTAATGAGGATTTATTTCAAGTGATTAAAGCATGTCAAGCATAGTTACCATGTTCGAAAAGTTCGGATAGATCGAAAGGCGAAAAAAGTTCGGAATTTTTCAAAAGGTTCGGTTCAGTTCAGTTTAGAAAATTTAGAAATATATAATTATATAAAAATAATAAATACTATACATATATGATGATATTTGAAAAGAAAAACCAATTACACATAATAATAAATAAATATATCATCTACAAATGTTTTCCTTTACGTGCTTAGGTATTAGTGTTTCTTGTTTTGTGTTGAAGTTCTTTTAATTTAAACACTTTAATTTTTGAATTACACAAAGAAAAAAAAAAAATCGACCGAACTTGTTCAATAAGTTCGGTCAAACCAAAAAGTACGGTTCAAACAGAATTTTCACTAAGTTCGTAAGAATATGGTAACTATGATGTCAAGGAGCTGTTGGATTACATGAATCCAAATAACATTAGAAAATATAAGTATGAGGGTTTACTGTTGGTTTCAAGCCATGATCTCATTAATAAATACAATAGTTACATTAACATAAAAACTCGTACCCTTATGTTACATTCTAACTCGTACACTAGCTGCTTGTATTCATCAGCCATTTGGGAAAAATGTCCCTGTCTTGGAGACACCTATGTAGACATCTCCATACATCTTCCACAAACATCCCTCTAAAATCAGGAAACTTGCTGTAGAAGTTTCTTAAACATAGACTGTCATTAACATGGATTTTTCCTTCTGTGCTAATAACCACTTGAATGGAGATAAAAGAACTAAAGAAAAATATTAACAGAAGTATATTTTGAAGATTTTTGCAGCCCAAAGTGGTAGTAGTATGAAGAGAGAACAATAAGAATGATTAAAATCGGTATGTTCATACAAACTTTATCAATTGATGCAAATGCAAAAGAAGTGAGCTCTATGTTAGTGGGTTGTGCTAATAAACTATTGTGTTACCCAATTTGCATTTGCCATTTTCTTGCAACTAGGGAATGTCACATACAATGAAGTGAAGGAGCAATAATTATTTTGGACATTTCTAGGTGTAGGACCTCTAACAGTATTGAATAAAACTATTTTGACATGAACATTGTGGAAGCTAAGGGTTTCTGAATTGATGTTATTTGAGACCCCTTTTAATCAGCATGTTTTCTGACAATTCTCGTTCCATATAGTGTGTACTTCAATATCAGTATGTGTTGGGCATTTATTGGTAAATGCTTTGAAATTATTTCCAATTTTTGAATTCTCATATGTAAATCTTTTATTTCTGAAATTTAAATATTTATTTATTCAAAGTTTTTATGTTTTCCATTTCCCCATACCCCTAGCCTCTTTTTTTAAAAACTACCATACCCATTCCCGTTTCCTATACATATAGTTACTAACCAAGACCAATCGCCCGACTCTCATACATGACAGTAAGGCTTAATAATGGTCACAAACACCTTCTCTTGAACAAAAGGCCTTGCGAATAAAACATACCCTTTACAATGGTGATTCAAAACACAGATCTTAGATAAAATGAAGGTTGATAAAATGGACTCTCAAATATGTGTAAGGTATGAAACCTCAGCTGGTTGATATCTGTAAAATACTGGAGTTTAGAGAAAGCAACTTTAGTAGTATCAAAACTCACAATCCTTGTTTTACGGTTTATCAAGGTTCGCCGTTACTTGTCTGATATCACAACAATGTTGAGTGCATTAAAGAATTTTAACGAATTAAGTTAATTCAAGAAGATAGAAAATATAGCATTGCTACGAAAAACAAAATTGATGTGCCTCGTCTTATGCAACAAAACAGTTCAAATGTTTTGCTAAGATTAATGAGGGGTCAGCATAGAAGCTTTTCTTAAGCTTGTTTTTCATAACCCTCGTGGCTTAATCTTCTTAAGGAGAAATCAAGTGATAAATGGTATGCCCACTCTCAACGATCTTCACGTCACTGTCAATGGTTGAATTTTTCGCTTGTTGCCAAGTCAGCCTCTTTTTGTTCCATGATTTGAAGAATGGCTTTTTTACGACCCTGGATTGCTCGATTGGTTGTGGCACTATTTTTTATGGAGTTGTTTAAGGATTAAAACAAAGGCTGCATTTTACCCAGTTTCCTCATTTAATGGGTTGAGCATCATAAGAAAGCTAGGTCTTCACAATGCAAGGCTGTGTTTTTGTCCTTTAAAGTGCACGTGAATACAAGGAAAGATAACATGTGGTTGTTTTAATTTTCCATCTTCAAGAGGAGGGAAGAAGGCCATAACATTTTATGATGGCTTTGTGCTTTTCAAGGCATAGTTTTTTCCATTTTGGGGTAGACATCCTGGTACTTTCTTTGCACGTTCAATCTTATTCCTTAAACAGGAAAACAATTTTAAAAGGCAGAATTTATGTTTTGCCTTGTTGCTTTCTATCCAAAGCACTATTATCCAGATGTACTGCGAAATGAATTTGTGGAGCAGTGGCACCAAAAAAATTTATATAAGGAATTGTTCCATTCTTGACAACTGTTAAATGGATTATGGTTATGCGGTTGTAACCGCTAACTAGTTTTGTAACCGTCTTTGCATAATAAATGCATTTTACCTTCCAGTAAATTCTATTCTTTCTTTTTCCTCTCTCCGCATATTCTAACTAGAGCCAGAGATTGAGATTGAATTTTTCTACATTGCTATATTTTGAAGAAGACTATTTAATAGGATATGGCATCTTCGTCCTCAATTTGCTTTCAGCAGTTGTCATTAAGACCTTAGATTAATGTGGCTTGACTAGAGTCCGTCATCCATTTTGAAACTATATAACTGCAATTTGGGACTGCTTTGCTCCAAATAATTTATTTGTATCCCAAATGTCCTTCAATGATTTGTCTGTCTACATGATGAACAGAGTGCCAATAATACTATCATCTCTGCTTTGCCATTCTAACAATTTCGATGCATCGGTAGGTGTTGTCTCTTTCCCGATGCCCCACAAAACATGTTGCATTTGTATTTTCACTCTCCATGTATGAAAATTTATATTTTTCTATGGGCATTTCCATTTTAATAGAATTACAAGATTTTGGATGGGAAGCGCAAAGTCTTTTTGCTTCTGTGTCATTTGTGCCCTAGCAATTCATGATTTTATGCAAATCGGACTTCGTGTCGCTTCCTGAAAAACGTGCCAAGACTGTATTTTCATAGTATTCTTCTAATTCGCAACTTACAACATTTTTCGTGCCCTAATGGGACTGTCATGAAAATATCTCACTTCCTCTCTATGCTTGCCCCACGCTTGGAAAATATCATTGATAAGTCGGAGATTGAATGATTGTAGGAAAAGAGGTAGCATGGGATTTCTTTGCATGTGCTCAAGGGTAAAGTCATATCAAATACAGCCAATTAGCCATGGTTGAAGACCCACCTGCAGAAGGTAGTGAGGACAGTGACGAATACAGATGCTCTAAACTTTGAAGGCAAAAAGGATACAAGGTAGAGAATCGGTATGGATGGTTGCTCAGATTTTGGGAGACTGTGGATCTTGGGAATTATACCCTCACGAGGGTCATGAGACAACTTGATGGAGCTATGGCCAAAGTCCAATAATTCATCTGTGATTAGTTTTATCCGGGAACTCGAGAATTCAGCTCGGGTACCTTTGTTACGAAGTAATGGAGCCCTACCTTATCATAATTTGTTTGGAGTTCTGTTTTGTTAGATTGTTTGTTTTTTGAGTTGTGTTAGATTGTTTGGTCTTACTTCCCCTTTTTATAAGTGTTTTGTATGGTTATGCAAAACTAAACCGTCTTTGCATAATATACCCGGGTACAATTCCGGTTACCATTCTTTCTTTTTTCTTGACAACCATCTTTCAATTTTCCTTCTTTATAACACCTCTGCATTTTCTTGGCATGGCTTTCTTCTTCCTAATCTTATCACTTCATGTTCCCAATCCAACAGAGGTCATTGTTCAGTTCATCCTAGAGGGACTGGTCTTAGAGAGCCGAGCAGTTTTAGTCGATGGCATGGGACCAATGGAAAGCCATCTTGTGCCATGGATTGTATCGTTCAGATCAGACAGAACATAGAAGCAACCTCGTGCTTCGATCTCCCTCTGTAGAGGCAACATAGAAATGATTTGGTGATGCAACATAAGAATGATTTGGTGAGGCGACATAAAAGAGATTTGACTCTATCATCAAAGCAGTGTTTTTGCATATGAGCAGGATAGTGAGGGCGGGGGAAGAATAGTATTCCTAACAGCAGCTATGATATTTCTCCTTGTCACAACAGCAGTTACATCGTTATTTTAAACACTAATAGGAGTAATATTAATGAAGTTGGTTCTTCTAGTTATTGCAATCCTCCTTATGCCAACACCACGAGGATGTAGACCATTCAAATTAATAGAAGTTTTGATTTTGGCAGCCGACTTTGTATGTTGTTAATAATTCTCCGGCCGGCTTTAGGTAGTATACTAATAAGTCTTTAATTATGAATGGTTGAGTTGACGGTTGTGTTTTATCTAACAATCATTGGGTCTCCTAAGGTATATATAGCAAGTTAAATGTTGAGGTAGGGGGGCTGATATGACAGGTCTTCCCTGTACCAAGCAACTGCATTGCACACGACCTTATGCAAAAAAGTTGTTATTCTCTCACATTCTTATGTGCTATGTTCATGGTATGTGTTTATAGTTGCAATGGTATTTTTTCGGTAGGGTAGCTTTTTATAGAAAACATTTCGGGCATGTTGCCAATGTGAAGTGGGGTCAGACTGAAGTCACGTTAACAGGAAAATCAATCATCAATACTTATTGACGACGATATATTACAAGACGGAAGTATAACAAAGTCAATAGCCAATTCAAAAAGCAGTTGAGATTGAGAAACAAAGAGAAGACGACCTTACTAGACATTTCGAGTATATGTGGGATCTCTCTGTACATGAGCACGTCAAAGAAGAATTCCAAAGAAACTAAGTGTTGCAGATTCTATCTGAGGCAACCTGGCAATGACAAAAGGAGTTGATCACCTATTGGATAATTCACCTAGACTCCTTGCCCAGCACTATATTATCCTACAAGATCTCCATGCCAAGTGCGGCCGTGTTGTGACAACAAATGTTACAACAATAAGAGAGGTGTAATCCAAAAGAGGAAAAATCTGAAGACCGACACCAAACAGAAAGGAATTCATGTCATTGAACCTGACCCAAGGCAATAGAGAAAGACAATGCGATCAGGGAGTGGACCAAGATATTGGACAGTCTACTAGACTCTTGGAGGAGCTAAAGCAAAGACAGGTTGTGAGGAGAAACCACTATCAGAAACTTCATGAGGCAAGTACAGGCTACTACCAAAAGTTGAAGCCAAATCATGAGCCAAGACCAAACCCTAAGTAGAAACAAAAGAAGGGTTCAGCTGATATCGGTGAACTGTACGCCACCCACAAGTGGGCAGCAGGTGGAGGTTGCAAGACCATTACCCTTCAAAGTAAGGAAGTGAAGGCCTTTCCAATCAGATAAGGTTGGTGAGTATTGCAAGAGGGTCCACAAAGGAATCCAATCAAGATTCGACCAAGCCACCGCCTTCAAAGAGAAGTCTTTATTTCAAGATACAGTTCAGCAACTTCCTCATGGCAGAAGAGAGCCACCTACGAGGAAATATCCATGGAATTGATGATCTATTAATTGACAAGGTCAACCAGAAATACCAGGACAGCCTATATGACAAATTGGAGCAACCAATGCAAGAGGGAAACCTGACAGTAAACAAAGCAACGTACAGATCACTTAAGTTGAAGGAATGGTCAATTATAGTGATGTGACAGACAACGCTGAGAAAGCAGAGGAATGTTTGGCAAAAACCTTCCTAAGGAGGTGGATCATATCAAAGGAGCCATGTCAGAAGCATACAAGGCCCACAGCTGTGGTCACCCCACCAAGTCCAACTTCAAAAAGACAAAAGTTGCAACAAGCTTACTAGTGATGGATCCGAAGACCCGATGCAGCACTCTAGAACTTGTATCATCAACCTGACTGCTAATGGACAGTCGGATATGAACGTCACTGGTTTTAGTCTTTCCCAACCATGCTTAGCGGTATGGTTATTGATTGGTACACAGACTTATGCACCAGCAACTAACAATTCCTCATGGGACAAATTGCAAAATTATAAACACATGCCATGAACATAGCACAGAAGAACAAGAGAGAATAGCAATTTTATTGCACAAGGTCGTGTACATTACAATTGCTTGGTACAGTGGGGACCTATCACATCAGCCCCCTTACCCCAACATTCAACTTGCTACTCATACTTCAGGAGACCCATTGGTTTTTGGTTAGAACACAACCGTCAAGTCAACCATTCATAACTAAAGACTCATTGATACACTATCTACAGCCAATAAGTGAATAATTAACATACAAAGTCAGCTGCCAAAAAACAATACTTTTATTAATCTCAACAGTCTACAAAGGGAGTCTCCTGAAGATATTCACAATAGTAGTAGAAGAGGAAAAGAGATGTACAGATAAATAACCAGAAAGCCTGTGATGATAGGAGACCAAAGATAGCAACTAACAGGAATCTATGGGTCACAACCCAATTCTCCCTTCCAAACACAATGCAAATGCATTGTAGGATAGTCCGGAAAAACAAATGAATGCCAGTCCTAAAAACGAACAGAGCTTGGATCTCAAAACTCCTACCAATTCAGGTTGGTTGTCAAATTCTAGTTCATTTGCTAGAGGTACCATGCACAGTGAACCAAAGGGGAGGCATGATGAAAAAGATTTTTCTACTCCTCAACTCCCAAGCTCACTCCTTAGCATTATTCCCTTGGGGGTTTCTAGTTTCAGAGTCGGCTCTCAATTTTATGGCAAAAGATGGGAGTACGAGCCATGTCATCCAGGTAGTCATTTTCAACCATATTATGCTCCGTGTTCAAACTCGGCAGTTATTCTATCATTTATCTGTTGCAGGGCATAAGTTACTAAATCTAAGGAGTGTGACACCAGGTTTTTCTTTTGAATCGAGATGGATTTTTTGTAGTTGTTGACGAGTCGTGTTAAAAATGATAATCAAGAAGCTGTAGAGAATACACGGGAGACTCGGAATAAGTAATATTGTGTCTTTTGGCTTGCTCATGGGATTGATTTGTTTAACCAGTAATGTCTATTTTGACAACATTTTTTCTCTGGTTGGTATGATAGTTGTTCCAATGCAATAATGAGTTCGCAAGGATGTCCCCCTCGAGCACTCTCAATTTTTATTACTATATGTGTGTGTTTTTGCAATTGAATTGTGATGGATTTTTTGTATTTGTTAATGAGTTGTGTGAAAAATGATAGTCAAGATGCTGGAGCGAATGCACGGGAGACTAAGAATAAGTGATATTGTGTCCCTTGGCTTGCTCAAGGGATCGATTTGTTGAACCAGTAATGTCTATTTTGACAACATTTTTTCTCTGGTTAGTATGATAGTTGTTACAATGCAATAATGAGCTTGCAAGAAGTCCCCCTCTAGCACTCTCAATTTTTATTACTATGTATGTGTGTTTGTGTGTATATGACATGTGGCAATGTCGTCTACCATACTGATTATTTTATTTGGAATATACTATTCTGAGAAATACTGATTTTAAAAAATTCGAAAGTTCAATTATCCATTGCCAGTTGGGAACATAATTTAGTCAAAATTACTAGAGCAAGAGTGGAAAGTTAGAAAAAACTTCTTAGTGACCTTGTTTTACAAAGGTGTCTGAGTGTGACAGTAATTTGAGTATCCATTTAGCGTCTAGACTTTATCTTGTATTCAAGAAATGGGTATTGCGAGATAATAAGAGTAGTAGACAAGGAGTCAACATTAGAACAATAGAGAAGCATGTCATATGTCACATGCAATGATGTGCACGCTTCCTTTGTTATAACTAACTATAGCCATCAAGAGGTTCCAATAATTCTATGTATGTTGCTATATCGTATAGATATCTTAAATACATAAATCTAAAAACGCCGAGAGATCAAATTTCAAATCCTTTATTTTAGACTTTTCACATATCATAATTATTAATAAATTCATTTATTTTTCGACATATTGTTCATGACTAGCGACAAATGGTGTGAATCTTGATACACTAATGTGTGAGGCTTGACAAAAAAAATTGCATACATAAAAGGGCTCCAAATCTCACCGTATCACCAAGATATTATGATTTTTCAATTTACATTCTTAAAAATGAGAAAGACTTCTAATTGACAGTCAAATAGACATCAAATTTAAGGTTGGAATTAAAAGTGAACACACTCTCTACGTTACAGCCCACCACCACCCTCCAAAATGCCATTGTAGAATGCCTCTCGACGCAAAAAGATAAATTGTCCTAGTTTATGTCTTTATGCTAATGAAACTAGATATTCTTGTTTCGCTGTTGCAATGTTAGAGAAATTAAAAAACGATCAGACACTCATATGAGTATGCTAGCAAAACTAAATAGCTACAAAAATTATCAAATATTTCAAAGCAAATTTTGTATAAGGGGCCACAGCTGCTTTGAAGTTGCAATAAGCAAGTCTCTTATGGTCTAAGGCTACCAAAGCTTGTTAGAAGGTGCACTCAATCTCGCTATCACGTTAGACCAGTATCATAACACTATTAGAAGCTTGTTGGAAGTTTTACTTTCTAATCTTTACACCTGAAACATTTGCATCTCTATTACCCCTACCTGATTACATTTATACACATTCAGATGCTTTTGTTTTTATATTGCCAACATCCACCGCCATTAATATAAGTTTTCATTGAATATTCATATGATTGAATAATTCTTTGCACACCTTTTAAGTTTTAAGATGTTAATGGTGTTCTTGCTGGAGATCTATCTCAAATATTTCCTTTGGAAGTTGTATCAATTCAGCCTCCTTCATTCAAAGGAAATCTAAGTTTTAAGAATAAAAAAGGTTTTCCCCGATATTATTGATTATCATCGTTTTTAGCATTAAGGCAAATATTATTCAAAATCCCACACTATCTAAAGAAAAAACACCAATTATTCTCCAATCAATAGCTTCTGATTTATTGGTAAATAAAAAATTATGAAAGCAAGGCTCGGGCTTGGAGAGGAATTGCAATTCCTAAAATTTTGTTCATTTATACCCTTTGTTTTTGGCGATAATTAATAGATGATTCTAAAACTAGAGTAGCCAACCAGTTATTAGAATTAAGCACTTTCAAGAGTCTTTTTCTGTTTGTTCACTCATATTATTATGAGTGCTTCACTTATTTTGGCACAATATCTTACTATGTCAATAGTCATGTCCATCAATTCATCAATGTCATGCAAATCTGACTCTTCAATGCTACCATCCAAAATTCCGTAATTGAGCTCATCTAATTATTAGTATTAGTATTGTTGTTGTTGTTGTTATTGCTGTTGTTGTTGTTATTGTTATTACAAATATTATCAAGTGACTTGTGTCCACATTTATTGGCGGAATAATACACCTAGCATGAAAAAACTTAGGTCTTGTATGTGTTCAATCTATTCTCACATTTTGTGCCCCTATAGATCTATAGCCAACAGATCGATTCGACATACCCCTGCCAACCCCCCAATTTCGAGAAAAAGGGGGAGAGGAGAGGGGTGAGGAAGGCGGAGGACAGAACCTGCTTGACCTCGATTGTGGAGCCCATATTGGGGCAGGCAAGTGCCCCCCCTCTCGTATCAAGGGGACCCTCAATTGATGAATCGAGCAGCCTATAGATAGTAGGCCATCGGGGGAACAAGAGTCTCCAAATGATCTAGAGTTCGGCACCCGCTTCCCTTAGGCCCATGCTCGAGAAAGATAGAAATAAGATATATAAAGTGGGCAGTGGGCAGTGGGGCCCTTGATATCCATATCATATGCACCGACAGCTCTTTACGCTAAACAACCCACTCAAGCAATTCACCATTATCCTATTGATTCCTATGAAGAAAGGAAACTCATATTTCTCATTCACAAATTCCCCTTTGTTCATAATGCCAACTACCGGTTTAACCCTGCTCTTGGTTCATTCCACCACTAAGAACTCTCCTCTGACAGATTAACATCAGAAGGATGCTCGACCCTATGCATATATTTGAACTAGAGGGCATATCCAATGTGTCTACCCACTCCTCTCCCCTCCATAGGCATATAGACGGAACCTCACTCCCCCCTTCATTGGAAGAAATCTCCCAGAGGTCCGAACCCAGCTTCCCTGCCATACAGATATAGAGGGGCCCGGGCCCCTCTATATATATGGGGTCATTGGCGAACCATCCTCCATTGGTGATTTCCATCCCTGCCCTACTCTCCAAATTGTGATCATTGTTTGTGCAAACTCCAATCCCAGTTCAACAAGTATCTGCAAATTGCTAATATTTGGGCTCAATGGTAAAAAAACATTTTGCTTGTTTCACCTAATAATCTTTCACATTATTATCCATCCACCATATAACCCACTTGCTTTCTACTTTGTTCCATGTATCATTATACTTCTCAAATTTCAACTATCAATCATCTTACTCCATTTGCAACCTCTAGTCTGCAATTCTAATGCTCCTCAAAGACTGCAACATCTACAATCTTTATGCTTTGATATATACACACATACACACTGTATGCATATATGTACATATACGTAAATGATTTATTTCTTTCCCTATCCACTGAATAAATTAAACATTGGTGTTTCACATTAAAACATTTTTTTGTCTTCGATATCGACAAATATGCTAACACAATACCAATTACACTGTTCATGGAAAATAAGGTGAATATCAGAGATTTTAAAAAATGGACAACCATGTGATCAAGCAACTGCTTTCTCACCTACAGTGACACTACAATTCATATATTTTCTTTCCTTCTGAATTGCAGTAAAGCCAAAAATATTGAAGGTATTATAGAGATGGAATTTTAATTCCCTAACTTTGATTTTGCATTAACTATGAGCAGATTTGATATTACTGAGTTATAAATATATAAGCTTATGCCATTCAGAAATCCTGCGGACAAACAAATAGAGTCACACATCCTCTTAAAGTTAAGGAGGCATTTACACAGTGTAAATTTTAGTGGCTAATCTTCGTTAATTCACGAATATTTGGGTCTTTGAAAATTGGATTTGGCTAATTTTGAGGAATTAGGTCTCTTACTATTTCGCCTAAATTTTTCGGGTACAAGTTAATTTTTTGGGTTGATTCACCTAGCATTTACAGAAATAGCCATTTTTTTATATTTAAATCACCTTTACCGCGTGCACAAAAGAGAAATTTTCTATCGGTCGGAAGCCTAATGCTACCAGCCAGCAGTTGATACTGGCCGACAGCATTTCCTTTCAATTCGTGACATTCGCCAACATTTCGAAAGTCGTTTATATAAATTCGCCAAGTAATATTTATGGTTATTTTTTAGGGGGGTTCTTAAAATTTACCGTGCATTGACACCTCGATTAGGTAAATGTCGATTTTGAATGAACAAAAAGGATGACAAATCTTCACCTTCCCGATGCTCTCCCTTTAAAGATTAATCATTATGAATGAAAGATTAATCCTTATGAATGACTTGACTTCAACTATAAAGTTTCTTTTCCAAAAATAAATGCAATCATGGAAGTTAAATTGTAAAGAGTTTGAGAAAAACAGAGAAAAAAACCAAAATACTTGGAATTTGAATTGTAACAAAGATATTGATAATGATATCCACAATTGTGCAGTACCATTATTTCCTTTACCCGATGTGTGTCGTTCCCGCATTGGTCAAATGTGGATTGCAACTAGTACTTAGTGATGACACAAGGCTTATATGCTAGTGATATGTGTCTCACTAACAAAAATTTCACTCATATCATGCTCTGCACCAGTCCTATGCCCCTTGACTTGTCATAAAACCCAAAAGGGTTAATCTGCAGTGTCACCACACCTTTTGCAAGGATCCACGGCATGGCTTATCACAACACAGTAGCATTCTCAAAAATGATGTGACATCGCATATTTTCCCCTTTTGATCTTGTGGTAGGTCTAACAATGAGACTCCATCTTGAACACTTGAGTGGCATTGTGGCTCATATAAGGAAACCTTAAAAAACATTTTACATATCATGACAATATCTTTTACTCTCATTAGTGCATGCTCTATTGGCTATAACTGCAAAGTTTGCCTATCTCGCAACTTCACATGAAAGATAATTAGATTATTCACTGCAATCTTACTTATGACTTGCAACTTGCTACTGCATACACTTCTTAGATACCTTTCTTACCCTAGGATACTAATGCAGGACCATCTAAGGTTCAGGACAATCCTGCACAATTTTGGCTAAGCATGGGTGCAAGTAAAGTTAGAAAGTGCATGGAGCTAGAAGAGGAAGCACAGCAAAATTGAAGAGTGATTGCGCAAGAGTGTGTGAATACTTTGCACAACGGTAATCAGCAAGGAGTGTAGTGTGCAAAAGACGTGGGCGCAATAGTGAGCGAGAGGTTTGGCGGAATAGTATAGGCGTGGAAGAATAAAGCGCATTGATGCGCGTAGGAATTTTAGGAACGCAATAGAATTTTGGCCCACTCTAGTTGACTAAGAGGCACGCAAGGATTGCGAGAGAAGATATGTGCAATGGTAGAGAGTGTGCAGAAGGGTGCACGGGAGATCAAATGAAGGATTGTGAAGTAACTGAGATGCAAAGGAGTAACGTGGATTTGCGGAGGAAGGCTCTAAAAGCATAAGGCCAATGCACAAAAGAAGGTGAAGGTGTAACTCAAACATAGGAGTGCGCAACAGAACAGAGAAGAGGCATGGCAAAGGATTGCAAGCAAGAGCTGCACGGCAAAATTGGTGGTTAACAGAGAGGATAAAAGATGTCAAAAAAGTTGTCTAACAAAGGATGTTGACAAGGACTCAACAGTCAGAGGAGCCCAACAACCAGATTTATGTGGCACAACAAGGATGACCAGATGGTGATAAGGTGATTCAGAGCATTTAATGAGCTCAAGTTCAAATTTGAGTTTGAACGGGAAATCTGGAAACATCTAGAAGGACTAGCCGCCAAAGAGGATTTAAACAAGGAGAGAGAAACGAGAGGGCACAACTATAAAAGAAGGATGAGTTCACCATTTCAAGGTTAGTACGAGTGAAGAGGCTGGTGGAGAGCCAATGTGAAGGCTACAGAGCCAAGAGTTACTGAATGTGCATGAAGGCACAAGAAAAATAGTCTAGGTTAGGTCCATATGGAAAACACCAAGAGTATGTTTGTAGCTCCATGAGAGAGTTGTAAACTCCATAGAGAGCAGTTGCATGTAGATGTCGTAAGGCCTCTTTAACATAAATATAAATATGCAACCTTGTTTATGTCAGTTGTTGTGTGACTCTATAAGGCAGAGGGGGTCCCCTTCACATCAAGTGGTATCAAGAGCTAGCTACTGCAAGAAAGGAAGAAATAAATTTGGCAGAGTTACGCCAAACATTGAGGCAACAGCAAAGATCTTGTGTTCTCCATTGTGAGAAAAGGTGGGTAGAGAATGCAAAAAATCCTAAGAGTGCAACGGTAAAAGGTTGCAAACGAGATGTCACCCAGAAGAGGTGAAGCACTTCCTGGATCCTGGCAGTGATGAGAATGTTAGAGGAGGTAATGAAGGAGCTCAAGGGTATAAGGACCAAATTGGAGGAGGAAGAAGTTGAAGAGGTTCTTGAAACTTGCAACAATGGTGAGGGAGAAGAGATGGCGGCAAAGATAATGCACAAGGAGCCATGAAGGACTTAGTGAGGAGTCAATGGCGCGATGAATGTGAGGCATTGCAGAAAGCACAGGAGATGCGGGAGAGAGGAGACTTGTGGAGAGTCAACGGTGCAACACAAAGGATTGCGTGGAGATTGTGCGAAGCAGTGCACAAGAGAAAGAAGACCGAAATGGAGAAGTCTCTTGTTGAGAAGAGACAAGTGTGCATATTCGATGGATGTTGTTGTGTGAAGAGAGAGGGCATCGAGCAGTCGAACATCCCTAGATGGCAAGAGATAACCATGGTACATAATAGAAGTGCTCGATGCACACAAAAGTCAGAAAGTCAAGGGCGCAGAGAAAATGAAGAGCGCCTAAGAGAAGGCAAGGTGTTAAAGACAACAAAGTGGAGTCGCGAGGAGAATAGGCGACAAATATTTCCGCATGAAGTGCAAGACCAAGGGCAAGTGTTACCTGGTGGTGGTCGACATTGGAGCACCAACAATTTCGTCGGGAGGAGATGTTGTAGAAGTTGGGATTGGCATGCAAAAGGCATCCCAACCCATACATAGTGACCTAGTTAGTGCAAGGTCAAGAGGACATTGTGCATGAGCAATGCGAGGTGGAGATGAAGATTGGGAGATTCACCGATCGAGTGTTGTGCGACATCCTTAGATGGATGCATGTCATGTCCTTTGGGGAGGCCATGGCAATATGACAGAGAGATGCTCTACAATGGGAGAGCAAACTCAGTGAAGGTGCGCACAAGGATGGGAAGACATTTTGTGTATCCCCATTGAGAGAAGAAGGCGTAGAGCACCAAAGCCACATGGCAGTGCAAGAGGAGATGAAGGTTGAGCAGTGCATGGAAGACCAACAAGGTGGTGCACGGAGAATGCCAGCTCACAAGATGAGCAAAGGGTGAAGGAGAAGATGGAGTCACCAAGAGTGCGAAAAGGATAGCGCAAGAAGGGAAATGCAAGAGAGTGCATTTCACCTGATGGCAATGCAGAGATATTGCGCATGATGAGAAAGGGGAGTTGAAGGAGAAGATGGTCGCAGAAGACCATGAGCACAGAGGACGACTTGATGTCGCAATTGGAGCCATAGAGAGGGAATGGCAACAAGTGAAAAGAGAAGGAGTGGAGGAGATTGCACAGCTGAGAGAATGCATTCCCATGGAAGGAGTCCACAAAAGAAAATGTCACAACAATGGATGACACTAAGAAAGGGTCCTAGAGGAAGGACAGATGGGGTGAGTACATTGAGTAAGTGTGGGAAAGAGGACCCCAATGGAAAGGAGAAGTGTGCGCAAAGAACACAAGAGAAGAAACTCCAAATAGAGGAGTTAAGGAGAGCGAAGAGACAAAGGCATGCGCGGCAATGGGAATACCACACCAGAGGAAGCAAAGAAGGAGAATAGAAGTTATCCCGGAGACAACAAAAGCAAAAGGTCCATGAAAGAGACATGTGAGAGTGTGCGTGAAAACAGAGCACACAAAGGAGGAAGAGATCCATAGAGATCTTAAAGCATGCAGAAGAGCGTGTCGGAGAAGAATAACAGCTGCAAAGAAAGGAATATGTAGAGGAGAAGAAGTTTCCCTGAAGGCAACAGAAGGAGAAGAACGAGTAGCGAAGAGGAAGAAGCTGAAGAGTTTGAGCAATGAAAAGCGCACAAGGAAGCAATAACGGAGGAAAGATAACAAAGACTGCGAGGAAGCAAAGGTCTCCCCAAGGATAAAAGAAGAAAGTCAGCCAAGGCTCTAGAGTTTTGCACGGATGAAAAGGGCACAAGAGAAGAAGAAGAGTGGCCAAGAGAAACCTACCCCTGGGAGAGGAGATGAAATGTGGTCGTAGCCACCAAAGAAGATTGCGCGGTGAAGAAGAGCATAGCTAGGAAGAAAAGGCACCAAGGAGGAGAGTGCGCGACGATAGAGGCACACCAGAGAAGAGGAGAAGATGATGGAGTAACCACGAAGGAAGCGGAAGAGAGAAGTCTGGGAGCAAGCAGACACAAGGCTTGATTAGTGAGCAGGCAAATGGATTGCGGCCCTTAGGGATCAAGAGAAGAGGGAAAGTGAAGAGAAGCCCACAAAGAGAATCAAGACGAAGGGATGAAGAGTGCAGAAGTAAATGCGCACAATGCGTGTACAGAGAAGACAAATGCAAAGGAGAAAGCCAAGGTCAGAAAAGGGTGAAAGAAGAAGACTGAGAGAGGATGGTGAAAGGTGGGTCCAAGCCCAAAAGTACACGAAGAGATAAATGCGCAAAGAAGAGAGGTGCAGAAGAAGAGTACGCAAAGTGGAGAAGGAGGAAATGCGCAAAGGAAGTGTAAGAGAGCATGCGAAAAGCGTGGAGAAGAGAGGTCGTGGAAGAAGGGCGACAGAAGAGGAGCAAAGGAGAAGAAGAAGAGTGCAGAGAAGCATGTGTGAAGAGAAAAGGAAGAATGAAGGAAGAAAGATGCAAAGTAGGAAGCGAAAGAAAAGCCCAAAGGCTTTAGGTGGAGGTGGACGGACAAGGAAAAGCGTAGACTTTTCGCACAGGTGGAGAGACAAGGCAAGCACAAACTCGCAAAGAAAAGGCTCAGCACGAGAGAAGCCTTAGGAGGAGGATGATTAAGGCAAGTAGAGACTCGACTTGTTCTAAGGAGAAGGATAGTGCGAGCAAAGACTCGCAAAGGATGAGAGGAGGAGATCCATTTGGAGGAGGGGGTCAATTTGTGGTGAGCAAAGACTCACAAGTGCGCGAGATTGCGCGGAGTCACAAGGAAGTGACGAAGGACTGAAAGAGATGTCAGAAGAAGCACTGAAGCTAGGATAAGGCTCAAAGGATGAAGGAGTTAGGACTATAAACCTCAATCGTTCGAAGGGTGGTTCTACCAGTCACTCAGTCTACTTGAGGTGGATCTCAAGTTTTAAGTACCTCAAATGTTTGATGCAAGAGCATCCAAGGTTCAAAGGCAATCCTGCACAATTTTGGAGCGCACAAGGTTTTACGAAGTAGGCGCAGAAGAATAATGCGCAGTGGTGCACGTAGGAATTTTGGTAGCGTGGTGGAATTTTGGCCAAGCCTAGTTAACTAGGGGTGCATAGAGCAATGGCAACAAGTGCACAAAAGGCACCAGCGACCGAATGAAGGGATTGTGCAATAGCTTGGATTGCAGAGGAGGTGCGTAGGTGTTTTAAAGAAGGCCCAGAAGCCCAAAGACAGTGCACATAAAGATGGTAAAGGTGTAGCTTGAAGCTAAAATTGTGCGGCAAAATAGAGAAAAGGTATGGCAAAGGATTGCGAGCAAGGAGTGAGCGGCAGAATTGATAGTTGGCAGATAAGACAAAGGGGTTGTCAGAAGGTGTCTGACAAAGGATGTTGACAAGGACTCAACGATCAAAGGAGTCCCAACAACCAAATCGACGTGGCACAGCAGGAAATATCCAACTTGCCCAGAGAGGATTCAAATGAGAGAGAAGCAGGAAAGCATGGCTATAAAAGGAGGATGAGTTCACTATTTCAGGGTTAGCACATGTGACCTGGGCGGGAGCCAAGAGGAAGCCATAACCGAAGTTGTTGACTGTGCATGAAGGCACAAGAAAAGCAGTCTAGGATAGGTCCATGGGAGAACACCAAAAGTCTGTTTGTAGCTCCATTAGAGAGTTGCAAGCTCTAAAGAGAGCAGCAGCAAGTAGATGCCATGGACTTTAACATAAATAGAAATCTGCAACTTGTTTGGGCAGTCTGTTGTGTGACTCTGTAGCGAGGGGGGGCTCCTTGCGCCATATACTCCACATGACACACCCAATTAGGGTTCAGTCAAGGAGCCAATAGTCATCCCCACAGATCATTCGCACTTCTCAGTCTCATATTCTACGAAATTGATGTGGAAGTGCACATCCTATTCGATTGTATGGAAGGGCCTACTTTGTAGGAGGGTACACTTCCTTTAGTTGGTTTATTGATATCTTGCATCACTAAGGGCTCTTGGGTCATTGATTATGGCATGTATCATCCAGGTTTTTATTTTATGTACTACATTCATATTGAATGTTCACGCAGAAATCAGGAAATCTAAAAAGTGGATTCTCCAACCATACCCATTTATTTTTAAATTTTGATACAAAGAAAAATATTAGATTATTGGCTAGATTACAGATATTCCTATATCTATTATATTGCCTGTTTCCAATCTCCAGTATATTGCATGTTGTTATTTCTATTTGTTACTGCAAGTAACATTTGGCAGCATATACTCTGCTTGGTTGGGACCTACGCCTATCCAAACTCTCAATCTGCACCATATTTGTGTTTTTTTGTCTAATCCTTGGTTCCTCTAACTATCCTTAGGGCTTGTCCTTCACACAAATTTCCTTATGGATTGCATCACTGCATTAATGAAAACTTATGTTTGGATCTTGCTTTGCTTTTTACCCCGTCTTCCTAGCACTATCCATTCTTCCAGGGTTTTTATGATTGACTGAACGTTAAGACAAACATGAATAAATATTCACAGATAGCTGTCATGGAAAACATTCATGAGTACTATGGAAAATTAAGTTTCCGAATACAAAAATTAACATACTAAAAATGGCAAGTAGATTTTAATTTCAAAATTCAAATAGAGAACTAAATTAAAAAACTATATAAAAAACACTACCCTTCAAAAATGATCTCAGAGGAGCCATTCAAATTTGATCATTGTTTGTTAAAGGTTTAGGTTTCATTATATTAAATTATGTTTTCAATTGTGGCCAGAAGAAATAACTCTATAAAAAAACTGCCCTTCAAAAATGAGCTTAGAGGAGCCATTCAAATTTGACCACTGTTCATATCAGATTTAAGTTGCATTTATATAAAATTATTATTTACTTCATGACCAGAAAAAAGGAACCAAAAAGCGAACTCAATATATCATAATGTTATGTGTGTACATACAGAATGGGGAAAGCTTACAAATATAAAGATGCAATTATAAAAGTTCAAAGAAGAAAACAATGTCAAAGCTTGTACAACTCAAAAGTTGGGTACTGTGATGCAACAGTGATCTAGCCTAAGAACGTGGAATTACCTGTTCAAGAGCTGCAAAATCATCATTTTGGGGGGAAGAAGAAAACTCAAGCTGGCTGAGCGGCCTATCATGTAATCCTAACTTTTTAGACCCTTCATATTCATTGTTCACAGACTGCCAAGGTGTTATAGCACTCGACTCAGCAGCATTCTTTACATCTGTTTGGATCGATTCTCCCATAAACTTAGGAGCTTCTGAACCAGCCATTGGAATTTGTACTGTGGCAGAAGGTGTGGATGAGGTAATAGAATTAAGAAAAGATGGTCGGGAGTGCCTGCTGTTAACTACTGAGTGCAATGTTGTGCTAGGTCGATTTTTTTTTTGTGTCAGAATATAACTGTGCACTGAGGGAATCCTGATTCTGTGACTGCCTGTGTTGTTTCTATCAGAAAATGGGAATTCGCTCCCTTCTCCTGAGAATTTAGCCACTTCTTCCCCATGTTTTCCATTGCCAAAATCCCTACGCTCATCAGAATATTTCTTACCAGTAAACTCTGGTTCCAGCAAATTATTTTTTTTGTGAATAGAACCTGCATTTAAAAATTGATAAGCTTTCAGTGACTGTATTTAAAAACAATATTTTCAACTCTTGGGAATTATCTGTGAAAGATACCAACTTAAGCTTGGAACAAGTCATCTGAAATTATCAGAAAACAAAAAACTGCATGAGAGTTTACCAGTATCCAAATCCAACAAACCTGGGTGTGTCAGAGGCTGAAATTTCTCTTTATACAGAGCGTTCTCCTCTGCATCCTTGGAGGAAAAACTAGAAGAAACTTGTTCCTCGGTTGGAATTCCTTCTAACAACTCATGTGCCCTTCCATTCCTTTCATCCAAATAATTTTCTTTAAAGCTTTCCTCTTGGGATAAGAGAAATTCATCCTTCATAGCTACCTGTTCTGTTCTGTTGGGAAAAAAATTAGCTATATCAACATAAGTTTTACTGGACTCATTACTTACAGTTTTAGCTATTTGTTGTTTAGAAAACTCTGAAGAATTTTCTGAGTATGATCTTCTCCAGGCATTCATATATCCAGAATCCAACTCATTTGAAGAAACAATATCCTGTCTATCAGATTCAACATTATCTTTAAAGGATGGTCTCTCCAGTCTGTTACTGTAAATTGGATCTGAAACAATGCTCAAAGATGAATCTACTTTGTGAATAGGCTCTGCTGCTGGAGACTTCATTTTGACATAGTCATCTACAAATACTTTTGGGGCCTCTCCTTCATTAGAGGGGATTATTGGAAAAGACCCATCAGAAGATGCGGTGCGTGAGGGTTGGACAACATGACTTTCCACATCTTCACTGGGATTCTTCTCAAAAGATATTCCATTTAATTCTTGTGTTTTTGTGAGCAGACTTCCTGCCAATTGATGCACAACATTACTGTTTTTAATTCCAGATGAAAGAGAGATTTCAGTAGACGCGGCAGAAGCCTTTTTAGCTCTCTCTTCAGCTTTCTGCTTACGGTACTGCTGTAGCTGTAGCACAAAAAAATAAGCAAGTTCTGAGTAGTGTTGAGAGTAAAATGCACACACCCAGATCAGCATGAATTACTATCATTCTTCTTGTAAACACAACAATAAGTGGGAATGGAACCCAAAAACTACTCACAAATGCACTTTACTGGCCCAGCCCTAAACAACACTACTTCAAAAAATATAAAGCAAATAAAATCTCAAGACCTATTTCACACCATGAAATATGTCTAAAAGTGTAACTTAAATCAGGAAACACATAGCTTTCCTTGTTAGTCTTCTAAAGTTTAGCTCACAACTGATTGTGAAATGGGAGTCTTGAAAGAAAAGTAAACTCACAGAAAAATCACACCCCTTGTCTTGAAAGCAAAGCAAATCCCCAAATGTATCTCTTAATGTTCATAAAACTTTTGCTCTATCACGTGTTTGAGATAGATGAAGTAGCTATTGCAAATAAATCTTAACTACAAAGTTCAAAAGAAACTTTCTGTATTTGTAGTTTTAGCTACAGTGGTTCAGAGCAGATTTAACATCATAAGAATAATCCAAATAATATGCAGTTGAGAGTAAAGCCTAGCCATTAACACAAACTCCTTTCTTGCCATATATGCAACCATGAAATTGTGAACTTTGCTGAGAGCTTTTACACAGTGCTCTTTAAGTACACATGAGAGAGATGCCTAGGTTCTAAAACAGAACAAACTTCCAAAATCAATCCCACGAAAATTGGGAAGAATTACGTGAGATATTTAGCTTGAGAGAGGCGACAAATTCAGATGAATATAATTACCTCGTGGAAGACCCACTTTGGTCTTTTGATGTGGATTTGCATTTACAAGTAAAACAACACAAGTTCAATGTCTTTGCGACAGCACATTCTATGTCAATACAAGTTAAGACCTCTACTTGAGAGATGCTACAACGTGAAATGAACGTAAGTGCCTTACCAAAGGCAGCGGTGGACTGGTTTGGTTAGAGTTAATAACTTAATACACATTTAGTATTTACAAATAAAATGAATTGTTCAATGACTAAGTAGGGTCACTTTTAAAGTCCCAGCATAGCCAGAATGACTTTTGGGCATATGAGACTCCTTTTGCTGGAACAAGGTGACTTTTTCAATTTACCCTACATATGTTGTTCAAATTTTGTAACCCTTACGTTTTACCCTCATGGCCAATTTCTGGAGCAAACCAGAGCCTTCCCAATTAACCTAGGTAATAGTAAAGCTGAACAAGAAATCTACCTCCTATGTCTAGGATAATGTAAATACAAGGAAGGCTGCCAAATAGTCTATCATTTGCTTAAACATTTCTTAATTTATAATTTTTTGGATAAACTTAGAGAATTAATCAATATAGATTTGAAAATTGTGCCTCCAATTAAGCATACAAACTCCTTATCTTCTTATTGATCCAAACGAAGGCTAAAACGAGTTTAGTGATTACAGATGAGTTATACACTAACCAGGGCAAATTTTGAAGCAAGATGATAATCATGGGACCACAAGTCAATGTTTACATGCACTAACATCCCCCTCAAACTTGACATGGAAACAAAATATACAAATCATGATATTATTTTTCAGGATTCAGCTACATAGTTTCGAGCCATCTACATTTCATAAGTAGTGGTTCATATTAGCCCCATCTCTCACGAGCATGAAGGTTCTACTTGGCACTCACTTCAGGGGCAAAACATTGGTGGTTCTGGGGGTCAACCATCCCAATAGTACTCCCACTCAAGCATGCTTAACCATTGAGTTTCCCCTGCAATCAAACCCACAAATGGGGTAGCAAGCTAAGTGGGTTTGAACATGAGAAGAACTCCATGTTTAAGCGCACTTGAGCCAGAGTAGTGCTGGAATGAGTGACCTCCCGAGAATCCCCTTTGCTTGGGCCCTCTAAGCATCACCTAGATGCAATGTGTGCCAAGTGAACCGTTCATGCTCATGAGACATGGGCTCTTGTGAACCTTATCAAGAACTACGGGTCAATATATATTGCATTTAAACTACATAGCTGAATTCGAAAAACTCATATATCAAATAATTTGGTGTACTTCTGAAACACCACTTCTAACTTTCCCACACAATAAGATGAGATACAGAATCCAGCCTCAACATAAATAAATTCTTCACTGCATTGAAATGAAATGATTTTAGTTTCATGGACGCGACCTAACTGTCTATGGAACCACAAATGTCACAGCTTTCCGAAGGGCATTTTTGCTTCTTTATGCAGGTTGTTTCTTCTTCTATTGATTTGGATTTTTAAAAACCATAAATTTGTAAATTTAATCAATTGTGGAAGCCGAGTTTACCTTACGCTTGCCAGCTTCAAGCATGTCTTTGCGGGAAGCAGCAGGCGACGCCGCAACTTGTGAGGAGGCCATCGATGACCTTCCCTTGGCTCCTCAGTAATGAGGATGAAGATGCCGCAGTTGCCTCGATTCTACGCATCCAATACAGTATTTCAACAAAATTCTGCCCCACAATGCCCTCGGCACTTGCCCCTTTCTAAACCTTATCATCCGCAATGTTCAGCACTCAATTACCTGGCTTTCACCAGTCGAGGGCATAATATCCACCATTATTCAATTTCAAATCCTCCCAGATCGCGCCATTACAGACGTTTCATCATCATGCCACACAAAATTCCCTTAAATTTCCTTCAAATTTTACCAGATCAGGCTAATTTACGGCATCAAAAACTGCAAATTCTGTCTAAAGCAAGCCTCCACAAATCGCCATTTTCCAGGCCGAAAATTTAAAAAAATCGCCGCCGAAGCTTTCTCAATGTATCCTTCTGCAACACTGCTGCCAAAATGCGCCCTAAGAAGCAAAATCTTTAACCGATGGCGCAAATTTACCTCTGAAAAGGGTTACGGTTATACTTTCTCAAATCTTACAAGAAACGGATCGCAAAAAGCCACATATATTTTTACTGTATGCAAAATATGATCGTCGGCATCAATCCCACCAACAATTGTCCGAAATATAACCTAGATTTCCAATGCCTAATAAAATAGTCGTATACAAAACATAAAAAAATTGTATGTAACTCGATTTTGCTGCAAATATAATTTTTTCAAAACCCCAAAATTTTAAGAGGAAATTTATTTTCTCCGGGGTAGACAGAGACAGACAATCTGGATCTCCAGAGAAAAGAATCAAAACTCTAAAAGAGGAAAATAATTGATTTTAAAAAGAACGAGATTTTGCTGCAGCGTATGTTTTTTTTGGATATTTTTAAAGAGTGATGTGCTTTGTTTCGCCCGCTTGGCAAATGCAGGTCTGGTAACCGACACGTGTGCCACTCGATAAAACCCTAAGCATGTTAGGACTGCGGATGTACGTCATTGTTGCAGCCGGTCACAATGAGCCGGCTGCCGGTTTCGGGATTGTTGTCACGTTTACATTCCGAATTGACTGTTTTCTTGCTAAATGTTTACCTTGATTTGATTTGTTTGGAAAAAAAAATAATTAATTGATGAATCGTGTGTATTTGAATGGGTGACCACGGTTTTGAGTTTGACGGCTTTTTACACGTTTTTTCTGATTTTAGTAGTAAAATACTTTCAAAATTTTGAAACTAGCAATTGCATCAAATGGGTGCAATGGTAACGCCTATAGTCATAAAAGAAGAAATTGTGACATGTGCGGAGGAGCATATGAAAGTGAAGTGGGAGATGGAAACACACCATGTAGAGTGTACCCGAGTGAATATATAGAAGGAAGCACAAAGGAGTAGTATTTTGAAAAGGAGGGAAGAACAACTATTCAATCCGAAGAGAGAAGTAAGTAATGAATCACAATATGGTTAGTTTAGTTCCCTGCTTTCATATGGTCATGTTCTTGGTTATGATTTGTAGTGGGAATGTTGGCCAGTGAGATGGGGGACTAGTTGAATTTGGATATTTCATTGCATAGGATCATTGACTTAAGGGCGTGGACATTCACAACTCCGAGGACAACGTTGAATGTTTTGTTGATTTTTTTATCTCTTAAAGAATAAGGTAAGCTAGATGATGAGAATGAGGTGGAGGGCATGACGAGGACGAGAAAAAATGTGAGAGACTCAAACATTATGATGCTTTCTATCTGTAGGCATTGGTGAAGGAGACTCGTCGAAGCCTTTGAGGTCATACAGAATATGGGCAACGCAATCAATGGCTCAAGGCTTGCTCCCTTAAACAAGGTCATATCGGTCCCTCAATGGCGTATGTAGAGCTTAGATTTGGATTTAGATAAGACTTTTGAAACTATGGTTCCCCTCTACGAGGCTTGTGTATTGTGCAAAGGCCTCTTCTTATTGGCAAAAATGTTGGCGAGGCTATTCACAACACCTCCTAGATTTGTTTGAGGTCCTTCAACTGCCTTATGAGATAGTGTCTCTCTTTCATGTTGTTTTGTTAGAGACTAATTTGTTTGAAAATGAACATGATCCCATCCAAGCCTTTTTTGGGCATGCACTAACATCCCTACAACTACGCTAAAACAAAAGTACATAACAAGGCAAAATAAATTGTCAAGGCTTGATGGAAGGTGGATTTTTTGGATGTTGATGTCAACGCTAATGGTGGCAAGATCCCTGGTGCAATTTTTTTTATTCACAAAAATCACAAGGTTATGAAGGTACAACGAAAGGCAACACCATCAAAAGAACAATAGAAACAATTTTTTCTTGATGGAAAAGAAGACCAAAACAAGAATTTCTATTTTGTTTTCTTCGAAGCTTTTGGCGGTGCATGTCAACATCGACAATATTACAATATTTTTAGGTTTGTTCATTGCAATATTTTGGGAATGAAAGATTATGTTTGAACTTATACAGCACAACATTAGAGTTATTTTAGAAAGTTATCAATGAAGTGGGTAATACGATATCCACTATGGAATATGTTAAAAGACCCCCACGAACATTCCCCTGGCGGAAGGACCATAAAAAAGGGGGTGCCACTGCAAATTGTGGAGCAAGGTTGTGTGTATGTGTAGGGTTATTGCTGACCAGGCGGGGTCCAAGGACCACGAGTCAACTCCCTTCGCAATTAGTGTACAGTGTTCTCACTGTAGATCGATGATGTCAGTGCGAGATGCCTTTTCAACTGTTGCAATGCTTCTGCCTCATGCAACGTGCATCCATCCCCAAATTACCTGTCTAAATCTATTTTTGTTGTCAATGCCAATGGTGACAAGACCTTTGGTGCAAATATTTTTATTCACAAAAAACACAAGGTTATGGAGGTAGATTTAAAGGCAACACCATCGAAAGAACAATAGAAATGATTTTTTCTTGATCGAAAAGAACACCAAAGCAAGAATTTATATTTTCTTTTCTTCAAAGCTTTTTCAAGTGCATGTCAACATCGATAATAGTAAAATATAATTAGGTCCATTCATTGCAATATTTTGGCAATGAAAGATGATGTTTGAACTTATACAGCACGACATTAGAGTTATTTTAGAAAGTTATCAATGAAGTGGATAATACGATATCCACTATGGAATATGCTAAAAGACCCTGCGAACATTCCCCTAACGGGTGGCCCATGCCAATATGCATGAATAATTAGCAAAGGGAAAAAAAGAGGGGGTGCCACTGTAAATTGCAAAGCAAGGTTGTGTGTATATGTAGGGTTATTTCTGACCAGGCGGGGTCCAAGGACCACGAATCGGCTCTATTGGTACCCAAATTTAATCTCCTTCAAAGGCCGAGCAGCATCGTGGACCTGGCAGGATGCTCAGAGGCAGATAGATGATCATGTATGTCGTTTTGTAGCCGGGGAAGCAATCTATCTGACTTTTAGGCACCCAGGCTTTGAACAAGAGTGGGTAGCACCTTAAGAGGATTTGACCTATCCTCGCTACTTTATGGTTGTGCCTTTCAACCAAGGTGAGAGAACCTTTTTGTAACTTGTTATTTATGGAGGAGATGGAGATATCCTTCCTAATGAAGTTATTAAGGAGACCTTGAAGAAAATATGATCAATGCAACAAAATCTAACTCTCACAAGTTGTCACTCTAGATAGTGGAGATATTCTCTAGGCAAGGTTCAGGCTACTAAAGACATTTGGAATCCTGATTGTTTCTGCATGTTTTGGTAGTAAAATTTATGCATTTGTATACACACATGACAAACAGGGGTAGTATGGGTAGGGTTAGTTGTTTTTAAATCACTTTTGGTGGGAAGTGAGGTAGAATGAACTTGATTTGCCAAATCTCTAAGAACTCTTACAAAATGGAAAGTCTAGAAAACAAAATACTTCAGAATAGCTAAAATGTTCCTTTAACCAGAATATGTGCTTCAATGGAGGCCCAGACTAGCATTTTTTCACACAATCTATGAGATTCTAACATGAAGGCTCGTGTTAAAAGACACAATAAAACATCAAAACCTAAGATCAATCACGCCTGAGGTACACCCAAAGGCTTACAAATAATCTTTGTCAACAAATGAAAGAAAAGTGATTTTAAATCGTTTATTTCACCCACAAATGAAAGCTCTTCTGAGAAATGAGATTGTAGATGCCACTAAAGTGTCACAAGGATTGAGACCTGTGTGATTAAGACAGATTTTGATACAAGATTGCAACAAGAACAAGAAAAACTATTTGCAGACATTCAGAAATGAAACAAACACATTTCACTCAAGATCAACACAGAATAACTCAAATTTGATTAAATTTATCAGCATGGGAAAGTTTCTAGAACAATCTCACAGCTTGTCAATGGTTGTACACTTGCAACCACCTTAACACGATCAAACTTAATACAAAAGAGATATATAGGCTTCTCAAAAGACAAGCTTTGTCAAATTTTCCTCTTGGGAATTTTCTTCGACCTCTAACAGTCCAACCATTTGCATGAAATTTTTTGCCATTTATATCATTTACAACATAGCCCCTTCTTCCCCAAAAGAAAAAAACATTTAATGTACCAGTGCTCACCATGGTCTTGATCGCGATTCCTATAATTAGATCTGTAAAAGTTGTTAGGTGCTCATGGGGCAAATCTCTTCGAAAATCTCAGCATTCAACTCCTTCATCTGGTAGAACACTCCTCCTTCAACTCGCCAACCACTTCCGCCCCTAATCTGTCAAATTTGGTCCCTTGCGTGCTCAGGAAAAGAAAAACAGAAAATCATATCGAGCCTGAGAGTCAGACCACTTTAATGGCGAAAGACATCTCCAGATCTCCCCCGCCAAATTTAGATATTAAAATTAATTCTCCTCTCTGTTTGGCGTGTAGGAAACACCAAGAAATCATGAAGACTCACACTTCCAGGAGCATTTCAGTAAAAATGGGGGAAAATCATATTCAGACTCACAGTTGTCGTTGATCTTTACTTTGAATTTGGGTCGTCCATGTGGAAGTTTCAACTTTAAAATAGGCTCGAGGGGTTCCTTTGACTTTTTACAACCTTTTGAAAAAATGGAAAAAAAATCCATTTTGCTCCACACCTCCGCCCTTGGGAAATGAGCCTGACACGTGTCCTAATGTGGGTCCCAGCGGAACCACACTTCCTTTTTCATTTTTAACCATTTTCTCCCAAGAGGAAATTTTTCCAAATTTTCCGCGAGAGTCTGCACCTCCGCCGTTGGCTGGAGCAAGCTTTGACTTTTCCCTTATCGGGCTTGCAAGCCATTTTGAGATTTTAATCCTTTTGATGTCAAGAGGCCAAAAATCCAATTTTCCTCCAATGGTCTGCTTCCCCGCCTCTTTGACTTTTCAAATTGCCATGTGTCACAATGGCACATCTAACCAGAAAGGGCCACTTTTCAACTGATGCTAAGAAGTAATTTTGATTGGGAAATTACACCCATCAAACCGTAAAATGCAGGACAACCACCATTTGAGCCCGGGGAGACAAAAAACATAACAAAGGCCGCAATTTGAATAATTTTAATGACAAATGGGGCGAGACAAATTTGAGCACCAACAGGCTCCCTTCCCAATTAGTGCACAATATACAAGGCCATGGAATGGCACATCCTGTCGTTCGGGCCTGAATCGACTTGGGCAGGCGCCAATTTTTTTGCTGGATGTCAGAGATGAGTGCAGGTGGATGTCACACAAACAGATGCGGAAACATGTACAATGAGCAGAAAGCTAAGAACATGTGAGCAAAAACACAGAAATCAGAATATTACCTAAAATTACAAAACGTCGGTGAGAAAAGGAAATCAAGAAGTTTAAAGTTGTGGTGAAAGAGATCCGTAGCATTTTCGGCATGTTTTTGGAGGCGCACAGCAAAATTTGCAAATGCGATGGCAAACACCATTAAAAATGCTCCGAAATGCAGCTGCAGAAAGACATGGTAATCATAATCCGTGTTCTGTTTGCATCAGAGGGTCGTTTCAACCGTGAAGGGTACATGGAATTTGTTTCCATTTGCAAATAGTGAAACAAGTGTAAATTAAATTGAAGTAAATGCGCTTCTGTGGACCACGACATTGCAGAAATGGTAGCAGTAATGTCCATATACAAGTCTTCTGTTAATTGTGTTTAGAGTTATTGTGTTCCTTTACCTTGAAGGAAAACTGCAACAGAAAAATAATATGTTGCTAGGTCGATGTAGGTGAAATTTTCACTGAATAGGAAACAAAAGAAAAGATTATAACCACAGATTTTTTGTTTTTTTGCAGTGAAATGCTAAATAAGCATATTCTAGTGATAGTAAGGTTAAAGTGAAGCTGCTCCATATTTTCTGGGCACGCTGAATATTTTCTGAGTTTCTGTACAGCTCTTATTCTCCATCCAGCAAGGATGTAATTCACAGGTGCAAGCAGTTCAACCAGGTTTGCAAGTTCTGCTATGCACGAACATGTATGGAACTCAAACCATGCACACGGTATAAATTGTGCATTCCAGAAAGTGAAAGTGAAAGTATGGAAGATGAGAATGCAACAGACATATGAAAGATGTGTAGAAAGCTAAGATGAAATGCCAAAAAAAAGTGCTAACTATTATGTATATACAATATTGATATTGTTGTTTATACACTGGACATGACAGAGTAGGTCTTTTCGAACAATACAAAAGCTGGTTAGCAAAACGCTATATCCAGGAACGATTGTGCAATGAAAACCAAGTCGAAAAGATGCTCTTGAACTCGAGAAAACTAAAGAGACTAGTACTATATTATTTACATGGGAAGGGTTGGATCACAAAAGAAAGCTGGCAAAAGTTTGTATAATGCGCCTGTTAATGTATCTGCATAGGTCAAGAGAATGGAGACATTAGTTATACATAAAATTTTGTAAATGAAAAAACTGCGATAGTATAAATGTGGATAGGCAGAAACCTTATGGGCGGATATCGGTGTTGACACTGACAATGGTGTTGGTTTGATCAAGCGTGAAAGTTCCTTGCAGAGCAAAACTTCGGAGGAGATGTACAATGGAGCTTTTGTTTTGTACGTACTTTTCATGAGTTGTTTCAGTCAGTACAGGCAGCAGTCTGGACAACAAAGGACCAACAAGAGTGCATTTGACAGTCAATGTAGATGTTGTTAAATCATAGATCAGTCAGTGGCTATGATGAAAAGTGCTCTCCTGGTTGCAATTTGTACATGTGATTGTTGTTTGTTGCAATGAAAGAAGGTCTTGAACTTCTAAGCTGCATTTTGTGCATACAATTTGAAACGGCTTGGAGTACACGTTGGAGGCTCTTAATTCACCTTGCACCTGAGAAATGTCAAGCAGGAGAAAAGAGATAATATTCAATATTGTAGAAATGGAATACTGTATTGAATGGCAATCCGCTGCAATTTGAATTTTCTCACCTCTATTGTTGCAGTCACCAATGTGCGCATATCTTGGAGTGCTTGTTCAGTCCTCAGCGGGGTGATAAATGTAGATTGGCAAGTTCTTAAAGCCTTGTCAGGGCTATTTTGCTTGACAATGTTCTTGAACAAATAAATTGGAACTTGTTTTCTACGGAGTTGTTGTTCAATTGTATCAAACAAGGCTGCAAAAGTCTCGAACAAGTATAACTTGTAACCAATGAAATGTTAGAATGGTTAATTTTTTTAGAGTGAAGAAGAATAAGCAAAGGGACTTAAAGTGATGGAGATAATAGAAGGAGGTGAAGATACCTGTGCTTTGTCCTCTACGGAGAGGCCATCCTTAATTTCAAAGACAAACTGTGTTCCGGACTTGCGGGCAGTAGTGACAACAGCTGCAAGTGTTCCAATTGTATAGTTATCTGTGCTACGGAGGAGTTGTTTTATTGTAGTATTCGGTATGAACTTGAACTCGTTGCAAACTGGAGGTATGTTCTCTATGGTGCTGTTGTTATTCAAGAGAAGAATGTAGTCACAATCTCCATGATCGTAATTGGTTTTTGGTGCTATGTCAAATTCTTTTATGTTGACTCCTTTGGATGGTAGAAGCTTTTTTTGATGTGCCTCAATTTGATGTCCAGTCACATTTAGTGTCACGGTCATTTCACCTTCTTTGTCGGTTAAATCTATGCGTAGAAGCTCTTTGTTCAGGTCTTTGTTGAGTATTGCTTTGTATGCAACGATGACATCCCCTTGAAACAAAGTGCCAACCTTGCGACTGTTGAGGTCATCGATCGATGTAGGTGTACATGGAAGTGTCTGTTGCTTGCAAAACAAAATGTAAATGCATGAATGATATAGCAGGTTGTGAAGCGATGGTCGACAAGATATCTACAATTTCTTACCTCTTTGCTTCCTTTTGTGGTGGTTCATTCGTGGAAATGGTTTCCAAGTTCCTCTTCATCTTGCTGTCATGGGAAGAATATTAGAAAAATGAATTTCAGTGAGTATAGAAAAAAGAACGAAGTCCAAATTGTTAGCCAAAAAAAATGATAAACAATGGATTGTTGTTTGTAGGAATGAATTTTCAAAGATAAAAAGGTGTGATAGTGTTATAAAACATAGTTTTTTTTGCAATGGAATACAAATAGGCAATGTATAGAGGTTCCATGGAAGTGGTACGCATTGAAAAACCATGGCAAAGAGTAAGGAGCGAACCTTTTTTTTTAGTTGTCAAACTAGATGAAATGGAAGATTTTTGCTAAACAAAACGGTTGCTGCAAGAAGGAACAAGTTTGAGCATAAGTCACAGTCAAAGTGTTAGAGGTTGATATAGCATTTGTATAATGTAATATTATTAGTAGCAGATATTATTGGAGTATTAAAAAAAATGCACAGTTTTTGTAGTGATGGAAAATATGTCTAATAATAAGTTTTTTGTTAAATACCTTAAGTATCCTGAAATTGTTGTGAAATTGATGATAGTTGTTGCGATGGAAAAAATAAAAATAGTTCTTGTGAAAGTAAGAGCGGGTAGAAAATTCGTAAGTACAGGAAAGTGCTATGGAACTGCGAAGTTGCTTTGGTTGAAGTTGGGAAAATAAAGTTTTAGTTGTCCATGTCAAGTGCAAGGAAAATGGCAGAGTGGTCAGTCCAATATACATGTCTTTGAAATATGTGGCTGGAGTTATTGCAATTTGACCATATGTGGTCGATATGTTTTTTAGTGAATGGATTTTCCTTTGCGATGCAAAAATGAAAGTTGTAATTGGACATGTGTTTATTTAAAAGCTCAGTAGTATTATTATGTTTTTGCATATCGATATTGAAGTCTCCAAATATGTATGTGCATTGTTGTTTAGATGAGT
The DNA here is from genome assembly GCA_019776745.2 of Taxus chinensis. Taxonomy (NCBI): domain Eukaryota; kingdom Viridiplantae; phylum Streptophyta; class Pinopsida; order Cupressales; family Taxaceae; genus Taxus; species Taxus chinensis. Next base: position 89,939 of record JAHRHJ020003296.1, read on the forward strand.
TTGATAAAGCTTGATCAATAATTGCAAGGATATTGTGAAGTGTCGCATTTGGAGCTGCATAAAGATTTATAATTGTTAATTGTTTGTCATGGAGATGAACAATAGCAAGCAATGCTTCTACTTTTGCGCCATGAAATTGCATTGTGTGCAGAAATGGTATATGCAATTTAGTGGAAATCATTATACCGTGTACATGATGTGTGTGTATGTGATGGAAGGTTGAAAGTAGATTGTGTGCATTGCTATCAGATATGTGTGTTTCTTGTAAGCACAATATGTCAGATTGCATTAAGCTAAAGTCGTGTATGACGTCTTCTACATGAGCATGAAGGCTTCGGGTATTCAAAGAACAAAGTAAAGTGCATGGGTGGATATCAGCCAAGAAGAAATCATTTTCAACTTGCCATTGTGCTTGAGATTCGAGGCGATTCATTTCAATAGTAACTTGTTTTCTTATGTTGAAGTTTTTGTTTGTCAATGGTTGCAGCAAATACAAGCTTTCTATATTCTTCACATGCGATAGGGCTGTGTAAGTCAATCCATGTCTCGTGACCCCAAGAGGGCTAAAGGCAAGTCCGTCTAATGTAAGTCCTTGGGATCTGTGTATCGTGCGGGCACATGCAAGTTGGACAGGGAATTGGCTACGAATTGTCAAAGTTTTCTTATTTGGAGAGTGTTGTAAAGGCCTTGCAATTCGTAAGATAGGCACAGATTGTGGGTCAATGTTGGCAGGACGCAAGTGTGCATGTTTGGCAATTTGATGTTGGCCAATGCTTAAATCGTTGAATCGGATCCATATGATGTCCTGATTTTTTGCAGTAGTGTAAGCATCAAAAGTGCCATCTGACCCGTTGACCAATCCGTCCTGGATATCATAGTTACCAGCAAAGAGTTCAACCAAGATGCCTTTTTTAAAAGCAATTGTCTTTGGAAGGCAAATTGTCTTAGCGTATGCATTTGTTTCGTCATACAAAGAATCTTGTTCGTCAATTGCGTTGATGACAATCTCCACTCCAGGCATTTGTGAAAGCATTTTCTTGTTATGGTCATTGACATCTGTGTTTTTAAAAAAAAGGTATGGAAAAGAAGGATCATTCGGCGGTGGTCTGTGACACCTATTGTTGAGGTATGAAATGTCAGAATATGTGTGTGAACATGTTCGAATTCTATTGAGGATGGAAACAAAGAGTTGGTCCTTTTGTCTGATTGTTTCAGTCAATTCATAGACCTTGACCTTGTCAGCCCAAAATTCATATGGAATCGGTTGTTTGTCTATACGAGGTGTTTCAAATACGAAGCAGTCATTCACAGGTTGGGCCTGGTAGAAATCGCCACAAAAGACCATGTCAATGTTCCCGAAGTGCACTGTGGGCGTTTGTTTTATATCCCTGAGTCGATTGTCAGTGTGATATAGTAATTGCGCACCGACAAGCGATATTTCATCTATAAAGACAAGTTGTAATTGTTGATAGTGCTTTGACAATGTATCTAGTCGTTCAGCACCCAGTGGTGTCAGCCGAGACTTGTTAAACGGTAATAAGAGTGCTGAATGAAATGTTGTGCCTCCAGCATTGTATGTTGCTTTTCCTGTGAATGCCAAAATGAGACCTTTTGGTTTTAGTGGATCACTTTTGGTAGAATTGCTATAGATACGAATCAAAGTCTCGAAGATCATTTTTGCAGTAAACATTTTTCCTGTTCCTGCACCTCCTGTCAGGAAGAGATACAAAGGAGTTGTAGGATCGATATGTTTTTTCAGTGCAATGTCTTTTACGATTTCTTGTTGTTTTTTGTTTAACATTCTCATTTTTTTGTGATATAGTGTGTTGTCGGAGATGAATGGATGTTTTCCGATTTCAAATAGTTTAGTTTTTTTTTTGGGCGGTATCGAATGACATGAAGGAAGATCTAGATGTATGTCATATGTTTCATTGACTGGTTCGGTTTGTTGTTGGAAAGAGGATGTTGTGGAAGCATTGTTTGCTTCATTCTTTATGTCTTGAAGGGCTGATTTTATGTCACCCCATGTATTGTTGATATTGTGGACAAAGCGTGTCTCATTTTTCCATATAGTTTTATGATGGAAAACGTATGCATCTTGCCATGTCAATATGCCATTCTTGAGGCTTTCCTCGCTATTTTGGAATGGAACATATAACAAGACCTTCTCTCGACAATAATTCTCTTTGTCCACATGTTTGTTGTAATTGACAAATCGGATTACACGCTCTTTGCCTTTTTTGCAATCTGGTTTGCCATCTTTAGTATATCTAGAAACAAAATCAGCAAGGCAAATGTCGACAATTGCTTGTGGCCGTGCAATGTAATGGTCTATGATAGATCGACACATAATGCTTTCGGAGTCATCAGGTTCTTGACTCAATTGTTTTGGATGCTTCAAAATAAATGTTCGGTCTTCAGCACAAGAAGTGTTTATGAACATGCATTTCCTAGAACTACCATGTAAGGGTATTGACAAAACAATATGTGTTGCTTGTTGTGCAGACATCTGGTGCGAATTAAGCATTTCATTAGATAATTTTTGTATCATTTGGGCCGCATCAATGCACGATGTGTAGTGTTCTTTACGTATTCTTTTGAATGCTTTTGTGGTTGATCTATCGATTTTTGTCATGTACGAACTCACATAAGTTGCAGCTGCATATGCATTAAGGATAAACTGTGCATCTGTGTTCGCCTTCCATATTGGTGGCATTTTTTTTGAAAAGGTATTGTTCCATACTTGTGATGGTTTTCTTTGCAGGAATAGTGTTGGTCGCTTGATAGTGCTTTGGATAGCTTGTATGTATTCAACTTCATTCATGTTCAAATCATCTAGAAACATATCAAAGGAAAATGAGCTGTCATAGCATTTTTTTGCCAAAATTGAGAAAATGTGTTTTGCATTTTCGGATACCGATGGATAAGTGGTTTCTAGTGGTTCGAGTATTTGTGTTTGTTTTATTGGAGGCTGGGGGAAATTGTACCTGCATTTTTTTTGTTTACCTTTTTTGCAACTCTGTGTATGGTGATGTTCATGCAATTTCGCTACTTTAGGAGCAAAAGATTCTGTGTTACAAGTTATGTAGGTGTCGACAAAGTGTGAAATGGAGGAGTTTTTGTCTTTTCCATATACAGGTGCGTCTTTTGTCCATACTAACCAATGGCTATGGGCATTTCCCCGGCTTTGAAATTCAGTAACCCAGAAATAGTCAGCAATGTCTCCAAAGAATGTATTATCGTCACACAACAATTTTTTGAGTGCGTTTAGTCGATGTTTATAGTAGCGAGTACATGTGATTGGATCATGTTTGATGTGAAAGTTTTTGTCATTATAATCATTAGGCTGCGGTTTTCCAATAGGAGAAGATTGCATATGTTGGTCATATAGGTTTGACAGTGCGAGTGAAAGGGGTTTCCAACAATGCTCGGCACTTGAAAAGGTCAAAAAAAATGTTGGGGGTCCTAGTTGTCGTATCATGGCAAAAACATTTTTTTTTACTTGTTGCATGTAGTCTGGGGAAATCCATATTTTTTTGAAGTCAATGTATCCAATATCAGATTTCAATAATTTTTCTAGGTTGGGCTTGTATTTAACATCTTTCGCTAAGAGTTTTCTTCCTTTCAGTTGCCCTTTTCGAATCCGAACCCAAATGCATGCTCGCACTTGGGCAATAATGATCTTAATTGCTTTGAAAAATAAGTTGGTGATATGATAAGAAAATCACCGATCAGTATGCAAGACTTCCCATTGAGCAATTTTGTGAAAAGAAATTGATTTCACAGCATTTGCGTGACGAGGTTCACCAAAAAAAAGAGTGGGAAAGTTCATTTCCTCTAAAAATTTATCTTGGAATATACCAAGTGGACGTTGAGCCTCTGCCGGAGCAATTTGTATTAGCTTATCTTGCAGGTCAACAATGCATTGCGCATTTGTAAATCCATGGACTAAAGTATCACCGATATATTCGTTGTCACTTTCTTCGTCCGTATCACTATTGCTTGAAATTGTTTGATTGTCTAAATCAACATCAGTAATTGATGGAAGGAATCGAATCCATTCTTTATTGACATGAACTTTTTCCATTCGGTACAAAGTTGTTTTGCAAAGTTGATGCAATGCTTTCATGATGGCATTAGGTCGCACATTTCCTGTATGAAAGGCATTTTTGTGTTGCAAACGACGTTTGAGTTCGACAGCAATAGTTTTTGTTTCTTCAACATGTCTTGGCAATGTATTATATCCACATCGGAAGGCACGTTTATTATGGCTCCTTTCAAGGTGAATTGCGGTTTTCTATGTGTGCAATGCCTTATTTGTGCAAATGCTATTCTCATAGCAACTAGCCTCTCTTCAAGATCACTAAGAACTGCTACAGAAGCAATCTCGGAGTTCAATTCTATGCGAAAAGGTGATGCAAGTTTTGGCAATGTTCCATTTGTCAAACATCTGTAGCAATCGACACATATGTTTTTCTGTTCTTTTAATTTTTCGTCTTTACTCAGATCAAAATATGTTTTTTTTTTCTGGATCTTTAAACATAGTCATGTTGGACTTGAATTTCAATTGCTTACAAACTGGACAACCATGTATTGGTGTATCATTAATTTTTTTTTGAAATTTTGTATATAAATATTAGATTTTGATTGCTTGTTTCCGTTTTGGCGAATTTCAATTTTAAGACAACGAAGTGAAATTCTAGAGTGGTTTATCACTTTTATTTTTTGGTCAATGGAGTGTTTTGAAGTTTGTGAGCATTTACTGCTTTTTTGGGTTCGTATTTCATGTTTCATCTTGCGCAAAGAATTGGTTAATTGTGATCTTTGTGTCTTCTCATGCAAAAAGGAATTACAAGTAGTCAACGTAGTTGGCGATGCTTGAATCAAACCTTCATAATGAGAATGACCTTCATTCGAAAAAAAGTACAAAAGATTGTATGTGGTTGTTGGTTCTGATAAACCAGAATACACTTCGACAATGGTAATGGTTTGTGCATCCCATACTTGTATTTTTACATTAAAAATGATCGACAACCATTGTAAGCAAAATTGATTTCCTTCAATTCTTCCATTGTTATAGGGAATGGCGATGTTTATAATAAAGCCTTGCCAATCTGCAATGTGCGGTATGTTTTCAATTATAGTAATGTCAAGGTAATTGTGCAAGCAAGACAAAGCATGCAAATTCTGGGACAAATATGCATTGCAAAAAGACTGTGCAACATATCGCCTCAGGCAATGAATGTCAAATTCATGATTGCACAGTTGACAAATAGAGTCGAATAGGCTTTCACCACAGTTTAAAGTAGCATGCTTTATTCTGTGCAGGCCTGCATTCTGTAGACTACGGTCAACATTGTTCCAATTAGTCTTTAGTGCAGCACAAGAATCTGAAATCGTGTTTCTTTCAAGTGTAACAAAGGAGTCAGGTTTTTTTTCCAATACAATGGCTCATAATGGCCGCAACTAGGATTTGCATCATGAAACAACACACAGAATGGAAGCAGATGGCTTTGTGCATTGAATTGGAAATAGTTATTGCCTGTTGTTTTTTACCAGACCCATATTGGTATGTTAAGCCATTTCGCCAACCAGTTTATACAGAAGTTGTTGCCCCATAGACCAATCTCGGTTGCATTTGCAATGGGCATTGTTGAAAGTCGCATTCGACGGAAATATGTTTGCGCATCGTGGATATGATGCAGAGCGTAAAGGGTGTCATGATCTAGTTCCAGATGGAGCGATTTAAAAGCATCTGCATCGCCTCTATGCAAAGAATGTAAGAAGTGGTCTATGATTCCAGTTCGGAGTTCAATAGAGGTATAACGAAAGTGTAACAAAACAACAAATGTATCAAATAAGCAATCGCCCACGTTATACTTGAATGCAATGTCTCTAAAAAGGTTATGTTTTTTTAACATGTCATCAATGTGAGCTGGTTTCTTTTTCGCGGGGACATAGCCTTCGACAGAAATGCAGCTGGCAGCCATAGTTTTATTTTTGGTTTGTGTTCAGTCCAATAGCGAAAAAACTAGCAACAGCGAGAGCAAAATTCCCATAGCATGAAAGAGAATTCCAAACAATGAAAGCACACATTGTCAAGGGAAAAAGATATAGCATGTCGTACCTACAACGTATGTCTGTTGAGTTCAAATTTGAAAGCCTGGATTATGGCAACAGAGAAGGGGTTTCACACACTGATGTTTGCTACACTATTCACTTTATGAATACGCTGCCTCCATGCAAAAAAAAATGCACACATCAACTTCGTTGTTGCAGAGACACATGAAAAAAATAAAATGTTGGTCCAGAGACAAGTAGAGCCAATGGAAACATTTTACATCTATCCAGAACCGTTTGTTTTCAAGATAAAGTCAGCCGGAATCACCTTGCAAGTGCGATTGGGCCACAAATCAAAGCATGTGAACAATGTCTTCTATAACGAGTCACTTTTGTATCCTGTCCCCTGCAAAAAAGGAATGCAAACATCACTATCACCTGTGCAGAGACCCATTGAAAAAATTGAAGAGCACAGATGCAAGATATATAGATGTTGTAATATACACATCCCAACAACGCATTTTTTTTCAGTCGTTTACACTCTATATTCTTTTATAAAAGCAAACATCCACACGTTTTTCAATATCCTAGCGTTTAATAATACATAGCAAAAAGTAGTTACGGTCGAATGGACCGATTTGTCAATGTCTATCATGGGTACATATGTCTGGATAGTTGTGCTACCATAAGTTAAAATAAGTCAGGAAAAATGACGAATGACGTGGCATACAGTAAATGGTGCTGGAAAATGACAAGAAATCAAATTGTGATAGGAGATAACCAGTTGCACAAAACCAGATGTGGACATGTGAGTTGTCTCCTTCGTCTCTCTATTCGGAAAGACCACACCATCTCGACATGAACCATGTCGAGGACAAAGTATGGAAGAAGAAAGATAGATCATCCCAAGAAGCACAATATACCAGAGACCGTTATAACAAAAAAAAACTGCCACTTTGGACCAAGATCTAAAGTGTGTTAAGGAATGCAATGATTGGCCATGTTTCAGATATAGCTTACACTTGTTGCAATGCATGTAAATCCATGTCGTTCAACCAAACTAAATGCACATGATATTAAACCGATTCTGATTGCCTAAAGAAAATGTTGGTTGCCCAGCTGCATTTTGCGCTTCACATAGTTTTCAGAGCACATGAAAAATCAACAGAAATCACCTCAGGCTGTTCTGCTATGGAAAGACATGAAGACATGGATTCCTCTCATAGAGCATTTCTTTTTTGCTTTCAGCGAAAACGAGAAGCCTACTTGCATGAACGTATTATATAGCTTTAATAAGATGTTTTGGGAGCAATTTTCATTTGTTCAGGTTGGCAGTCAAGGAATAAGCCTTACTGTTTATTAACACATATGGTATAATTGTTTCGAACGAATAGAATTCAGCAAAAAGAAAAAATGTATAGATATCATCTTCTGTTTCGAAAATTAGTTTAGTAACTATAAACTTTGTGAACCAGGTTAAGAGTCTGATTGGGAAGTTGACCAAAAAGGAGGTGTTTTGTGAACACAATGATGGCGTACGGAACTAAAAGCACCTAACTTGAAGATTGGAGTTGAAGTGCAGAAAACTGAAATTACAACATAGAAAATTGAAGTAATCTAAATTACATAGGTAAGGTTTTATTTGAAGGAGGTGAAATTTTGCACAATGATTCTAAACTCATGACCCCAGAATTACAGTTTTGATTGGTAAACATCTACTTTAAGAATATATAAGACCCACATAACAATCTGTCCACACATATTGCATGAATGTTGATCAGTTTTATTTTCTCTCATACTAAAATATATATTTTTACTTTCATCACTGAAGTTTTAAAAATCCATGAATGTCTATAAGCAGTCCATGATTCGCTGTGAAAAAGACATTAGCACTAACGATCACATAGTTGCTAGCACAAGTAAAATACAACAAGCAGGAGGAATCTAATCATGAACATGTTCATCACCTTAGCTACAATAGCATTGCAGAATGAGGAAACGATATATTCATTACAGAAACATTTGCATAGACACCTGTAAGAGTCAGTAATCACAGTCTTACTGAAAATCAAAGGTTTGATTTAGCACAATCCATCTTTTTTCCACTGTCTGATAATATCCAATCACAGAGAAAAAAGAATCTGGGAACATAAATTGTCTTGCGTCAAGAGTGTTTAGTAGGATGTACAGATGAGGTAGAAGTAGAGAGTTCTCATTTTCAGTGAGTGCTATAATAGGCGTTAAGTGATGTAGATAACACACAGTCTCGAATGTAATAGCATATAGTATTACAACTTTATGATGATAAGCTGGGCTATTTGGATTTTTTATCCATTGGAGACTATTGTTACAGGGTATTGCATTTTATGGCCATCTCAAACTCTTACAACATATAATGTCCAAGTAAACAAATACCATCCCAGATAGTGGTAGATATTGTAGTAATAGTTCAATATTGTAGTGACAGATCAAGCAAGAGGAGCCTGCAAATAACTTCTTTGATATAAGTCAATATTGTAGTAATAGATTAAGGAAAAGCATCTTGGGAAAGTTGTCTCTGTACATTCCAGCGATTTCATATAGCTCTCAAACGCACCTCTAAAAAGATGTCAGGCCCTGAAGTAAAGTCGGTCAAGCATCATCAAACAATGACAAACTCCACCGATTACACCTTCCACTGTGTCTGTCTCTCCTTAGCAACCACTGTTGGGAGTTGGATCAAATCTCAATCACCATAAAGAGATGACATAGTATTAAAACAGAGCAGAACCAACAAGCAGAAAGTGAAGCAGATAAGTCCCAAACTGCATAACTATGCTGGAAGATGTATCTAACCTGAAAATGGAAAGAAGCAGGGGAGTATAATCAACAAGCTTGAGGCTACAGACTGTCAATTCCAAACCAAGGCAGAGGGCCAGGAAACATTGACCATTGTATGTAGAGAAGGCACCGAAGAAATAAAGAATAAAATGGTTGCAGGAAACTGCCACGCACACAATGACCTACCAGACAGATGCTTTCATTCACCAGAGCGATGGTCTGAATTTTTATTTGAGGATCAAAACTATTAAGCTTTCAATAGGAGAAAAATGTAAACAGTCGCCTTGTTAGGCACGAAATGGTAGCTGCAATAAGTATATCAGCACAATTCCATGCTCGTTAAGGATAGCATTTAGGATTCACTCTATTATTTTTCATTTTACACATCAATTTCTGTTAGTTTCCACTGATGAGCTAAGATGTGAAACTAGAGCCTACAGTCCGACGCCATCGCCAGAGGGGTTTTTTATTGTTAAGTCTTCAATTGATTGAAAAGAGTTGCCCAAACTATTGGGATTTCTTAGAAAGAGCCTTCAAAGAGCCGTTAAAGTAAAAACTAGGCATATGGGGGCAGGTGCGAGAGCAAAAAGAAACTGTTGCAAACCAATAAAAACAATAAAATGAAGAAAAACTGTACCAGAACAATAATATGCCGCTAGTGCAAAGGGAAAAAAAACACAGCAAAGCACAGGAAAATGAATTCTTACCAAGGTAAAACAGTCTCCAATCTTCCAGATCTATTCAACACACCAGAGTCATCAGCCCAATGTCGTTCACATCAGCCTTAGAGTCTGCACAGATTCATATAAACAACTAGCATCCACTAAAAATAAATGTCATAAATAAGATTTATTCCTGTCAGAGCAGTGGTGTAATCATGATATTTATGACATTTATTGTCTTTTCTAATGTTCACACTATGCATAGGAAAAAAAATTTAGAAAATCATATTTTTTTAATGTAAAAAATCTAAAAGGCCTATAAAATTAATTCAACCAATCAAGAAATTGCATTAATTGTTTAAAAATGAATAAATAAATATACATTTATAGAAAACTATACAATAGATATATAAAGTGCCACTTGGAATTTTGCAATTGGCTTCTTCATACAAATGAAATGATTTTTTTTGGTGCCTAGTAGATTACATGTCCAGAGCTTCTTTTACAAACCTATCATTTTCGTTGCATGGTACGGATGAGACGTGGCAAGCATGTCAGAAACTCACACTTGGATGGACTTCGTGCTTCGTCGCATGTATGACATAACATATCTGAACCGTTGATTTCCTACATCTGCGTCAGAAGTTAGACGTTTAGATGAACACCTATCAGCATAATAATTATTATTAAATACTAGTGGTTGCTCCTTAAGGAGCAACTCTACATTGGTAGGGTGTGGAAGCAGTATTGTCCGATCAACTTTAAGTTCTTGTTTTTCTCATAGACCCGAATTTATATATTTCCATGGTTTAAGACATTTTAGGGAAAACTATTAGGTATATTCAAAGGTTGTAAATATTCTTTGTAATTTATTTTTCCTAGTGATGTTTTGCTAACGCTGATGGAAAACAAGGAAAAAGTGGCAATTGACTTGGAAGTGAAATATTGAAATATTATACACTATATATGCAATTGTTTTTTTACTCTTTAATATTTAGCGTTGTGAGTTGTAATATGCATTTGTATGCTTTCCTGAATCTGAAACGTCCAAATCCACATACATTGTTAATATTAATATTATTAATTAAGAGCATAGTTAAATGTATGTAATGATTATACAAAGTAACAACTTATCTCACTAAAATATATAGATCTTTATAAAGTCATCTTATAAACCAGTTGCAGGAAAACATAAGCCCTGTGGGATAGAATCTATAAGCATCAGTAATGATTTATTTTATAAGGTGACACTAAACCAATTGTCAATTCCTCAAGGAGCAAGTCTATGCTAAAAGGGTCTTTGGCTGAGGGGACGTTGCAGTATACGTATATCCAACAACCTCAGTATTAGTCATATAAATATTGCAATGTAGCATCTAAGCAATGGTTATGGAAACCTTGACATGCTAGTTCAGGCCTTTGAGACATGTCACACACAGTTACAAGTGATTTGAAAAGTGATTGCCCATTAGACATGTTTATGAAATTTAAGGAATGAAGAGGCACATGGGAAAATGTTAAGCATTGCATTCATGTTTTATATTGCTATGAAAAGTTCATTGATCTTGAGAATGTAGGTGTATCTATAACATCTACCCACACATAAACAAAGTTAATGGCAGGAAAGCATTGGTTGAAATCCTATTTTGTTTGGTTTTCAGTGTACCGTGTGTGAATATTTTGTAGTGTTCAAGGACAAGACGAAGGTATGATGGAATGTACAATGAAGGCCTGTCTCAGTTAATGGTTACGGGCGGTGGTGAGAGAGATAGTTAAGAACCACTAGTTAGATCAATATTGAGTTAGAGAAGATAGAAAACCATTAGAGTACAAGATAGAGAAGCTTATTATCCGTAATCTATTTCACCCTATACATTAGTTGTATAGATTGGGGATATGACCAAGCCCACTATTTCCTCCTCTCTATAGTTACATGGAAATGCCATGTCAGGTGCACCTATAGGAAGCAGAATGAACCATTTCCAAAATCTACCTATCACTGCCAACATCACCATAAAAAAGGTCGTGGGAGAAGCGTGAGATGTTATTGAAACATTATAGAGTTGATGATTCCCACCAAGAATTTGATGTCCAGGTTGTGTTAATTCCATATGCAATGGTACTAAGAAGCCACATCCAAACATGCACGTATTTGTTGCGCGTTGTTCTATTGCAGTTTTTCCTTTCATCGCGGTTTTTCCTGGGTAGACTACATGCTTTGTTGCATGGAATTAACCAATTGACAATTGTAGTAGATACTTGGCCATGTCAACTTCAAATCTCTCGACACACTCTTTTAGTATGACATGTTGAGAGGATTTCCACCTCTCAAGAAGGACACAAATAAGTGCCGACATTGTTTGGTAGGTAAACAACATCAAGCACCATGCCCAAGAATCACATTTTGGGATTGAGGTAAGCTTGATCTGGTGCATACCAATCTGTACAGACCCATGAGACCTAATCATCATGGATTCATGAACATTCCAGTGGACCTTATACAATGGTTATACGACAATATCTTAAAGGAGACTCAAAATGAGGTGGGCAATGAATAAGAGAAATAGAAGTTTGGCCTTAGAATCTATGGGGCCGGTGGGCCCTATCAATATATATATAGGGGACATGACATGCGATCACATTCCTTATGGATGTATGGCATTGATCCCACTATCATGTCATGGATCTAGTTTAGTGTCAATCTAATTGGCTTGCAAGGAGTGTAGAGTATAATAAAGGTTAAAAACAAATAATTGTCTCCTTCGAGGCTTTTGCATGTGATGTTAGATCCCACTACGCTATATATTGGTAATATTTTTTTTTTTTTTGAGTGTGGTCTCCACCATGGCGCCATGAGCACCTCTTATGGTTGTCACTCTCTCTGTCAGCTCGCCCATCTTCAAATGAGGGGTTTTGTGTTAAAGTCTGATAAATTATAACATTTCTCACCTACAAAAAGAATATGTTATTTTAATTTTTTTACGCAGACCTATGGGAAAGGGCTTTGCGGACATTCACGTGGGATTGTGTCAAATTTGACGGCCTAAATGATTTTGTTATTTTTAACAATTTTATTTTTAACTTTTTAACAATTTTGCTTTTCTAATTTTACATGTTGCTTTGGGTTTGCTATTTTTAAATTTTATTTTTTACTTTTGTATGCATTAATTTTATTACATGTGTCTATGTTTGGGTGAGGAGTTTTTCCTTATATACACGCCTATAGTTATGCATTATTTGGCATTATTGAATTTTCGTGGCTCTTGTTCTTACAACATCTTCTTGAGTGGGAATCTCTAGTAAACACATTTGAGTGTGATTCTGTAGGTATGCATTTGAATTCTTTTGTTCAGATCAACATGTTTTGTTGTTTTTTTGAAAGGCTTGAATGTTTTACAATTGTTGGGACCTTCTTTTGCTAGAAATATTATGATTTTCCAAGCAAAATACGCATGCATGTGTTCCTCACAAGCCCTAATCAAAAGCAAATATTTATTGTTTTTGTATATGAGCTGAATCAAGTTTGCATGCCATCACCGTATATGATGTTTTAGTATATTAGTTGAGCCATATTTGTATGCCATCACTATGTAGTCTGTTTTCATAAACGTTCCCATTTACATCCCTGTAGATCGCCTTCTCAGTTTGTTTTCTCAGTACGGGGAAATTGAAGAAGGCCCTCTCGGCTTTGATAAAGCAGTCCGGCCGCTCCAGGGGCTTCGCTCTCTTTATCTTTAAGACAGATGATGCCACCAGGCGCTCTTTGGATGAGCCCACTAAGATCCTTGACGGCCATCAGTTGTTTTGCAAGTTATACACTTAATTTATAAAATCATTAATATGTCAATGTCTTTCCAGGAGATTACACAGTGCCTCTTAATAAAGAATTTGATCTTTGTATGAAATTTTGTAAGTTCTGATTGACTATATCTAAGGTTTATCAGGGAACAGTGAGTTAAAAAACCCTACAAGTGTTTTATCATGCTCTAAATTCGTGACTGCAACAAGAAATAGGTGAAGGATGTTATTTAAAATACATACCAAATTTTAATTGGCCTCTACAGTCGACAGTACAGGTTTTACAAGCAGATTTCCATATGCAGGTCCAATCTAGGGCATTAAATATCTATTGATTGGCCCAATAAAAACTCTCCAAATTTCAACCATTTTTCTACCCCGGTCCATAGAGGAGGTCTACGAAATTTCATATCGAATGGTTAAGTGTGTATGAAGATATCTATACCAGAAAATTCGTGCAGCAGGGGACAATAAACACTGCCAGGCAATACAAGAAAAGAGTTAAAACTTGATTTAAATTAATGTTTAAAGGTTTGTGGTCAATTTTTATGATGTATTTGAGTGTTTACAAACTTGAATAGCTTGTAGAGATCATATATACTGAGTGTCCCATATTTTTTCACTCTCCAAACAAGACAAACCTGTCATTTCTTAACTTAATATTGTCACACCTTGAGTCATCATGAATTGTGATCAAGAGAACCTTAAGATTTGAGTTTGCATAGGTTTAAGCCTTTAAGGACATCCATATGAACCTGAATTATAAATTGAGTGCATGAACATAGTTAGCTACCGAAAGTATCAGTCAAAGAAATCGGTTTAAGAACCACTAGAACCTGAACCATAGCCATACTAGTACACACTAGATCCTCTGAAGAATACAGAGAATGGTTGTTTTGACACACTTGAGTAGAAGAAAAATCACTAGCAATCTGTATTTAAAAAAATGATCCTTTTAAGCCTGCCACTTGTATAATAGATATAATAATATGTAAACAGTAACTACACTGATAGTGCCCATTAAAGATGTTAGAACAATGTTGATATAAACTATATCCATAGGGGACTCCCAGCCATGGAGAGGAAATTATAAGACAAGGGTTACACTCTCAAGTATATATTTTTATGCAACGCATTCCCACACTTAGTTCAAAGAAAATTCCACCCATATGATGCTCCAATGTAAGGCCTACGATATTGAGTGTCATCTTTGTCTTGAAGTTGTTGATTTGGTATCAACATGATTCACAGAATTAGGACTTGCAGAACTTCCAGATATCTCTGAACTCCTGATTTCTGAATGCGCTTTGTTTGTCCATAACTTGTGGAGTATCTTCTTTGATCTTGATGGTAACAAAAATATGCCTCTTGATTTTATGTTTTTCACTGCAGTTTGATGCATGTTATTCCGTTCTCTTTCAGCTTCAGCTATTCTAATCTTCATAGAAGCTAGATCTCCTCTTAAAGTTTTATAGTCGTCATGAACTACTTCCCACTCATCTTCAACATTTGTTGTTGACTGAAAACTTCCTTGGGATCCATTTTCTGGAGGTAATAATGCTTTGACACTATTTGGTAAGTCATTCAGCAAGAATCCACCTTGTCATGGAAGCTCTTGCTCAAAGAAGAGACCTGCACAACCACACGCAAAGGTAAAGTAAAGTAAATATAAGAGGAGGAAGATGATGATAAAGAAGGAGATTGAGAGAGAAAGTGAAAAATATTGGGGGAACCTATGTAAAAATATTCTTTCTTACAATTAGACATATATGAAAATATGCATGTCTGTGTTCCTCACATGGTCGAGAATTGTAAAAACAGTCAGTTAAAATAATTGAAATATATATTTTACATATATTATTGGTATTCAATTAAGGTTCCAATAAGAGTTTCTTTCATAATTTTTTATTGAATAGATGTGTAGCTATTGAACAGGCAAATTATAAGTGAATCAGAAGCTTAGTTCATACTGTTGTAAAATTCATTTAATTGTTTGTTTGTTCTGTTTGATGGCTTTATTTATAAGCCAGGCACCCATCTCGCCAGCTATAACACAAGCCTCTCTTGTTTGAAGTTTCGTGTTCCGTTTAAGGAGAATAGCAGTGCAAGAGCCAAATCAACAAAGTTTGCCTGTTTTGGTAATTTTTTTTGGATATAATTTACATGGTTTTTTAACCCTAAATTTTCAAATCCCACCCATCTGAACGCCGAATGGTATTTTCAATTTTGGGTGAAATGATGTCTAATATTTTCACACATTGATTATGAGGGGCATAAATGATAAGCTTAAAGCTATAAATTATAGCTTTGTTTTAAATTGAATTTTCAGTTGTTTATAATTTGTAAAAATTCTTTGCTAGGATATAGGATACTAGATTGTGGTCACAAGACGTAGCAGCATGGCTGTGATTAATTCTGAAACTAGATTGTGGTTGACAAAACTAATAGCAACCATGGGTATTATGGGGCCCAATACTATGAATGGAGTGAGGGAAGACATTAAGAGCGGTAGTATGAATGAAGTGAGGGAAGGCATTAAGAGTAGATACATAACACCTATGCAATCAATTCTATTAGCACCTCCTCTACCAACTTATTAACTTCTTCTTTCACTTTTTTGCAGGATATTTGTGATTCTTTTTCTCTAGTGATAAAGAAAAAAGTGTTGTCTCTATACGAACTTCATGTGGGTTTCATTACCGATTGAAGTATTTATTCAATTGTTTTGTTTATTACATGTTCTAGATTAAAAAATTATTGTAGAGAGTTTTCATGTTGTTTTCTTTGGATTGATCCATTTATATTTATAGTTGTCTCCAATCCTTTTTCCGAAGTGACATGTGGGGGCATGTGCCTTCATCAAGATAAGATTTGTTATGTGTTAGGGGCTCATTCCCCAATGAGGCCATTTCGAAGCGTCCCAAGTTGGACATTAGACTGATTAACAAGAAGGATTTTTAAGTTGCCCGTCATACCTAAGAACATCTTGTTGGACTAACATACTTCTTTTCCCTCTCCACTGTAATATTATGATGCAGACTAGAAACACAATTCCCCTCCCCACAATGGGATTGACATTAACTACGCCTCGCTTGCAGAGGGAGGAATATTTTAAGTGTCTTCAATGTGTTATTAATGTTTTACATTGTAGGCAACCAAAACCACCTAAAACAGTGATAGCCAAAATGATCAGAGATTGCTTCCACTTAATGCCAACATCCCCAATTTTTCTCTCCAAAATCCGAATGATTGGAGATCATTCATGAGGCTTCTGCTTGATTTTTGATTCTAACAAAGATGCACTGAAATATGAACCACCCCACAAATTCAGGAGAATGGGAATACCAATCGAGGCATCTGTAACTGGAGAAAAATACAAGAAACATACAAAGAAAATTACACAAGCAAAAAACAAGAAATTTGATTTTAAAAAATAGCATGTAGTGGTTAGTTTATAAGTGTTTGTCTATAATTGTTTTAAAAAAAATTGTAACTGATTGCAAATAATTCCATTTATGTATTGTGGTAGTATATATCGAACAGAGAATCAAACTTTTTAAACACATGTTCATTTTTTGTAATCCAACCCACTTCCCTTCGACACTTTTGATATCGATCATGATACTGCTGACTATATTATGGACATTATTATAGTTTTGATTTAGTATGATGATTAGATGTTAGAGCATGGATTATTATTGACTTTGATTCACATATGATGCATGATGATTATTAGAGACATTTTATATATAGATGTTGACATATTGTTGGACATGGTTATATATATTTATGGATGTTGTTAGGACATGTGATATTTGGATATATTGAGTAGACCTAGAAAATTGAATTAAAATTGATGATGATATAGTTGTTGATGAAATTGTAAGTGATATTGTTGAGTGTCTAGGATGTTGTTGTGATTCATATATATATATGATGATTTTGAATTATATTTATATTATCATTTGGATGTTCTGATGTGGCCACGAGGCCGAAGGAGGTATTGTGTTTTGCAGGTTAAAATATCACAACAAACATCGGGGGATTGGAGACCAACCACATTGGAATTCTAGATGAATTCAACAAGGTCACCATGGCAACTTGTATTTTTTGTGTGTGTTTGATTGTTGTTAGGGATTCCCATGGGGGGATCACCTTTAAATGTGATCAAGGGTTTTATGTATTTTATTTTATTTGGTTCCTTTGTTAATGTTTGTATGTGTTTTTTTAAGTGATGTGCTTTGACCCCTTTCATTATTTATTAAATGGTGTGTAAATATTGTGAGTAATCATATTGTTAAAAGTTAATTAATAAAATGGGTCATAAGAAAGTAATTAATAGAGTTGTTGGCCTTGAATTAAAGTGTTGTAAGAAATGTGTAAGTAATGTGTAAGGGATATGTAAGTTGATTTTGGAGTATGAAACACTCCACCTTCTTTGAAATTCGAATTTGTCCTTGGAGGCTGATTTTGGGGACTTGTGGGACAAGTTAAACTCATCTCATGCCTCTTAAATTTATATAGCAACCTTGCGTATGGTTGGAGGGTTAAATTTAGACCTTCTTTATGCATTTTTGTAATTCAATTTGAATGTTTTAATGGCACTTTTCTTACATGTTTTAAATTTCAGTCCTTATGGGGTGTGGGCTTGATTTGAGTGTGTAAGTAAAACTGTCATTTATTCACCCACCTATTTATTATGCATTGGAGAATGAAGTTGACTTATGAGTTGGAGTTGAGGATGTGTGAGGTGGCATCCCACTTGGATCCACCTCATCCTTTTCCCTTCCCTCTTCTATAAATTGGAATTCTTTAGCTTGTTTTTGGGTTGCTTCACTTTGCATACTTCATTTTGGGGTGAATTCGTTTGTTGTTTGGAGCTCTTGCTTTTGGAGAAAGTTGTGAGCAAATTTTTTACATTGTTGCATGCTTGTTTGTTGATCTTGGATTGTTTTGCATTGGAAAGCTTGTTGTTTTGGAACTTGGAACAAACTCCATTATGGAGAGGTAAGAGCTTGGCTCTTGAAATGCTCTTATTTTATTTGTGCAAATTTTATTGTTGTGAATGTTTTGGCATGTGTGTGGGCTGGTTGGGTAGATGGCCTAGGGATGGTGTAGGAGAAGACTATGGGGTATTTTGTGGGAGGCATAAGTGTTTTGGGGAGGTATAAGTGTGGAGGGAGTTGGGATTTGGGTTCCACATTACAAAGAAATTACTTGCATTTCTGTACTCGTTATGGGGTGCCATAAGAGGTTGGGGAGGCATAAGGAAATGTGAGGAATAAGGGGTACTTGGGGGAGGCATAAGGGCATGTCAGGGATTTGAAATGATATATATTTTGGTGGTTTGTTCTCAGGTGGTGATACCCATTTCCCCTTTGGGAGGCATAAGCAAGCATCCCCCATAGTTTCTTGCTCCTTTGGCTTGCATGATGAAGCCTGAGTGTTGTTTGTTGTGTTTTTATCTATGTGGTTGCAAACTGTTGTTTTGTTTTGGACTGTGTTTTGAATGTGAAATTTGCATGTGTGTTTGTGGAAGCCTGTTGTTGCCATGTGTTGAAAACATCTTCTATTGCATTGTGGTTGGGGCTCGGGGGCCAATGAAGAGGGTGGATTCCCCTTGTCATTGGATGTCTTGGTTGGGTGGAGAGCGTTGCCTTTCCCCCTATTCTATTGTGATCAAATTGAAATAAAGAAAATGGAGGATATTCATGTTGTTGTTCTGGAGCAGAGGAAAAAGACAAGTTTGACAGTCCTTGTTGAGATTATTCTTATTGTAACCCTTTCCCACTTTGAAGTGGATGACCTTGTACATTATTTGTGATGGAAAGATGTTTTGTATTGGCTATGAAAATTGCAATTCGAAATGTGAAAGAGATATACTCTGTTTTCTGGTTTTGAATAAATGTGGAAGAAATTGTATTTTGTATATTGTAATTGAGGAAGAAGACAGAGTTCTGACAGTCCCTTGTGAAACTTCTTTTGTAACCTTTCCCACCTTGAGGTGAATGATCTTGTATATTATTGTGTTGGAAAGACTACTCTGTTTTAGCTATGAAAGTTGTAATTGATTTTGGAAGAATATATCTTGTATTCAGTTCTGTGAACAGAAAAGAAAGATATGCATTTGGTATGTTGTATTTTGAAAATAAATGGGAAAGAAGTTGTAAGAGATTCCTTTGAATTAATAGAAGTGTTTTTCCATGTTCATATGATATTATTTCCATTGGAAATCTGTGTCTAATATACAGTAGGAAATCTCTGTTTGTAAAAGTGAAAAGGAAGCACGTATGAAGAAATATTGCACTGATATGTCTCATTTGAAATGTTTAATTTAAAAAAAATAAATAGAAGTTGCATTCTAGTCTCTATCATTTGATTGAAGGAAAGAAAACTATTTACAACTAGCATGGAATAAATTCAATGTTTTTATTGCATGGCAAAAGAGATAGTTTAATCTCTGTTCTTGAAATGTACAAACTTCATTTCTACTTCACTGTATACTTGCAAATTCCTTTTTATCAAATGTCCAAAACAACCCTGCAAATCTATAAGAGACAAATGAAATATCCAATTGGATGTAATGAGATCAGAATGATCCCCAAACTAAACTAAAACACTGAAGAAATTTTTAAAGAACCTTTCAAATCGAGTAAAGGTGAAATTGCAGGTTTTCTGCTGTGTGAACATTGGTAATTTTTGAATGCAAATCAATCAAACAAATTTAATCTTGCAATCTATCCTAAAACCTTCCAAGTGAAATCCTCCATGTCTGTTTGGCATGTTGAGAAAGAATTAATGACAAATTTGAACAAAATTGATAAGTTAAAAATACTAGTTCACTTCTAAGTGACAGAAAGACGTTTTCTCAAAATTGACCCTTTAAAATTTATCAAAATTAAATTCTTAAGGTTTTTGTGCAAAGAGGACGTCGAGAGCTTTCCAGAAAGTCCTCGTTTTCCAAAACTGAGTTCCCTATCAAAAGTTATGGCCTTCTGAAGTTTTTACTTCATTTGGCTTCAAAAATAATCTAACTGTCAAATTTAAATGAATAAAATATTCTTGGGCGGACCCGCGGGCTAAAACTTTCTTTTTTTTCTTTTTTCCCAAAAAGTGCAAAGTCATGAAGTTTCCCGCCGCTCCGCTAATCCGCAAGCCTTCATTTTGTCTAAAAATGATCTAAGTCCAAAAAGTTAATTTGGCAATTTTTCCTCCATGGCCCCGCCGCCCCGCAGCCAATCATTGATCGACACGTGGCTTGTTGGGCGTCGGCGGAGGCTCGGATCGATTTTAACCTTAAGCACTTTCAAAAATAAATTTGGAAAATTTTTGTAAGTTTCCTCCGTAGCCCCGCTAGCCCGCAGCCAATCAGGGGCTGCCACGTGGCTTCACGAG
The DNA here is from genome assembly GCA_019776745.2 of Taxus chinensis. Taxonomy (NCBI): domain Eukaryota; kingdom Viridiplantae; phylum Streptophyta; class Pinopsida; order Cupressales; family Taxaceae; genus Taxus; species Taxus chinensis. The sequence goes on from JAHRHJ020003296.1 coordinate 110,674, forward strand.
GTGTCGGCGGAGGAGTGGATCTTTTTAAGCCTTAACGCTTCAGAAAAATTTTGGGCAAAATTTCCATAATATCCCCACCGGCCCGCCAACCCACAGCCAATGGTTGGCTGACACGTGGCATCTTCTCGCGTTGGCGGAGGCGCGGGTTCCTTTCGACCTTTTTGCCTTTCCTTTTGAAAAGTCAAATTTTCCAAATGTTCCCCGCTGGCCCGCTGACCCGCAGCCAATAAGGAGCTGCTACGTGGCCTCCTTGGGCATCGGCAGGGGTGTAGGTGTAAACTTAACTTTTATCCCAAAAGGAAAAAGTGCTAAATACCCCAAAGGGTGAAAAGTGCTAAAGGCTTCCCCAGGCCCGTAGGCCCGCTTGGGCAAAATTTCTCCCTTGGGCCCGCAAGCCCGCCCTTGGGAAAATTTTCCTCCCAAGGCCCGCCGGGCCATAACTTGAGAATTACAAGGAGTTAAGAGGACTTCTTTATATCAATGGAAAGGGGAAGAAATTTCCTATCTAATGGGATTGTTTTCAGGAAGTTTTAATTGTTTTAATCATGGGAAAATTCAAATTGAATCTTTAACCGAATTCTGGGAGTGGGTAAATAAGAATTTACTCTGATAATTTTAATTATGTATTCTTCCCCCCTGTATTTAAACCTTTCTCTTGTCTTGGATCTTGTGGAATTAAGTACCTTGGGTATTTAATTGTTTTGGTACCTTAACCCTAAAATTTTTAATTAGGGAATATTTAGCTAAAATGTCAATGTAATTAGTGATTAAATTAATCCCTAAGGAGTTTTGAGCTAGGTGTGGATTTACTACACTCATTGCTTTATAATGTGGAATTAGTAATTGTTATAATGGGAAAAGCTATTAGTTGAATTTTATTGTCCTTGAGACTTTGGTTGTTAACACTTTAAAAAAAAAATTATTCCATAATTTTCTAACTAAACCTAGGTTGTTCATGGGTCTCAAGTGGGTGTTGCCATGGAAATAACTTTGCCACATGAAGGCATTTCTCAATTGATTGAGGGTGGTTCCATTGTTGACCCCACATTTCAGATATTGCACTTTTCATCCCTGAGGTCCATTCTCAACATGGGTGCCCAACATCATGTCGACCTTTCAGATGGCATACATTTTCAAACAACACTTCCACCTTCCAAATTTACAAGATGTGTAACCAATAAATCAGTACAAAAAAGGTCCATTGTGTGCTTACACAAATCCCGCATTAGAATGATCCAAAATGAACTGTAAGCTTCATCTCCTGCTCGATTACCAATGTATATAAAGCACCTATATTAATTATAATTTCTTTATGTTTTTTTTTCATCCATACTTTGCCGCCATGCAGTTCTTAAGTATATTGCAAAATATGCTTCAAAAGCAGAGCAACGTTAAAAAACCTATCACCAAATGCTATCCATTTTTCAAGAGATGCAAACACAAATTCTCTAGCACACATTGCGATCTGCAAAATGCTCGAAGTTTAGACCAAGCGTTGTTGATACATGACATAAGCAATACAAGAAACATGCCACATGCTGTAAAGCTTGCCACTTGTTATGTGAAGAAATATTGTAGAAGGAACTTGGAGCAGTAAACTTTTGGTACAAGCTAATAAAATCTACTATTTAATAAGTTATGTTCCAGACTACATAACTAATATTTATATTTCTCTCAACTCGCAGGTGTGAATGGCAATCATAGAGGCTCCGCACACGTCCACAGTTTATTGTGGCTCGACAACGCACATAAATTTTACTAAAAATGGACTAGGAGGATACAACATTTATTACTTGCAACTTAAACAATACTTTGATAAGTTCATGTCTGCCTGGAACCCCCATCCGGCTATGCAATCGCTTAGATTTTATTCGCAGTGTCCCTCCTAGACGACCCTTGTTTAGCTAAACAGAACACAACTTCTATCCTCCTCCCCACATGTAGACCTTGGAAAATTGCTTAATCATGTTTAGCGCCACACAAGATGTTCAGAACATACATGCCTGCATAGAAAGTAATCACATCTGCATTGCAAGTACAATGCATCCTAGGCCACATAACCTACTTCATCCCTGCTCATTGAAAGTGATGGGAAAATTAAGATACGTCCCTTTCATTCAAACGGTGATAGACTGAACATGCCACAATCAAACTAGGATATCCATATGGAGATAAAATGTCTACTATCAACCGATACTTTCCTGCCATGCAATTCTTAAGTATATTGCAAAATATGCTTCAAAAGCATAACAACGTTTAGAAACCTATCACCAAATGCTATCCAGATTTTCAAGAGATGTGGACGCGGATTCTCCAACACACATTGCGATCCACAAAATTCTCACAGAGCGCGTTGTTGAACATGACATAAGTGCACAAGAAACATGCCACATGCTACAAAAATTGCCACTTGTTATGTGAAGTTGTTCATTTGTATTATTAGATGTTGGCAAAAAAAACTTCCTCCCGTTGCAAGCGAGGCGTAGTTAAGGTTTTTTCAACAAAAGACCAACCAAACAAATGATGCAATACTAACACAATTACCCTGAAATAAATATAAACTATGTCAACTACAAAAATAAGTAACTATCCAAAATGGTATCAAATGTATTCATGTTTAGAGCGAAAAAAATTGGCCACAAAACTAATACGACTTATGATATAAAATATGCACATGCACGGAAGTTTTCATGTATTCATGTTAAGTTTAAATAAAATAGTCCGCAAAACGCTACCACTCAAGATATAAGATTTTGCAATTATATATGTCTGAATTTGTAACAAGTTTGAAATGAAGAGATGATACCTTTAAATGAAGTGGTTCATCTATATTTCTACACTTACAAAATCTACACTTTTCAACATACATGTTAAAGTTTTCCTTTTTACCGTTGCTCGCTTCTTTATGTAAACCAACAATAACGCATTTTTAATGTCTTCTTTATTATATCTGCATACAAATATCTATAGTTTTAAAATGCCGAGAAAGAACCATGCAATTTATAGTTGTTTCCATCCAGAGCTTTGTATATTATATCACTTTTTTGCATTTTGAATTGTTTTAAGGGTTAGACCTTATGTTTGCGCTTTTTAAATGAAGTGGTTCATCTATATTTCTATCCTTACAAAATCAATCACCCACCGTTTAAACAAAATCAACTACAAAAGCAATAACTATCCCTCTACAACAAATAACATATACCGTTCGGTGTTCTCATATTGTACACATGCGATTGCTAGTTTTAATATTAATATGGATTGTTTTTTATTTGTGTTATCCATATTTGACTTGAAAAAATTGTGCGTAGAAGAAAACGTAATGGAGCACTCAAATGGAAAAGATAGAAAGTATCGGCTTTCAACACTTGAAACAAAATGCGAACCGTTGATTTGTGTAGCCCGCCTCCTCCCATAGTGGTATTGCCAATAGGCGTAAAAATATTTAGTATATATACAAATTTTAATTTAGATTTAGAAAAGTCAAATTTCAAATAACACACACACAAATAATTGACGAAGAGAGTGACAAACAACGACTGTTCAAAAAAAGTCTTTGTAAATTTTGTGTTTCATCTGTAAGAAATGAGTATGGTGGTTTCAGTTAATTTGTTCCCCTGACACTCACTTGAATTATTTCCCATGAAAGCATTTGAGATGCCTCACCCATTTCTCGTAGCCCACTCTTCGTCTCTGCAATGCTTCATGCTGTTCTTCACCATTTTAACATCATCATGGCTAGTCTCTCACTGCAATGGAGCATGCAACATTGTCAAGTGTGGAAATTATACCCTAGATTACCCCTTTGGATTTAACAACACCGGTCGCGGTGACCCTCTTCTTCAGCTCGAGTGTGATTACACAGTCAAGGGTGCTCTGCCTTTGTTAAATATTGATGGACACCCATACTTCATACTGCAACCCACACAGTACTCCTGGGTCAACTTCTGGGAGGGGTTTTACAACCATACCATGAGAATATTAGATAAACATCTACTGGAAGATCAATGTGATCTGCCGGAGAATATCTATGATCAATTCTTGTGCGGCACTCGCTTTCATATTGCCTGTGGTTACATGAATAGTATGCTAGGAAAAACATGCGTTACAGGGTCTTCAAAGGCGGTAAATAGTAAAAAATGTAAGTATCATGCGTATTATAATTTCAGTGTTCCAGACACGAGTATAGCTTGTGAGTCAGAATTTGACCTGGCATAACCTCTAGATTAGATTGTAAATTGAGGGCTAGAAATAAAATGGACTGCAAGTGAATATTATCACAATTGCAAATCAGATTACAAAAGATTTCTTATTTCAAGACGCCATTTTTCTGCTACTACGGTGGTATTTCCTATTCACAAAATTACGGCGGCGGTAAGAATCCAAACTCCATTTCTCAAATTTAAGTTGCAAGCGAATGGGATTTCAACGTGTTTATTATGGGTTGATTAAATTATGAATTTCTCACAAAATTATGGTTAAGGAGATAGTGGCAAGTCTCAGAGTGTCATTATTGGCGCCGTATGGTGAAACGACCTAGGAAGTTCTACGCCTGAAAGTGTTTCACGAGGTAATGTTGTCTCCTGGACTGATGTGGAAATAATCAATGGTACTCTGACAAGTGATTTAATGTTGCTTGTAAATGGTTAGAGCAGATTTAAAAATGTCTCAATTGGGTACTTTGTGGGTCGCATAAAACTCCTGAAATGCATTCTTGCAAATGAACCCTATGGGTCAGATACAGTCTGTGACTCCCCATGGAGGTCTGAGCACCCTTGATACATGTGCATCTTCCAAACATGAACAAAGTTTTGTATTTCTATTTTTGTTTGTCTGATCTTGCTAATGAGCCCCAACTATGTTTGGAAATTTGATGAAAGCCACTTGGTATGTTCGCAACTCATCTTCTTGTATTTGTTCCCATTGGCACAAGGAATATTTGTGGTATTTGAATATCGCCGACTCTTAAAGTGTTCATAGAAATGTACTTGAATTCCCTGGACATTACCCTATGTCATGTGTGCATTTTCTGCCTCAGATAGCCACTAATCATAAATTTGGCTAGGTAAAAAACTCGTACTTCCTCGAAGAAGATAGTTGTTGGGAGGCACCCATGCTCATCCCGCAGAAGCATGTATGTGTTGAAGTTGACTCAATTTCTCATAGGATCTTGCACTAATTCCTATCTCTGTGGACATTCCAGATGATTGAGACAAATGTCAACTCTTCAGCGGGTCATGTATATCAATTTTCCTAACACATTTCTTTTGTTGTCAGGCCTCTGATCATAGAGAATGTAAATAATTTCCTCTCTATGTCCCTCGCAACCGCCTTAGTGGCCATCAAGATCACTCCTGATACCAGTCAATACCCCAGCAGGAGGAAGGTTGGAAATTTCAAAGGAACTGGAAAATAAGAACAGCAACACTGGAGCAATCTAAGGCCTCTGGCTCCAATGGCCAATCCAGTGAGCCATCCTGTTACGGAACAACCCCATAACATTCACCAGCTAAAGTATGTTCCAAATTGTTGTATGCTAAATCAACTATCTGTCGCTACCAACTTGGCTATCTAGTTGGCCAAATATTCCAGCATGCCTCAAGAAAGCCTTGGTTACTCATGGACCAGACAAATTCTATTTACATCTGTCACCATGCCGTAATCATTTGTCGTTACTAATTGCCAAACATCTCATTAATAGGCCCTCCAAAAGGCCCCGAAGTCCTTCTCGCATCTCTCAAGATCATAGCCTGGCTCATATCACGGACTCAACCGAAATTAGGACTACAACATCGTAACTATGTCGCATGGGAAAAAATGGATGCAATTATAGGATTTACCTATTGCATGCATTAATTTTGATCTGCTCAATTCCTACACGACATATTTCATTAATATGATAGCCCTATCGATGAGCTAGGTTTTTTTAGGATGGCGACATGGCTCTTGACCACTGTCTCCCATCAATTTTTTATCTTGGAATGTTCGGGGCCTTACAGAATCCTGTCGCAAATATGTTGTTCGTGAAACTCGACAAAGATTTACAAATTTGGATGTTTTGTTTTTGCAAGAGGTGAAAATTATAGGTTTCAAGTTGCAGATGATTTGTAAATCCATCTGGCATGATAACTTGGCTTTCTGCAGTAATCATGAAGCAGGGCATGGGGGTTTAATTTCCCTTTTTGCACCCAAATGGTGGCCCTTGTTGATTGACCATGGCATCAATCCCACCAACCGTGCCATATGGGTCTTATTTAATGTTGACATCTGCCCTTTTGGCCTCATTAATATACGCTTCTAACGATGCGGCCGAAAGGGTTGATCTGTTGCGGTGGATCGCCAACACAATTCCCGATGCGTATTGGATCATATGTAACACTCAAAATTACAAGAGCTGAAAAATGAGGATTTTTTTAACACATAAACATAATAACAAATTACACAGCTACAATCGTACAGATTTATTTAATCAAATTCATTAATCAGATTTTGCTCTTTTGATCTATCTGATAACATCCATGTAAGCCATGTGCGGCTGAGAAGGGTGTATCTAGATCTCCATGATCTCCCTTCATCACTACTTCGAGTGACAATGCTTACTAGCATTTCGGCTCAACCTTTTAAAGGTCATGGGAACTATGTGGAAGTCCTTGGGTCTACCACAAAGCTAGTTTCCCGAATTCATATTCCGGTATCTGACCATTGTCTACCTCATGTTCAGTATTTCAACTTCCCATGATCAGGTTACAGATAATTTTTTTTATTTAATTGGAGGACTAGGTGATCAGACAATGCACAACCATCAATGCATTACTTTGGCCAAAGTTATCCGCCGTGCAGGTTACGGCTAAACTCAAGACAACACACTAGTCTTATGAGTTTTAAGTCTTCTGCCACCTCACAACTATCCCTTTCACAGTTATCTAGATCTTTATAGTTTGTTTTTTATTTTATTTCCAATTAAACCTATCTTGCAAGAGTTTATATTGAGATAGATGTCAAAGGCCAACTAGGATCTTTATGAGTTAAGTACATTAGTTATGCTGAAATGTAACTATATCAACATTCTGCATGTACTTATCCCTTAATATTCCTAATGGATCTTTTCATCTATTTACCATCCCATTTAGTCTCTTTTTTTCCTGATGTTTGATTCTTTAACCTTAAATTACCTTTTTACAATGATACTCTTCCATTCTCTATACAACAGGATTTACAATCTTATCATATTAATACCAAGTTTACCGAAAGGCTGAATTAAATATATATTAAAACATGTATATTTAATTATTCCTTCGATTAGCTACGCCACTAAATAGCTTATTTAATTTAGAAATTAAAGACAATTGATTGTTACAATAATTGCCCAATTATCGGCTTCATACATTGATAACTATCAAATAAATGTATTCAACAATTTGTGAAAAGTAAGATTTCACAACTCAAGTATTCATCATTTACTCATATTGAGATATTATTACACACAAAGTAATCATCTCTTTATTAAAATCATATATTACATATGTCGTTAAGGCGAAATATATAACCGGTATAATAATTCTCACATAGTGAGGTTTGAATATTTACAATGGGTCCAAGATCTCAATAATTCAGCCAAAAATTCAAGGATATCATCCTTTCACCAATTGAAATCCAAGTATCTCATTTAGATCCATGCTACGATAAAACTTCACAAGACATGAGTTTCCGCACATCCGAATGTAACGGCTAATGGTCCTGCAAGACTGGAGTAGTGGTATGATGTCAGTTCAAAATGAACTGGCATGAATATTAACTCCATTTTCTGATGCAATTAATTAATAAAATATGAAAGGATATACATGTTGTTTTTATCAACAAGCACATGGTAATACAACTGAAAATGTATTACTACCTGAGTTTCTATAAAGATACAACTATGGATGCACACAAATAGAACAACCAATTTCTATTTCAGCGATCATGTTTCCCTCTAATCACAAAAGGTCAATACATCTGTATTCCAGCTTCAATCAATAAGCATTTGACATTTAAAATTTCTACATAACTTCGTAAAAACAATATGATTAAGAAGAGTATTTTTTTCAGTCAATGAGCAACTCTACAAATTAGCACAAATATCACCATATTTACATCACTTTAACATGTTCTATCTGGTAAACAAACATCCCAACCAACAATATAGCAGCACCATGGTTACATCATTTAAACATACTCTTTTTAGTAAAAGAATAACTAATAATTTCTTTCATAAGATATCATTATTTTAAACCCAATCATGCCTCCAATTAGTCCTTGTTGCATCTCGTTCAATTTTTCCTGGCTTTCATGCCCTTACCAAGATAAGCAATTTGTTTTTCACAGTCTTACAAGAATCCAAGTCATATTGCCAGGCTGGAAGTTACAGGATAAATGCCAATTTTTTTTTGTAATTATTCACACATAACAAGACACCCTCATTTATACATGAACCGATTTAGTGGTCCATAATAATAAAATTTCTGGAAAATAGCAGTCCCATGCAAGAGCTTTGACACCCACAAATTATCATTCAAAAGATCTCAATAAATTAAAAATCAGACCTGCATATAGACAACCAAGAAGAAAAATACAAAACCCCAACCGGTTGCATACCCATATTGATTGGGTTACCCAAATCGATTCCTTTATGCAAATCGATTTGTATACCCAAATTGATTTGTTTACAGAAAACACACAACCAAATTTCAGTTTAACAAAATGAAAATCCACAAGCACAAATCAATTTTAAACACACAAATTCACAAAACGTTTTCCTTCTTCCTGTACAAGAAAAACCCAACTCTTTTCCTTTTGGGTATAATTTATTATAATGCAGAGAAGGAATTTTTAACCTTTCTTTTACTTTATTTTTGTTGATCAAAACCCAAAACCCCATCTGCATATTTTTTTGGGTTAGGTTAAAAACCACACAAAGAAAACTAAAAAGAATACATAATCCATCAATTTCCTTTTCATACTTCATCTCCAAACAATTAAATCAAAAGTTGTCCACAATTTCCTTGATTGCCATTAAAAACAGAATGTGTATTTCCTCTTTTTTTTTACAAATAATGCAGCAAAGAAAGGAGAAGATATTCATGCCTTAAGTAAACCCAGAATCGACAACCTTCTACTCTTCCCACTCCAACAAGTTGAATCCTTCTTTCCTCCAAAACTCACACAGGTATTCCAAGAAGAGGAGAATGAGATTAGACGAAGGAAAACTAACAAAAAAATATAATGAAAGAACTATAGTTGGGTGGCATATTGAAGAATATTTGGGCTTCCCAGTGTTGGTATGTGGTTTTAGTGCATATTGAAGAATTTTCGGGCTTCACAATGCTGGTACGTGTTTTAGTGCATGCCGCACACTTGTGCCATGTGAAAGTGTTTCACTTTATAAAACCCTTAAATTTCAATAACTAAATAAAACTTTCGGCTTACATGTCAAATCCCTCTAATATATATATATATATATATATATATATTAGTTGTTACCTAAATTAATGGTTAAGTTAAAATTAACCTTCATAATACAAGTCCACATATTTCCAACAATATATTACCATAAAAATTAGTTGAATTTCTAGGTTTATATAAAACATTTCAATATGAAAATCATGAATTCCGTAAATAATAATTTGAATATTCTCATAAAGTTGGCTTGATATAGCATTGTCAAATAAAACATAGACAATTATCATCGTGATCATGCAAAAGTCGAGCAAAACAAAAGACGACTAAACCGATTAAAATAAAGTAACCAGAATAAAAAATAACCGAAAGATTCACTATCATTTATGAACCGTTTTCCCTATGATTAAGGCCTAATCATGTTTTAGGAAGGATCATCAAGGTGGGTGCGGGGTTATTCGTTCCACAGTGTTATGCCCCGTAGCAGAAGCTGTGGGTCATGATAAGATGAACTAAATGAATTTTTACACCCAATGATGATCTCGTCTAATCTTGTTTAGACTTAATTGTAGTTAATTTAACTTACAAGAAATTTTGGGATGTTATAGATAGAATATCCTCACTTGTTACATCAATAACTTTTGGAAGAGTATCCCATCCTTGTATTTTCCTACAGAGAATCCACAGGGTGTATTTCCCTACAATTGACAATAAGAAATTTAGTTGGATCTGTTAATTTATGAAAACATGTGCTTCTTCAAGTGTGAATGGATTGTTAATTTTCATCTACTATTAAATGTAAGTCATGATATCAAATCCCAAGATAAGATACAATGACACGTTGTGTTGAGCAATGTTGTGAACAAATTCTAAGATTATGAAAGGAAAACTTAGGTAAGGGCATTCAATAGTTCTCCACTTCTATACTAATTATCCTCATAGAAAATTCCATTAGATACAGGAAATCACTCTTGATCTATTCTTCACATAGATACTACAGATGTGTACCTTACTACTTGTAAACAATAATTCCTCACTTTGTTCATTCTTCCAAGAAGTCACCTGGCTTCCAAACAAGTGTATCTGCATACTTGAGGCAAAAACATTAAGAAAGACAGGAGAATATTCCTAACTAACTTGAAGCCATTCTACATAAAAATATTAAAGAACAATTACGTCTTGGAAAAATAAAAAGTGATTTTCTGAGTATGGTTGAATTTAGGAAATAACATCGGTAAGAAGGGTGATATGCTACTTTATCTGATATGTACCTTGGGATATGATATTATAATGTATATGGACTGATAGAGATGATGGCATATGACACACATCCCCTTAGTTAGTTATATGGGCTCACATAGGAATCAATTATATTGTATAATGAGTCGGCCTACATGGGGATTAGGTGTTACCCATCTATCAAGAGTAATTTATGTCTATATAAGGGAGGTGAGTATCATTGATTTCATAAACGTATGAGTTGATTCTTCTACTTAGTAGTGGTTTATTGGAGGTGTCCCCCCTCAAAGTGGACTTCCCATCTAGAGATATATTTTGGAGATACTCCCTTCCTTAAGGAGTATTGTATGGTGGTACCCTACCTTAAGGGTATTATTCTGCATATATTGAATATTTGGGTATATCTTGGCCCCCCATATCTCTTGTGTTGTGTTATATTCTACAATTTATTCATTTATTATATGTAAAGTTCTTATCAATTGGTATCAGAGCATCGATTTCGGTAAAAATTGGGTCCAAACCCTAATTTTAGAGATTCATTTATATTTTGAAATCAGATATGAATTTTTAGATCAAATTTTTTACCATAGTTGTGAAAAGGGTTTCATGTGAGCTATAGTCCAAATTTCAGAAACTTTTGAGGTGTTTTGCAGAAGTTATTGCATTTTTAGGGTTTCAACCTAAATTTGCTTCACAGGCCTGCATTTTTTGGAATTAATTTTCTAAATTTTTACCCGCATTGAATCTCATCTTCAAAAGCTATATGGTAAAAATTTCAGAATATTTGGATCTGGTTTGAAGAAGATATTGATAGTTTTAGGGTTTTATATAAAATTCGATCCTACAAGTTGAAATTTACCATCTTTCTTTTAATTTTTTACATATTCAGAAAGCTCTCAAAATTTTATCAAGGGTTACTTCTATGTGGTTTTAGAGTGGAGGCCGAATTATAGACAAAATCATTAGGTCAAATATTGGTCAAAGGAGTAAGTTTTTGAAACCCTAATTTTTGTGCATCATGGATATACCAATTTTCTATGGAAATGGGGAAATTGATGCTAAAAAAATGGTGGTTACAATTTAAGAAAATGTATTATGAAAAATGTTTAGTATGGGTTAGTTTTTATATTCATCTTGGTGGGAAAGCACGACATTGGTATTCTTATTTGGATATAGATCTGTTGGATTGGGATTGGGAGGAAATGGAAGATATTTTCCTAGCTAGATGGGAAACAAAAAAGAAACATAATTTTAGTTAAAGAAGAAGAAGAAGAAGAAGAAAATGTTGATGATGAAGCTGCTACACATGATGTTAGATAGCTACATTAAGATATGATCAAATGGTGCATCTCCAAGGAAGGAAGCTTCAATATTTCAGTTTGAAGTGTGCATTCAAAGAAAAAAGGTAATTGTTTCCATAAACCCTAGCACAGCAAATATAACTTCATCAATATGGATGTAGCTCACAATCTACATGTGCAAACAAAGAATATCAAGGAAGCTCAAGTAGATGGTAAGCATATTCAAGTTTTTGAAGATTTAAAGCTCTCTATGGATAAATATGTTTTACATTCATATTTTTATGCTTTATATATGGATGGTATGGATATTGTTCTTAGATATCCTTGGTTAGAGACATTGGGAACAATTAATCTTAATGTGCAAAATAAATTCATGAAATTATGGTACAAGAGAAAGAAAATTACATTGCAAGATATCACACTTAGCAGGAAAAAAAATTAATATAAATGAGGATCATGAAGATGAATTTGAAGATGATGAAGAATGGAATAAGGATTATTCAGAAAGAAGGCTGAAGAAAATGATGAAAAAAAAAAAAATAATTCATCTACTCAAGAGAAAAAATAAATAGCAAACAAGGTGGAAGAGGAAAAATAAAGAAAAGGTTGATAAGGTTGAGGATACCAAGGTTGCACCATATAGACACCCACATCATCATGAGAGGGAAAAATCATGGAGTTATGTTAGGCCGCATAAAGTGCAGAAATCTATATAATATATGCAAGGAATTGGAGGAGCAATAATCAGGGCTATACACAGAAATCAATGGAGATAACAATTATATGACATGGAATCATATGAATAATAATTATGGATATGCATGGATACCGAGGAGGATCACATATGGAAAAGGATGGAATCAGATGAGTCCAATGGAATATGGAATCAGGTTTGGAGCAACATCACCCACTAAGATCTCATATGGGTGGTTGGATGATCGAGCATGGCAACAAGTGTGCAATAATTTAAAGCACACTCATTATATGGATTCTTCTTATGTTTCAGGGATGAAACATGTCAAAGAGGGAGGCAATGCTATGTACCTTGGGATATGATATTATAATGTATATGGGTTGATGGAGATGCCAACAAATGGCACACATCCCCTTAGTTGTAGTCACATAGGAATTAGTTATATTGGGTAATGAGTCGGCCTACATTGGGATTAGGTGTTACCCATCTATTAAGAGTAATGTATGTCTATATAAGGGAGGTGAGTATGATGTGATGGGGTATGAGTTGAGTCTTCTACTTGGTAGAGGAATATTGGAGGTGTCCTCCTCAAAGTGGATTCCCATATTGGGATATTATGGAGTTACTCCTTCCTTAAGGAGCACTATATGGTGTTTCCCTACCTTAAGGGTATTATTCTACATATATTTATTATTTGGGCATCTTGGTCCACCCATATATCTTGTGTTGTTTTATATTCTACAAATTCTTCATTTATTATATGCAAATATCTTATCATTATCCACTCTAAGGTACTAGAAAGAATTAAGAAACCTGAGGTGCTTTAGTCAATAACAAAAAAACAAGAGAATGTCAATATAAATAAAAAAATTTGTAGGGTCAATATCATCTAGATTAGGTAACTGACAAAACAAATATTTCCACAAGGGAGGTCTAGAACATAAAATTGATGTTCTAATTAGCATTGAATTTGAAAACTAGAGTACCACAAGTGTGATCGCCAATCCTCAAATCGAAAGCCACATTGGTATCTATATGGGCTATAATGTTGAAGTGCCACGTATTTACCCTAATACCTTGATAAACTCTGTTGAATCATTTTTTTGTGGATGTTTCAAACAATACTATGCAATTCATCATCATGATTTAATGATTAATGTTTCAACAAGAGAGAGGAAAAGGAGAATTATTATTGATACTTACTTTCTAATACGACAGAGGAGCGATTCTTCCTATAGAAGCCACACATAGCACTCCATAACCAACTGGCCCATTGAAGGCTCCAACAGAAAGTAAAATCCAAGGTGGAAATTTATTACAAACCAACCTTGCAATCAACCTAAAATTTTCACCCAGATCCTTCAGAAACATTTTCAGGTTTTTCTAGACATTAAACCCTGGGGTTAATGTTTTTTACATTGTTAGTTTGCTGACAGGTTTAACCATCGGAGGTGGCATTTTTCTTACAACAATAGTGGCCATGTTTCTAATTTTTTGTGTGAAGATGAGAAAATATGAGAAAATCCCTTGCTTCCTGGGCTCTCCCTTGTGATTTTAGAAAAAAAGTAAACGATATGGAAGTAGGTCGGCCAGGTTGTACGATAACCAATTTACTATTTTTTTCGTATGAAGAACTTCAAGAGACCACAAATTTCTATCTTTGCCTCCATGGACATCCAAACCTTGTTCGTTTTTATATTCTCCTTGATGAAAATTTCAGGGCAAAAGTTACAAATTTTGGACTTTCCACGTTACCAGTGCTCCACAAGGCACACTCAAATATGTTGATCCAAAGTACCATAAATGGTTTCAACTGACAGAAAAATATGATGTTTACAACTTTGGGGGTTGTTTTTTGTGGAGCTTCTCTCTGCCAAATTAGTAGTAGATACAGCTAGCAAAAACAATGAAAGCAACCTCGTTATTATGGCAATAAATAGGATAAAAATTGGAGCTTTGAATGAACTAGTAGATCCACATTTAGCAATATAGAAAAAAAACAATGATGCTAAACCCATGGTTAGTGTAGTTGTAAAGTTGGCCTTGGGCTGCCTTGCAAGTGACATGGATGTTAAGTTAGACATGAAGGAAGTTGCAGCTAAGATTGAGGAAATCAAACAATTGCACAAAACATATTTTGATGAACAATCAAAATTATCAATCAAAGAATTTTTCCCTGTCATTGTGGGAGCTTTCAACCTCTGTATGGACGGCGGGGAAACTACTCAACCCAACATTGGAACCTGCTCAACCTTCTCAAGGTTTTCATTGTGCTTATCCGAACAATAGTTTAGTAGTAAAATACTTTCAATTTTTTGAAATAATTATTACGTATGGTTTGTAGATTTTAAATACTAGAGAGAATTATCCTCCCCCTTCAGATAGATATCTAGGGGCAAAAAGGAAGCTTCCCTTACTGATAACTAATTAATTTTCAAATAGCAATCAACCAACCAACCTATTTCGATGAACCAAACCTAGTAAAGGAATAAAGAGACTAATCTCTTATATATTTTAATAATAGTGTATAAATAATATTGCTTTTTATTTTTGAAGGATAATATTGAAAAATTATCGCTATTTAAAATTGTTTGAAAGGGATAGGTGGCCATCAAATTTAACATTTGCAGCCCATACCCGTCTATAATGTGAGGTTTTTAAAAGAGACATGTTCAACTTGAAGAATGAGAGGGAAAGGTCGAGCAGTCAAAAATACTCATCTCGCAACCAATCAGCCATCATGTTAGTAAGAGGGTCACTAATATGATGGTTGATGGGTCATCAATGAAGTCATCTATCCTTGTGATAGGATTGCATGGCCCCCATAAGATACATCATAAAATTTCATACATGTATCACCCACCTGTGGGACTCGATTTTGCAAACGTGACAATGACTCAACACAGATCAATCATTGCCTCGCCTACCAAGACAAGGAAGAGAAAAGGGGAGAAAAGATGACATGGTGGATGGAAAAATGTGGTGGATTTAATAGGTTTGATGTATTACTTTGGTTTTGTTACAAAAGCACCAGACTCTTCCATTTTGATTAATCACTCCAAGGTCAATAATGTTAACCACCAAAACACTTCCAATTTTTCTGTGAAGATCCATACGACTCTATTTTCTCCCAAAGCAAGGTACCTACACCGGAGAATTGTCCAGGGCACGTTGAGGAGCTGTAGAACTACAAAGGTTCTTGTTTGGGATATTGTTATAAGGCTTAATGTTGTTTTTATATATTATATATTTTTCAGAAATCAGTTATAAGGTTTCATGTTGTTCATTTATGCTCGAGTTTTAAATGAATTGATAACAATGTATTTATTCAAAGAATTCTTGATGGAGCCTATCTGATAAGTACAGAAACACAAAATTTAAATACTACAAAATATATAAGCTCTATGAATGGGTGAAGTTATAAAGAACAATGTTTTTAGTACATATTGTCTTTTATCCACAACCAAGTAAATCATACCATATGCAATATGGACTAATTCATGTGAGAAATGACACACAAGTGACCCTTTTTTTGGTTGGCATTTACTCTACCTAAGAAGCATTATATTATATAAAA
Organism: Taxus chinensis; assembly: GCA_019776745.2. Taxonomy (NCBI): domain Eukaryota; kingdom Viridiplantae; phylum Streptophyta; class Pinopsida; order Cupressales; family Taxaceae; genus Taxus; species Taxus chinensis. The sequence continues at coordinate 126,917 of JAHRHJ020003296.1, forward strand.
AATTATTTTTGGATTATGTAGGACAACATGTTTGCTCCCTTCAAACCTTTACCAAGTTATTGATGATAAAAAACTTGGATAAAACACCTCAATAAAAGTATTTATGGTTGCAGTTATTAGGGAAATCAAGACTTCCAAGCCTGAAAAGGGGGAAATAAGAATATATAATCCAATACCAAAAATCTAAATAATGCAAAATATATAAGCTCCATGAATGAGTGAAGTTACAAAAAACAGAGTCTAATAGTACATATTGTCTTCTATCCACAACTAAGTAAATCATACCATATACAATATGGACCAACTCATGTGAGAAATGACAATCACACACCCCTTTTTTGGTTTGCATTTGCTCGAGCCAAGAAGCACTATATTCTACAAAAAATAATTTCCAGATTATGTAAGACAATATGTTTGCTCCCTTCAAACTTTTACCAAGTTATTGATGATAAAAAACTTGTATAAAAAACCTCAACAAGAGGATTTATGATTACAGTTATTAGGGAAATCAAGACTTCTAAGCCCGAAAAAAGGGAAATAAGATTATACAATTCAATACCCAAAAGCTAAATAGTGCAAAATATATAAGCTCCATAAATGAGTGAAGTACAAAGAACATAGTGTTAAGTACATATTGTCTTCTATTCACAACCAAGTAAATCATACCATATGCAATATGGACTACTTAATGTGAGAAATGACACTCACACCACCCTTTTTTGGTTTGCATTTGCTCTAGCCAAGAAGCATTATATTCTACAAATAGTCATTTCTATATTATGTAACACAACAAACTATAGACATAAAATCATGCATTTTAGACAATAATCAGCCCGGTCTTATACTACTATTTAGAAGCTTCTCAAGTGTACAAAGTACCAATTAATCCCACCTTTTTGCCATCTTTGTTTTATATTTTATTTTATCTTTCCGACATATTTACTATTACCTATCAACCCATTTCACAACTTCCCTGAGATTCTAGCCTTGATTCCGGGCACCCTACCTTGTCCTGGGGCGCCCCAAGGTGCCCTGGTCCCACCCTTGGCGCCCCACTCTATGCTTAGCCTCTTTCGCTTGGATTTGTTCATTAATATGACCAATATTTCAAAAGAAATAAGACTTGGAGATGAAAGTGTTAATATTTTTTATATGTAAAGGAACATTTGAGGTCATGTTACCTAATAGAGGTAAGAATTAATTCACTACTATCACTCCATCTAGAGTTACATCCATTTCATCACTTGCATCCACATACTTCCATGCATCAAGGATAGGAGATTTGCATCAACACACACTTTATAGGGGGAGAGATTCTATTCTATTCCATGCACACATATTATTACATTTAGTTATTGCTCGCTACTTCACAAAGTGTGATTGGTATAACAACTCCTAGGGCATGACATGCACATACACACAAAAACTATATTTGGGTTTGAAATTTGGTGCAATGCTCAGTTTAGTAAGCCCACTGTTGTGGTAGATGAGGTTAGTCTGACCCATTCATTTACATATTTTATTTTTTTAGGGATTTGATACTCCTTTTGTCTTTTGCAGGTATTGAAATTCATCTTGCTATATTCGGCACATTTGACATAGGTTCAAAAATCTAGTGTGACAGGCAGCAAAGGTCACAAAGAATCTTCTAACCCAGAAAGAACCAGGTTTTGAGCTTTCTCAGAGACCAGGGCACATATTCTGCCATACTAGGGTGCCCTAGTACCCTCCTGTGTACTCCAGTCTACTCAGATCTTCCAAATCCACTCTTTTTGGGACCTCTATGCAGCTGTTCTAGCCTCTGTATTTTCTTGTCAGACCTGTGACACCCTATAAAAATAATCCATAATCAGCTAAGTTCATTCTTTACATTCCTCTTGCATATTAGGGTTTCATTTCTACTAGTTTAATCATTTTAATAACTTCATATTACTTTAGTGCATTTATTTACAGTGTTTATGTCCTCCTAGATTAGATTAAATATTATTACATTTCCCGCATTTGAGTCAATTTTAGTTAATCAATTTGGTTTGAATGAAGGTATAGATATCGTGATACCGAGGGTGATCAGGACTTGAACAATCTCACTGATCAGGGTGGAATCTAGAAAATTGTATGTGGGTACCAAAAGATGTTCTGATTTAGACATTCTATTTAGTGCTTCATACTCATACTACTATTTAGAAGGTTCTTGAGTGAAGAAAGTAACTAATTAACCCCCATCTTTTGGCCATCTTGTTTTATTTTATTTCATCATTTCCACACATTTTTTACACATGCCCAGTCTATTTTGTCATCATTTCCCATATTTTAGCCTTGATTGGGGTGCCCAGATGTAGTACTTGGGGTGCCCTGGTCCCACTTGTGGGGCCCTGGTCCTTTTACACTTTCTCGCCACTTTTTGGGCTCTTTCTAGCCATTTGACAATCTTTATCTTTCTTGTGGTTGGCCATTTCAGGGTTAATTATGAAATTAGAGATCAAGAGAACCCTATAAATATAAAGTTATGAGACCATAATGAGGGACCTAGCATCATTACTACTATCACTCCATCTAGAGTTGCATCCATCTATTGCATTGGAATCACTTGCATCCACATAGCTCCATCATCAAGGAAAAGGCTAGGACATTTGCATCACACACTTCATAGGGGGAGGGATTCTATTCTATTCCATGCACACATTCTATTACATTTTCTACATTTAGTTATTGTTCTCGCTACTTCACAAAGTGCAATTGACACAAGAGAAACCTAGGGAATGTTCACACACACACTTGCACATAGAACTACATTGGGTCTGAGATGTAGTGCAACGCTCAGTTAGTAAGTACACCATTTTGGCAACTGAGGTCATTTTGACCCTTCATATGCATTTTTTATTTTTTAGGGTTTGATGCTTCTTTTGGGGTCTTGCATTTCTTTTTCATTATTGTCTATCATTGGAAACAGGAACAAGTGAACTTGATGTGACACATAACGAAGGATAGACCATCTTCCAACCTATGAAAAATCGGTTTTAAGATTTTACATAGACCAGGGCACCCATATTTCATACCAAGTGCCCAGTAGGGCCCAGTCCTCTTTGAGGTGCTCCAGTCCTTCTAGATCCTCCAGATCCGTCCTTTTCGGGATTCCCGCACAGTCATTCCTACTTTTAGATTTTCCAGTCACCTCTATGACACTGTCTTGTATACATATATTATTCAGCTGAGTTCTTTCCTCTTCTCTCTTGCACATTAGGGTTAGCATTTTCTTTTGCATATTATTTAGTCATTACATATTCATTTAGCATTTATTTACTTTATTTATAGTTGTTCATAGCTTATATTAACTAGTCCCCACATTATTCCAATTTTAGTTAATCATTTTGGTGAACCTGACTTGATCCATTCACGCTTCTAGGATCTCCCTCTTCACATTATCATTCTAGGGTTTATTCTCCTTTTTTCATGGCTCAATCTCATGAGGAGTTAGGTACCATGGTGAATTTCATCTTAAGGCCATCAATGTTCACCTTGTTGAGCATCCCCAAGATCTAGATTTACTTTTACATGTTTTATTAAATCTACTAACTTGTTGGAACTCATTAGCTTCTATGGCCATACCCACTTCTTTATTACTACCACCCTTTGCTTGCACTATTACTTCCTCCTATTTCTAACTATTCATTTCTACAACTTACTCCTACCAATCAACTTATGCCACCCTTAGTTTCTCATTATGAAAAGTATCATTGATGTTGCAACAAGATTTTCATCTTTTATCACGATCTTCAAGCTCAAATTCGTAAGTTCCAACAGGCCACTTCACATGCATCATACATCTTTAGATTCTACCTTGTTACATACCTCCATTTGCACCTACCATCTCTACTTACCACTTCCTCCTAGTTTAGTCACCCCTAAGCTTTCCCATTTTTCAATGGGCATGGTGACCCACAAGAATACCTTAGAGCATTTCATGTCACTTGTCTTGACTTTGCTTATGATCATATATTTTAGCTAATCTCTTTCCTCATAGTCTCCATGATTATGCGATGCGTTAGTTTTATGATACTTGTTCACTTGTTATGACTCATTCACATCTTAATTGATGAATTTCTTACTCATTTATCCATTCAATATTGGCTCTAAGATTTTTCACTTAGCTCTATACAACTTAAACAAGTTTCTAAATGAACATCTAGCTAACTATGTTTTGAGGTATAAGAACAATCTAGATAAGATGACAAACATGCTTACATGAATTTGAGCTTCAAGACTCCTTCATTTATCTCAGAGTATATTCAACATATACAAGAAGTGTTCTCTTTGATCAATCTCCTTCATTTTACAAGTTGTTTCATATAAGCTTCATGAGACCATTATTGATCCTATCCATAGGAAAGCTTGAGTATTATTTTGTTACTTCGTATCCTTCAGTTGTTTTCCTATACAAGAGGGACCATTCAACCGTACCCATCTCACAACTAAACCACTTCTTCGACACTATTGGGCACCTTCAAGTCAATCACTCCTAGTAAGGAGGTTCATTCGCAATAACCTCGGTGCAACTATTTAACAGCTTTCTAATGGCTCCTAGTATTATATTGAAACAACTTCTTGAGAGAAATCTTATTACCCTTCCCTCACCACTCAAGTTAGACCCTTCGTGACCAAAAGGTAGGAACTACTTTGAGAAACTTTATTTGTGATTATCATGGATGTGTGAGACATTATACAAATAGATTTAAACTTCAAACAATCATCCAAGATCTAATTGATTTTACCAAACTAGAGTTCCAGAGTCTATTAACTCATACCCCAAACACGATAAGGGTAAACTCAAAGGTATCTCCAAAAATGACATCTCAACAATGATGAAAATGCAGGACACTAGGAAATTTGTTAACTATGCTCTATCATTCTTATCACCTCCTATTTTCAGGAGTTCTGAATTCCTTAGTTGCTAACACTGAAGAGATTTTCACCACCAATCTTCATTTTCCAACATAGATTATCATGTTAATTTTCATCTAATCATTTACACATCAATGCATCTATTGGCTTGACCTCCATTATGGAATACTAAGGTTGTACCCATCTTGGCCCATTAACACATGTTCCATTCACTTCAAAGGCATTATCAAATATCCTCAATTGTAAAAATATCCATTCAAAAATCCCTTTGGCATCGTTCAACTACATACCAATATGGTCCATTACTATGCTTGTAGGTTTTTCATTGGAAACACAGTTGAAGGGATATGACACTGATTCTCGGCCTCAATTGGATAATTCATTACCCTCTCAATTTATCATTATCCATGCATCAATTTTCTATGACTCAAATTCATAAAGTTACAACAACCAGGTCATGCTTGGTATCGATAGTCCCTCCATCTACTCCATTCATCATCTTCACAAAATAGCTAAGTACATCACCCACTTCTTTTAAGCATCACATCCTCATGTTACTAGAAGTACAATTACCCCTAACTCACCTACTTAAGCATCAACTACATGACCACATGGTGTCCCCAGATTTCATCCTGAAATCTGTGACTACCCTATCCGAAAAAATTTCATACTTTTAAAATAATGGGTTGTTTTGTGTTTTTATTGCCTGAAAGTTCTTGTATTGTGTCAAGATATTCCCAAAGAGCCATATTAGCCTTTTTCACCAAATACCCAGATGCCCAAAATTGTTATATTCTGTCGTCGGGATTTGTCTGGGAAATTTGTATTTAATTATTTTGAGCCCCGTATGAGGCTATTTGCGCTCTGTTTTAACTCTGTTATGATCAAATATGTCATTATTCTTATGTACCAGAAGGGTTTTAACTTGGAATAAGTTTTGGGCTTTATTTGTGACTTTTGGCAATTTTTCGTGTTTTCGTGTTTTCCCGTTTCATTTTCTGTGAAATTTCTCTAGAACAATTCCTTTGCCGGGTAAGCCCGATTCTTGGCCTGGAGCAGCTGGAGAACATATATGCACATTATGCCTGGAGGAAGTCACCATCAGAGGTCTGGATCACTGGGAAAAAGTGAAGTCGTGCACAGAAAAGCCCCTGCGGGGTTGGGCGCATTTTTGGAAAACAAAGGATTTAAGCTGCAATGGGAAAAATAGAAGCAGCAGGCAGGTGGGAATTTTGTACCTACCTAGCAGGGTACTTTTTCCTGTGATATAAAATTCATTTAAGCTCACAGTGGGAAAATTAGAGGCAGCAGGAAGGCGGGAATTTATTGCCTGCCTTGCAGGGTAAAAATTCCCATGATGAAATAAAAGAAAAGTGACTTAAGTGAAATCATGGGATTTTATTGCCTGCCTTGCAGGGTAAATAATCCCATTGTCAAAGTCAAATCACTTAAGTGGATCATGGGATTTTGGGGCTGCCTTGCAGGGTAAAGAATCCCATTGTGAAAAATTCTTAAAAATAGAATTCTATATGCAAAAAAGTGCGCCCACCTTGGGTGAATAATAATGCATTAAATAAATATTTGTTAATATTTAACCCAATTTTGGCTTGTGGAAAAGTCAACAAAGGGAAGTGGACATAAGGAATTTCAAAAAATAGAAAGAAAAATTAAATAAATTTAATTTATTTAATGCAGCCCCTTTTCAAAAAGAAGGAATTAATGCTTTTTAAAGTATTAAATGATTAAATTAATTTCTATTTTCAGTGGCTATGGTCAAAGCACACTGTGAAGCTTAAGTGAAGTGAAGTGTAAATGATTAAATTGAATTAATTTAATTTATTGGATGGCTGTCCTTAAACATGCTATATTTAAAAGAGAAAAGCTTGATTTTTAATTAATTAATTGCCAGGAATAGTTAGGGCAATTATTAATTATAGAATTATGAAGGTTATATAAGCATGGGCTGCCATATGGGTGAATTATTTAATTCACAGGTAAAGAATTGCAGCCAAGAGGAAAAGTGCACCCCATTTGAAGAAGGATTTTTCTCAGGCAAGGTGGAAACAAGGTTAAAAGCTTCCAGATTTGGCGCATGCTTTGAAGAAGGTTGATTTGTGTCTGCATAATTGTTTGCATAGGTGTTACAGGTGCTCAGGTGAAGTTGGAAAGGATTCATGCTCTGCTTTATGTGCAAATAAAACATCAATTTTTGGGGCAGCAGGCTTGAAAAGTGCAGATTTTTATGATTAAAATTCACTATTCATGTTCCGGTGGCCATCTTTGTCTGAATAAATTGCAGGAATTCATACAGGTGCTTTTACAAAAGAAAAGGAGTTTTTATCAATGTCCAATACATTGAATATATCCTCTGAATCTGAAGAATTATCCAGATCTGCACCAGTATTGAAGAAATTTGGCCAAGTAAGAAGAAAAAGAATTATTCAGACAAAGATAGACAAAGCTATGGACGAAGAAAGATGAAAAAGAAAGCACAACGGAGTCATGCATCACTTCTAAATTTGTAGATATTAGAGACATAGATCTAGGCTCAGAACCTCTTGCTGAATTGATAGACAGATCCAGAGCAGGAAAGACTTCACTCATGCGTGCAGATTAAAAGCAGTGGAATTATTCGAGTTGCAGCTTTTCCATCCAGAGCCCAGTTGCCAAAGTTTGTTATGCAGGTGCAGATCCATATCCAGATGCAGATGCAAATCCATATGCAGATCCAGATCTCATAGTTGCAAAAGCTCCTTGCACAAAGGCTTCATCCTCTTGTTTCAAATGCAGCCTGTGAAGAAGTCAGTGCGTGGAAAATTCCTTCTAAGATCTTGTGCAAATGCTCCCATCTTCCTAGTTGAAGCCTTCATTGAATTTTCATTCACCCAGAGTGCTTTCCAATTTTTAATTGCTCATATGCAATTAAAAATAAGGATGATGAGTTATCTACGGCAAACATTGCATTGATGCATGTATTGGAGAAGAACTGCAAAAGCTTCAAGGATAAAAGAGAAGACAAGGCGAAGGTAAAATCCAGCCTGTTTCCAGATCAACTTCAGATCCAGTCCTTCTCAATTCCAGATCTAGCTTGGTGAGAATCAAAGTTTGAATCAGCTGCATGCAGACATGAAAAAGGACAAGACTACAGCTTTCCTTTTTCTTCTTTCTTCTTTCCTCCGACAAAGTAATTGAGTGTTGATCAATTAAATTATACAACTTAAGTGATTGGTTTAAAAGCCATTACTTGAAGAAGTCAACTACTTGGAGATAGGTGGCAGACGTGCAAAATAGAAGGTTCTATTTTCAGTTGCAAATCATACATGTCATGCAAAGAGGAATTCCAGGAGGGAGATTGCCAGTTGTTTCTTTTCCGACTTCCACATGTGCCAGTTCAACTAAAGCTTCTAACTTGTAATTGCCCCTCTACATTCTATAAGTAGAGGAAGAACCTTCGGGTTAAGAATGATCAGAATTTGTAAGCAGCATTCTTGTGTTCCAGACTTTGTGTTGAAACCCCTGATAGCCAACTTGAAGCAAAGGAATACAAAGGAGCAGGTTTCAGGAGAACTTTGTGTCACGGTGTACTGTGTTTCTTGCTTTTAATCTTAGATCTCTTAATAAACTTTGTGTTATTTTAGATCTAGATCTAGAGCTGCCTTTGTTTTATAATTCTGTGTGTTCATATCTATTTAGTTTCTTCTATGTGCATGCAATCAACTTTGCTATCTACTAATTGGGATGCACATCTTCCCCATTTCTTCTCTGTTTCCTATTACTTCCTTCTTCTATAAAATATTTCCTTTCTTAAACAGCTGCTTACTTGCTGCAGAACTTCTTAGTTATGGTTCATGAACTAAGTAGTTAAAGTAAAACCCCTGATAGATACTAGCATATTTTTATTGACAAATCTGACATGGGAGCCTCACCGGTAAATGAGGGAGATTTATCTCATGACTGCCTAGGTTTGATGCTATGCAGAAAATCTAGCCAACACCACATCATTCCAACTAGATCCACATGCATCAGTTGAAAACCCATTCCTAGGACAATTACTGCATCTCGGCATAGATCACCACCTCATCTTTATTCCACGGATGAATTCACCTTTACATAATCCACATCACGTAGACTTTCCATCACCGAATTTCCTTTCCATTTGATGCCATAAAGTATCTTCATAAATTCATATCACATGTGCACATAAAATTTATTCACCACTACAACGTTTGATCTTACCATACCTCCATTCAATGAGTATGATCATTGCTTTTGATCTCCTACACACAAATGGACATCATCCTTTTTCATCATTAGATAACATCATTCATCTACATGCACTTGGGGGATATAACTCTTCACCTCCCCCCACCTCATCTTAGCATAGTCACGAATCTATCCTTTTTACATTCACATACATACATCTCCTGTGCATTAGGCATACTAACATACATTCTACATCATTACCTAATGTCACACTCTTGTGCTATCTTCATCATTTGACTTTTATTACTCAATATACAGTCACACCATATTAAACATTACATCTTTTACATTTCATCACATGGTACGTCTTCTCACATACATACTACATTTTTAGTCTACTCTACATTTGCGATGCACTCACCACCCTATAATGACATCACTTTAGTTCCTTTGCTATTCATGCATGTCGATCCATATGGTTACATATATTCCTAGGACCCTATCGTACACACATACCAATAGTACATTGCATGTTATACATGACTAAATCATCACCTATTCATCATTATTGATACATGGTCATCTCGTTTTAGGTTACATCACCACTACTACTTTTTTCTTAGTTAGTTTACATATTGCTTTAGGATAAATCATCACCTATCATTATCCATCATGATTATCGAATGGTATACACCTTAGGCTAATCACCACTCTTAAATTCAATCATCCATTATCTTATATCGAATTTTTCAATCATCTACAATTTTAAGAATAATGACATATTCTTAGGGTTTAAATCATCACTCATGCTTCAACAAGTCTATAGTGATATCTTTAGAAGCTATAGGGTTCACACACATTTCACATCATCATCATCAGTCACTACATACACATTCATCCATAACGTGCCTAGACACTACACAAACATTACTCGACCATTTCCTGATGACACACTCTCATTTATGGTTCATTCTTGACTATTGAGGGGGAAAAATGAACCTCACTGCATACACTTCCATTCACTCAGGGGGCATGTGGATCCTATCATTCTATTTTACATTCTATTCCATCCATCCACAACATACTACATTGTCTTAGGGGCATTTATTCTTGCTTACTTACTATTTTATATGGTCACTTTACTACACATGTCTAGTTCAATTTCTTGTATATCGATTTATCTAGATCATACACACATGCACGTTCACACCTTTTCCTTCTAGTTGTGATCACAGATACATGTATTCTTACATGCATAACATGGATGCTCGACCTTCTACCCTTCCTACACTGGTCGCTGGGGGCATCCACATTTCATCTCTTCTAGGTGTTATTATTTCATTTTTTACTTAACATCTTTACATTACTTTCTTATACATGCTTTTGACATATTGGTTATATTCTCTAACATGATAACGGGTTTTCCATGTGCAACACTTGTTTACATGGATTATATGTTTCCATGCTACCTTGTTTATAAATTGTACTTTGCTTTGTTTGTTATTCCATTGTATGTGGGCCTTGCCCTATGTTTGGTGTGCAAACTTGTTTGTTTTTATGTGGCCATGATGGCCTTGTATTTCTTGTGACATCGTGAGTGATGTCCCATGTTTGTATCCCACTCTTGTGTGGCTTACTTTGTCTTCTTGCATGTGTTTTAGCATTTATACATTGTTTGGTATTTACACATGTTTTTCATATGCATGCATTTAATTACTACACTTGTCTTTGTCTAGCCTTCTTGTTTGTGTGTGCCGTTTGGTTTTTACCAAGCATTCCTTTCTAGAGGGTTACAAGTAGTTCAAGTGCAGTTGGTCCTCTTTTGGGCCGAGTCATGTCTCCTATCAATGATGTCACATGCGCCCCCAAAGAGGGGGGAATCATTTGGGGGGTTTTACATACTAACACATAGATTCTACACATACAGTTCAGTTTATTTAGGTTATATATATGATTGGGTTCAACCAAGTCTATGAATCCCATACATAATGGCTTTTACAGGACATGGTGTCCTTAGCATTCTAGGGAAGTAGTTACAGACTTCCCTATTACAGTGGATGTACCTCTCTACACTACTTTGGCCAATGAGTGTCACATTGCCCAAAAAAACGAAATAAACTCTTCATACATACATTCAGGGAAACAATTACAAAGATATCCCTATAACTTCTTATGGTTCAGGGAAAAGTTAAGTTTGGAGGACTACAGAGAATTTCCTCCCTGGAACACATGTTCATTTTTCTTATGACATGGTATTGCCTTCAAAATTAACTTTACAGGATATCCCTCATAGACTCTCTTTCTTGTACATGGATTAGGTCTGGCCATGAGAAATAATTTCAAATGGGGATAACAACAACACTTCGTGATAACAAATACTACTAACCAGCAAGTACATCACACATCACAACAGAATACACATGCAGTTGTCCATCCTAGGTTCACTCTCATCACTTGAGGGAAGCTTTTGCGCATTTTTCATTTTAGTTTCCACTTTCCTCGATAAATCTTTTTGTCATTCCACATAGTTGTCTAGTCAACAAATCATGCGTTTCTACTACATGGTTCATGGAAATCCAGGTACACATCTCTATCTACTTTATACTTATAGATCTTTCCACTCACCAACATAAATTGGGGGACAAATGTAGACACAAAATTATGCACTTTAGACATTATTTAGTCTTAGTCTCATACTACTATTTAGAGGGTTTTGAGTGAATAAAGTACTAACTAACCCCCATCTTTTGGCCATCTTGTTTTGTTTTCTATTCGTCATTACCGACCTCTTGTACCCACATGCCCAGTCAATTTTGTCATGATAAGTTATTTTAGCCTCAACTAGGGCACCCAGATTAGTGCTGGGGTGCCTGTGGGTGGCGCTATCCTACTAGGGGTGCCCCAGTCCTTTTTCCACTTTTCCGCCACCTTTTGGGCTCTTTCTAGCCATTTGACATCTTTATATTTCTTACGGTTGGCATTTTCAGGGTTAATTACAAAATTAGATCAAGATAACCCGATAAATATAAAGTTATGAGACCATAATGAGGGACCTAACATCATCTACTACTATCATTCATCTAGTGTTGCATCCATCTATCACATTGGAGATCGCTTACATATATATAGCTCCATCACAAGGCATAAGGCTAGGAAATTTGCATCACGCTTCATAGGGGATGGATTCTATTCCATTTCATGAACACATTCTATTACATTTTCTACACGTAGTTATTGCTCGCCATTTCACAAAGTGTGACTGAAACAAGAGTAACCTAGGGAATGTTCATACACACTTACACATAGACTTGCATTGGGTATGAGATGTAGTGCAACACTTAGTAAGTCCACCATTGTGGTAGATGAGGTCAGTCTAACCCCTTCATATGCATTTTTATTTTTAGGATTTGATGCTTGTTTTGGGGTCTTGCAAGTATTTCCTTCATCTTAGGTTTATGGTGACATTTGAAGTGGTAAGGAAAATCTGACATGACACACAAAAAAGGATCTAGACCATCTCCCAACCCTGTAGAGATCAATTTCAAAGATTTTACATAGACTAGGGTGCCTAGATTGCAAACCAGAGTGCCCATAACCACCCCAGTCCCTTCTTAGGTGCTCTAGTCCAACTAGGTCCTCCAGATCCATCCACACACTTTGGGTATTTATCTAGTCCTGATCACATACCACTATTCATATGATTCCTAAGTGAGAAAATTACTAATTGATCATTGTCTTTGGTCATCTTTATTTTCTTTCTGTTTCCTCTTTTGGTCTTACACTCCTTGCCCAGTCTGTCTTTTCATACTTCGATGTTTCTCATTGTGGACACCAGTGCCCAGCCAAGATGTCACACCTAGATGCCCCCATCCCCTTTAGGACGCCCCCGACCTCTTTGTACTTTACTCACATCTTTTGGGTCTTTTCTAGCCATTTGGGCATCTTTATTTTTACTAGTCAGCCTTTTAGTGGTTAATTATGAAATTCAAACAAGGGAATCATATAAATACAAAGCTATGTGATCATAATAAAGGACCAAGCACTAAGCATCTACTATCACCACCTAAGGTTGCATCCAAAGGCATTACAAGAGCATTCAAGCATCCATCTAGCTTCACACAAGGGACAAGGGACTGCATTTTTTCTGCATACACTTCATAGGAGGGGAAGTTCATTTTTCATGCACACATCTATCTACATTTTCTACATCTAGTTATTTCTTCGCTATCAAGTGTGACATGCACAAGAGCCACCTAGGGCATGATTTTACACACACACATAGAACTACATGGGGTCTGAAATGTAGTGCAACACTTGATCGTAAGTTCACTTTGTTGACCATTGAGGTCAGTTGACCCCCATTTTGCATTTTTTTTTTTTTAAGGATTTGATGTGTTTTAGGGTTTCGCAGGTGCTCTTTCTCCTTGCAGGTTTCATGCGAACAACAACAAAGTGTAATGACATACAGGTGATCAAAGGTGATAACCAATGAACATCTCACGACCCTATAAAATTGGGTTTCATAGCTTCTGAGCAGTCATAGGCACCCAGAATAGGTCTCTGGTGCCCTGACCCTACATAGGCACCCTAGTCCTGGCATTTCTGACACTCCTGCATTTTTCTGGGTTCTGATTGCGACACCTTGAGTTCTCTTGTTCCATAGTTTTCCAGCTCTACACACCTTTCAACATCACTGTGAATCAACTAAGTCTTTTTATCCCTTCATTTGCAACTAGGGTTTCAAATTTAAATTGCTTATTTTCTTGGGTCAAATTTGTACTTAATTGTTTATATCATTTGTTGTTACATACTTAGATTTAACATTTATTTATTTCAATATTTTCTTAATCATTTGGTGAACCTGTCACTCGATTCCAACCTTCTTTCTAGGGTTTTCTTCTTATGCCTCATCACCCGTAGTGGAGAATTTTGGGTCTTTTGAGCATCTCAAGCTTCCTCCATCTTCTTGTAGGGTTTCTAAATCAATGGCTTAAATTGATAATCCATTTGCTAACTCTCAAAAATTTCCCCTCAAAAATATTGAAGCATCTAATAGTGAACACTCATATGATGAAGACACAAATGTTGATCAAGAACAATTAGATAAGCTCACAAATTTTTGTCAAGCTTTGTGTTATAATCATGCCCATCTTCCACATATTCTTCATGTTTTGATTGTTACTAAAAACACTCATGATGTTGCTTCGGTACCTCTTGTAGGTTCTTCCTCTATTTTCATGGCCTCCACTCAACCCCTTCATATTCCCACTTCCATTCCTACTACTACCACTCCCATCATTCAACCTAATGCTTCTAATACACAACCTGGCTCTTCTTTGAATACTCTTGATTTAACTTCTTTATATCAGGATTTAAAAACTCATATTCATCAGCTTTAATTGGCTACCTCTCATGCATCTCCATCTCTAGATTCCACTTTATTCCTTCACACTCCTTTTGCACCCACCATTTCCACTTATCCTTCCACCTAATTTTGTCACTCCTAAGCTGCCCATCTTCAAAGGCCATGTCAACCCTCAAGAGCATCTTCGAGCATTTCATGTGGCATGTCTAGATTATGTGGATGATCACACTTTACTTAGCAAAGCTCTTTCCTAGAAGTCTTCATGATTATGCAATGTGTTGGTTCTATGATCTACCTGTCCACTCGGTAACATCTTTTATGCATTTAGTTGATGCTTTTCTCACTCATTTCTCTATTAATATTGGCTCTAAGATATCCTATGCTCAACTCGCACAACTTAAACAAGGATCTAATGAACATCTAGTGGATTATGTCTTGTGATATAAGAACAACTTAGCTAAGATGTCTAATGTACTCATGGACTCTGAGCTTCAAGATCTATTTGTCCAAATTCTATTACCACCTCTCCAGGAGAGTGTTATCTTTGAGACATCTCCTTCATTTGATCATTTATGTCATACTCTTAAGCTACATGAAACTAAACTCTTATCTATAGGAAAGCTTAAGTATCAGGAACAAGCTTCATCTTCTATGTGCTTTCAAAGTAAATCAACTTTCAAGCCATCTACAAAACCTACTGAAGCTAAAGCCATTGTCAACATTGTATCTAATACTAAAGAGCTTCAATGGCAACCACCTAAGCGTACATATACAAAATTGACTGTCGCTCCACATCTTCTATTGCCACAACTTGTTGAGAGAAATCTTATTACACTTCCTCCTCCACTCAATTTGGACCCATCTCATCCTAAAGGTCATAATTACAATGAAAATTTCAGATGTGACTATCATCAATGTGTTGGACATTCTACAGATCGATGTTTCAAACTTCAAAATCTTATTCAAGATCTTATCGATAATAATGCAATTGAGCTTCCTGAGCCTATGAATTCTACACCAGTCAATGAAAATCATAAGCTCAAAATCTTCAACAATCCTCTTCCAAAACATGACAAACAAGTGGCTGACTCTTCAGCTAATCATACATATCACGCAGTGCCTCCTCCTACATCGGGGGCTCTTGATTTTCTAGTTTCTCATGTTGAGACATCTCCACCGATCATTACTTTCTCTGATCATGACTATCATGCTACATTCTCTTCTGATCACTTGCACATTAGTGCTTCTATTGGATCTATTTCTATCAATAACACTATGGTTGATCCATCATTTCACATAAGTGCACGTTCTATTGCACTTCTTGTCGCTATCGTTTATCCACTCTCACAAATTTCATATCCAATTCCTAAATCATATGGTTATGTCAAGCTTCCAGTCACAGTTGGTCCTCTTACCATGCTTGTGCCTTTTCTTGTGGCACCTTCAGTCAAAGGGTGTGACATGCTCTTAGGTCTCCCCTGGCTCCATGCAACTCAGGCTATCATCTCCATGAATCACTTGTCTAAAGTTCATTCACAACAGGAAAGTCATTACTATCAATGGTGTTCCACCATCCACACCATGGCCACAACCTCCTCTTGAGGTTTCCATTGCACTTGCTAGAGCATCTAGGTCCCCAGGACCTCTTAAATCTAAAGCACAATCTTCTCCTAGCTCACCTGTTCACACATGACCTACATGGTCTCATCGGTCTGCTAGTCCATCACATCAGTCTAGGTCCACCACTTAGACAACTCCTTCACATAGGTATACATCACCGCCTCATTTTACTTCACATAGGTGTTCATCACCTCCACACTCTCCTTCACATAGGTGTTCATCACCTCTTCACTCTCTTCACATAGGTGTTCATCACCTTCGCTCCATTCACATAGGTTTCATCACCTCCTGGTCTCCTTCATATAGGTGCACATCACCTTCATGGTCTCCTTCACATAGGCATTCATCACCTCCTAGGTCTCATGCACATAGCTCTCATTCACCTACGCATCATTTGTCTCATCCCCCGCCGATCTTAGAGCATGGTCACATGCCTTTATCTCTACAAGCATCGGGTGGAGGACCCTCATCTTTCACTTTCATTGGATAACATATTCATTTACATACACTTGGGGGGCATCATACTTATTCTTCCCCTTCTAGCATTATCAGGTGTCTTACACTTCTACTTTACACTTCTTACATCTAGCATCTCTCTTTCACACACATCATACACATCTTGATACACCGTTTGTATCGTCATTACCCGATGATGCACTCTTGTGCTATGGTTCACACTTGACTGTTGAGGGCTCACTACATTCATGAACCTTGCACACTACACACTTCACATACACATTCATGACATCTCTTTACACACTTCACACACACACTCTACACATTCATGACATATCTTTCTTGCATCTACACATTCAACACAACACACTACCCTATGATGCACTCTAGTTCCATGGTTCATAGTTGACTATTACGGGTCTAAATTTTAAAATGAACCTCACCACACTCACTCACTCACTCACTCTCTATGCTCTATGCTTTGATGATCATATCTTTCTAGCACACAATTCAAACCATTTCCCGATGACGCACTCTTGTTCTATGGTTCATTCTTGACTGCTGAGGGGGCATTTATAAATGAACCTCATCTCATGCATACTCATTCACATTCACTCGGGGGGGCATGTGGCTCCTATCACACTCACATTACATTCCATTCCATCTCACTCATCCACAACATACTACATATATTGATTGCACATTGTTCTTGCTTACTTATACTCACATGTTACACTTTGCTTACTATGTTAGCTAGATACATTGTATGTCATTATATTTTCTATATACACATGCATGTTCACTTTCCTTCTAGTTGTGATCATAGACTTTACACAGATTGATACATGCAACATGGATGCTTGGCACAATACCTATTACCAGTCCCACGACGGCTCCAGGGGGCATTCAATTTTGTACACATACACTTCAGGTGTTATTGTTTTGATTTATACTACTTCCTCTTCCTACTAGCACACTACATTATATCAGATTATACATGTTTTGACATACTTTTTTATCTTTCTAACATGCTAATGGGTGCTTCATGTGTAACATTTGTCTTGCAGGAACTATTTGCTACCATGGTTGTCTGTTACTATTGCTTGTTTTTTTTCATTGCTTGTCATTGTTTATGCCATTATTTGTGGGATTTTCCCTTTGTCTTGTGTGGACATTTTATGCTTTTTTTCACGCCTCGATTGTCTTGCGACATCATGACTGATGTCTTATTTTTGAAACCCACTTTTTGTGGTCTACTTTGTCTACATTATTGCTTGTTTACATTTTCTTCTTCTTGTTTTAGCTTTTCTTTCTTCTATATGTGTGTTTATGTTGTTTGCACTAACACTTGTTTCTAGCCACTTTTTTTGTGTGTGCCTTGGTTTCTACCAAGCACACTCCCTCCCCCTGTAGGGCATCAGTTTCAGCACAATGTTCGGTCCTCCTTTGGGCTGCATACTCCTTGCGACATCGCATGCACCCCAAATGAGGGGGGCATCATTGGGTGAATCAAGTCACCCCATATACAACATTTACAGTCACAGTTCAACACAGTTCAGTTCAATAGTACAACATAGTCTTTAGTCTCAAAATGGCCCAGAACCTGACTTGGGTCTTCAACACAACACAAACACTAGTGACCAGACACCAGACAATAGTGCCTGGGTACCCCTGACCCTTCTTGGACGCTTGTGACCAGGGGGAAGTTACACAATTTTTCTCAGTTTAGTACAATTTTTCTCAGTTTACACAATGGATTTTACAGGACACACATTCCTTCAGCACTCGACATGCATGCATTACACTCTCTTTTCTACTTTCACGTTGGATTGAAATGGATCAGATTTTTACACACCATCTGCAGTGGTGTTTACACTTTGGGAAGCAGTCAAAGGTTGGAGAATAACACTAGACCTTTCTCCCTACACTTCTTCCACATTGACGTGAGATCGCCCAAAAAAACTCACACTCAGCGCAACTGGCATGAGATCACCCAAAAAACTCGTTCTTCTACAACATCTTCAGGATCCTTTTCTATCTCTTTCACTCATCATGGATCAAGTGCACATGTTCCTTTTCGCATTTTTACATACTTTTTACTCATTTTGATCAAAATTTTTCATATACACGTATTTGACTACTTGTTCGTTCTTCTCTTTTACAAATCTGTCCTTATGGGAAGTGGTAGTCACATCATCACACATCATCACACATCAAACAACATCAACAATAGGTACAACATGACATCTACACATACGCTCTCACCCTAGGGTCATCATCATCATTTTTCACTTCCTCTTCTCTAGCTTCCATGCTTCACATTTTTATCACTCCACACTTTTCCTTGTCTCTCGGCACACTTTTTCACCATCAATCTACATGGTTATCAGGTATGCATCTCTTATCTACTTTATGTTATCGAGCATTCACTCAACAACATAAAGTGGGGGAAAATGTAGACACTAAATCATGCACTTTGGGTATATTATCTAGTCCTGATCACATACCACTATTCATATGATTCCTAAGTGAGAAAAGTACTAATTGATCACTGTCTTTGGCCATCTTTGCTTGCTTTCTGTTTCCTCTTTTGGTCTTACACTCCTTCTTTCCCAGTCTGTCTTTTCATACTTCAACATTTCTCACTCTGGACACCAGCACCCAGCCAGGATGTCAGTGCCAGGTGCCCCCATCCCCTCTGGGTGCCCCTGACCTCTTTGTACTTTGCTCACATCTTTTGGGTCTTTTCTAGCCATTTGGGCATCTTATTTTTTACTAGTCATCCTTTTAGTGGTTAATTATGAAATTCAAACAAGGGAATCATATAAATACAAAGCTATGTGATCATAATAAAGGACCAAGCACTAAGCATCTACTATCACCACCTAAGGTTGCATCCAAAGGCATTACAAGAGCATTCAAGCATCCATCTAGCATCCACACAAGGGCAAGGGACTGCATTTTTCTACATACACTTCATAGGAGGGGAAGTTCATTTTTCATGCACACATCTATCTACATTTTCTACATCTAGCTATTTCTCGCTATCAAGTGTGACTCACACAAGAGCCACCTAGGGCATGATTCTACACACACACATAGAACTACATGGGGTCTGAAATGTAGTGCAATGCATGGATCATAAGCTCACTTTGTTGATGACCCGAGGACAGTTTGACCCCCATTTTGCATCTTTTTTTTTAGGATTTGATGTGTTTGGGGGTTTTGCAGGTGCTTCTTTCTTATTGCAGGTTTCAGGTGAATAACAATGAAGTGTCAATGACATACTAGGTGATCAAAGGTGACAACCAGTGAACATCTTGTGACCCTGTGAAATTGGTTTCACAGCTTCTGAGCAGTCACAGGCACCCAGAATAGGTCTCTAATGCCCCAGATGCCCCTGACCCTGCATAGGTGCCCTAGTCCTGGAATTTAAGACACTCCTACATTCTTATGGGTTTGTTTGTAATGCTTTGAGTCCTTGTTCCATCAGTTTTTTAGCTCGGCACACCTTTGGCATCATTTTGCGAATCAGCTAAGTATTTTATCCCTTCATTTGCAACTAGGGTTTCAAATTTAAATTGCTTATTTTCTTTGGATCAAATTTGTACTTAATTGTTTATATCCCTTGGTGCAAATTCATTTTCCTCATTATCATCATCCTCCCACAAGAAAAGATCGACAGTCTTCTCCTCGTGGAGGGGTTTTTTTGCCTCTTTTAAGATCTTGAAAATTTCTTCTAGACTTTGAGGAGGTTACTAAGATCAGCATATTGGTAGTTTGCTTATGCACCTTCCATGAGTTCCCTAGGCAATTTATTTCTTAACCATGAGTGACTCTTTATCTCTTGAATGGTAATCTTTTGAATTTTTTGGTTTGACATATACATGCTTTAAATGATAGTGTGTATACCACAAAATACACATAACAACATAATCGTTACTTGTATCAGCACATTTATTTTGTTTGTTGTATGTATACAATAAAAGACAGTTTGTATACCATATAGTACACATAAAAAACACATTCATTCCTACTTTCATACACTGTGTTGGCATCATTTTTCATATACACACTATAAACAAACATGTATACCACAAAATACGTGTCCAGAATATTTCACTACTAGTATCATATTAGGGTGTTGGCGTCATTTGGCACATATGCACAAAAAACACAGCCTGTGTATACCACATAATTTTATATAAAAACATAGTCATTACTACT
Source organism: Taxus chinensis (assembly GCA_019776745.2). Lineage (NCBI taxonomy): Eukaryota > Viridiplantae > Streptophyta > Pinopsida > Cupressales > Taxaceae > Taxus > Taxus chinensis. Next base: position 147,687 of record JAHRHJ020003296.1, read on the forward strand.
ATCAACCCATTGTTTTGTTTGTCATATACACACTTTAAATGACAACAATGTGTATACCACATAATTCACATAGTACATACATAATCATTACTAGTCATTTTCACATATACAAAAATACATCTTTGTATATACATAATTTACTGCTAGTATCATATTATACATATGCACAAAAATATGTGTCTATGTATACCACATTTTCATTACTAGTATCATATTAGGGTGTTGGCGTTGTTTATCACATACACAAAAATACATATGAAAAAACATTGTCATTACTAGTATTAATGTGTCATTGGGATCCACACAAAAAAGATAGGATTAGATCATACCACAAAATTTCAGAAAATATATATTTCAGTGTTGGTATTTTATCAAAACTGCCACCCTGTGCATGAGCGGTGTTTGCTACTAGAACTACCCCCTATCAAGGTTGGCATCCTGTGTTACCATAGCCACAACATGACAGTCTATGTATATTCATTAGTATCATATTAGGGTGGTGGTCCATCTTTTCGATACACACAAAATAGAAATGGTGTATAAGAATGAATTTCCCATGTATTAGGTTTGTACGTGTCATTTCTTCACATCCACGACCTTTGACATCCTGTGTATAGTCACAAAATGGGAGGTTGCTAGTAACTACTTTAGGGTGATGGAGTCATTGATCTATAAGCACAAAAATACAGTCTACAAGTAACCTTTGCCGTTCACTACTGTATCATATTAGGGTATTGGCAGGTTTGTCAAATGCACAGTAAAAGAGGAATGTGTATGACCGCAGTCAATTTCTACATAGTATTGTAATTTTTGTAACTTAATATATGGTTCATTGGTCATATACGCATAAAAAAGAATCTTATGTATACCACAAAATTTCACTACTAGTATCATATTAGAATGGTTGGCATTGTTTGTCACATAGGCACAAAAAAACAGCTTGGTGTTGTGCTAGAATTCATTATCTCTCTCTACAAATTCATATTAGGGTGTTAGCTTAGATCATTCATTCAATAGCTCAAAAAACTGACAGCATGTTACCACATAATAGAAAATAATATCATTGATAGATGTGATTTTGTCACATATGCACAAAGAATACACATAACAACATAATTGTTACTAGTATCATATTACACATGTTTTTCATATACACACATATAAAATTTCATGCTAATCATATTAGGGTCATATACACAATATAATTGAAACCGTGTGTACCACAAAATATGTGTCCAAAACATTTTCACTACTAGTATCATATTAGGGTGTTGGTGTCATTTCAACACATACACACAAAAACAAAGCCTGTGTATACCACATAATTTACAAAAGTACCATATTACTACTATTAACCCATTGTTTTGTTTGTCATATACACACTTAAAATGATAGTGTGTATACCACAAAATACACATAACAACATAATCATTACTAGTTTCATACACAACTGCATTTTTTCATATACACAATATAAACAAATCATGTATACCACATAATATGTGTCCAGAACATTTTCACTACTAGTATCATATTAGGGTGTTGGTGTCATTTGTCACATATGCACACAAAAAATACACATAATTTCCTGTGTATCATATACCACATTTTTATTTTGTATAAATAAATTGTCATTACTACTATTAACCAATTATTTTGTTTGGCATATACATGCTTAAAACGAAAATATGTATACTAAAAAATACACATAACAACATAATCGTTACTAGTTTCATACACAACTACATTTTTTCATATACACAATATAAACATTTGTATACCACATAATATGTGTCCAGAACATTTTCACTACTAGTATCATATTAGGGTGTTGGCGTCATTTGTCACATAACATACACCTGTGTATACCACAAAAACTACAGTATCCTGTGTATACCACATAATTTTACATACATTGTCATTACTACTATCAACCCATTGTTTTGTTTGGCATACACATGCTTAAAATGATAGTTTGTATACCATAGAATACACATAACAACATAACCGTTACTAGTTTCAACCCATTTATTTTGTTTGGTGTATACACACAATAAAATATATTTTGTATACCATATAGGACACATAAAAAACACATTCATTCCTACTTGCATACACAGTTGCATTTTTTCACATACACACTAAAAACAAACTGTGTATACCACAAAATACGTGTTTAGAACATTTTCATTACTAGTATCATATTAGGGTGTTGTTTTTTTACAAAAAGACATAGTCTGTATATCATTCCATGCAAGTTTGTTTACAAATATCTTAAGAGCATAATACTTATGTTTTGTTTGTCATATTTCATCATATATTGATATGTTCAATACCATGCTTATTGTTTATACATTTTTATTTACATGATTTTGTTTAGGATGCCTCGAAAGACAAAGTATGAACAATTACTTTCCCTAGATGTTCAAGATGTGGGAAATGGGAAATCTCATTTTTCACAAGACGATCTTGAATGGACACCGATAGGTGAAGATAATGATCATATGGATCTTTTTGCAGCAATTCCTCTAGCAATGATCGATGCCTTTATTAAAGGGGAAGGCCTTCTTGATAGCACCGAGATGACATTCATATGCAAACAGAAAAGGATATCCATAGATACGGTGGAATACAAAGCACCACATGCTACCATTATGTATTGTAGGTTTGTTTATATTAACTTTATGTTTGGTACACCTTAGAAATAGTGTTCACATATGTTAGTGCTACATTTTTCATATTCCATACCTAATATCAGTTTGTATTTCCTTTTGTTTCAGCTACTGGTGTGCTTATGGCCCTGACGACAAGAGGAACAAACCACCTACTAGTGAAAGAATAAGGAGGTTTCAGAAAAAATGTGGATGTCAGTGCCATTTCAATGTGAGGGTTATGTTTGGTAGACCATATGTGGCACATATCATATACAATGATATGTATAATTGTGATATAAACGGTGAGTTTTTCCATGGTACAAAGGACACAAATTTGGATGCACGAAGTGGTTTCACTCTTAATTTATCAGTTGAATGCAAGTAATACATTGAATATATTTTGATTTATGGTATATCTATTGAGACCATTATCGAAAGGCACCACATGGATCTAGAGTTGGTGAGGATTTTCAACAAAAGGGATGAGTGCATAACCATGAAAGATGTGTTGAATGCATGGAGGAGGGTGAAGTGCATTAGATCCCAAAAACACCAACATGATAACACTAGTATCAACTTGTGGCATGTGCAGAGAGGGATACATTTTTCTATTATCAGAGGTCGTGTGGGACTGACGTGCCTTTCATTATGGGCCTTCAAACACCATGGATGCTTGAAATGATGGTTTGTCATTCCCACAACTCCATCATTGCAATGGATTCAATGTTCTCAACTAATAAATATGGGGTAAGGTCATTGTTATCTCATTTCCAAGCATATTTGATATTTGGATATACTTGTTTATGTCATTCTCATTCTAACCATATTTTTGTGTACACATTTTCCTCAGTACCAATTATACACGCTTCTTGTTTTTGACGAGCAAGAGGCTAGGGGTTCCCGTTGGATACGCAATTTCATCCCGTAATAAAGTTGATGACATATATGTATGGCTTGCTGAAGTCTACGCAAGGGGGAAAAGGAAAAGGATGGATTGACATGTCAATGCATTCATTACAGATGATGCAGCTTACAAAATACAAGCTATAAGGTACAAATCTACTAACATTTTTGTATAAATTTAATGCACACAATTTACAACCCTAACAAAGTTCTTTGTGTGTTAGGGCTATATTCGGTTGTTGTGTTTTTTTTATGCATTTGGCATGTTCGCAGGGCTTAGCTAAAGAATATTTACATGTTTGTTTTTATTCATTTTGTGATACAATATTTACAGGCTTGGGTTGGTTTTTGTTTTTCTGCATTACTTATTGTCTAGGAAATTTTTATTTATAGATATATGAAGAAGGAGGTGGGGATGATTATGTTTCAGAGACTAGGTGACATCATGTGTGCCATCAACAACAATGGGCACATGAAATTTTTCCTCATCGACGAATTCATGGAGAAGTTCAAGGAGGAGACAATGTTTATGGAGTATTTCAGAAAGACGTGGCTACAAGAGGGACATATTGGTAAGTGTTAACTACTTCTTATGATTCTATTTGTAGCTATGTGTAGAGTTAACAATTTTTTGGCCATTTCTAATGGTTTTATTGTTTCCGCGTGCAACTATGTGGTAAAAAAAATTCCATAACTTCATCCATGCCAATCAAGATACAAATGCATCCATAGAATCATATCATTGTTTCTTGAAGACCCGATACTTGTGCGATCGAAGAAAAAAATGCACAAGGAGAATGGATTGGTTGTTGTACACATTGGTGTTTCGAGTTGAACCACATTATAAAAATAAGAGGAAGTTGCAAGTATCAATATTCTTGACAAATTACAAGAAGGAGAAGGAAATTTTGGCCACCACTGAGAGGGCCAAAGCAATACCTGATAGTGACTGTTGTGCAAACCATACCATTCTTAGGTCTTACATGGTTAGAAGTCAAATATCTAGGGACCGATGGTATTTGGTTCAGAGATTTGGCCCATATTTTCATGTTTGTGACTGTCCTTGGGCTACCCAAGGAAACACCTGCAAACATGTTTTGAAGGTGTTGCAACTTCAGAGGACACATGAGGGTAGTCCATCTACAAGGGATCCAAATTTCAGTGGTGAGGGTGGATTTTTTTGTTTCATTATTTCAACTATGTTGTATCATTGTTATCCTAAAAACAATTCATTGTACATTAATAAAAGTATTGTTGTCATTGTAGGTGACCCTGATGTTCATGTTGCAGAAGTAGTTGAATGCAATGCACCTGAAGAAGTTGCATCAGAGCAGCCCCACATTGTCATTGACAATACATATTTTATTATTACTAAATAGTGTTTGTTATGTCAACTATTTTGCAATTACTAATATAATTTTATTTTTTGTGGCAGTTGAGGGTGATGATAGAATACAAAAGACAACATAATACCTCAGCCCTGAGCAACATGATAGAAACCATGGGCATGCATTACAAGTGCTCAACCAATCGAAAGAGTTTTTGAAAGCATTGTTGGATGTGGTGCCAGACACTGATGAAAATATATTTTATTTTGGAGATTGTGTGCAACAATTTGAAAATATTTTACATGACTCTGGTTCGTTTCCATTTGAGTTCATTCCAGATTGTAGTGGAAATGACACTTCTACCACCCATTTGCGGCCATGGTTCAGTGCAAGTAGGAAACCTTGAAAGAGGAAGCAAAAGGAGGTCATGGTGGAGGATTTAAACAATGATGCTCATGACTATGAGGAGTACACATTTCCTGACACAACTTGTGGAAGAAAAATACTCAAGAAAACATGGAAATGGTCTGGTACAACAATCAGAGATAGTTGTGAAGCTATAACAGAGAGTTTGGGTGAGTATCACTGTTATGTGATTATAGGATGTATTCATTCGACTTCAAAACACTTAATTTTGTGTTTGATGAATCACAGGGATAACCCCCTCAACTGAAATTCAAGTTCCATGTCATCGGCTATCTTTTGGAACATTGAATGCATCTTGAAGGTATCTTTGTCTTTATGACCAATAATGCTTAATGTTGTTTTCTATGTGTTATGTGGTTTACACAGTCTGGTTTTAGTGTGTATATGAAAAATAATGCTTCATGTTGTTTTTGGTATGTTATGTGGTATACATAGTCTGGTTTTATTGTGTGTATGAAAAATAATGCTTAATGTTGTTTTGTGTGTTCTGGTTTTATTGGTTTATAATAAGTCTTGTGTTTATGTGTTTTTGATCTTGTATTTGATAATGGTGGTATCTGTTATTTTAGCTTATACAATGGAGGGGTGTGTAAAAGTCTTTTTGAATGTTGTTACAGGGGCATCTCATTTTTTTTTGTCAATTATTAAATATAAGCTCCAACTTATTGATGGTGGTATCCCTCTAGTTTCTGGAGAGGGCCATCTACATTATCCATGCATTAGTGCTTGGATTCATCTGTAAAATATGTGACTTTGAATTTAACAAATTATGCATGCAAGGGGCTTTAACATACATCCTTTCTCTGGATTTATTAAATTTGGTCTTTATTTGGTCCTACATAATCAAAAATTTTGATCTTCATATCAAAATCTGTAAGATCATTAGTGTTAACCCCATTGTATAGAGGCAATTTTATCTCTGAATTTTATGGCTATGACTCTCAAAGTTATGAGTATATGTCTACACATTCAGCCATGCCATTTATGCTTCACAAAACGAGCTCATAAGTTTGTCCATCAAATTCCATGTTTAATCTGGTATTAGTCTATTATGTAGCTTAAATTTCACTATTCAATGTCACCATAGACGAAATAAGTAAATATATCTCACAACATGGCTACAAATTTAGGTAATTGACACTTTCCCAGATTCAAGTAATTCAAAACATTACTAAAGGAAGAGAGGGAATTTAGAGAACTACCAACTGAGCAAAAACTAGACATGATATTGATATGCATATTTTTATCAACCTTATTATTATTAGACATACATTGTAGAGCTATAGCATGGGTTTTGAGGAAGTTGACGTAGTTCACTGCTTCATAAAGCATGGAAGTTGTATCCATTTTAATACCATCTAGAACTAGCCTTTGAAGTATTCTGATCCTCTCACTAATCTTCTCCCTCATCCGATGTGTTGTAATTATTTATGGGTTGCTTGAAATAGAGTTTAGTTGATGATGCAGGAGCATCAACTCTAGTGTGTATATAGGGATGGCAACATCAAATTTTGGTTTGCCAAGTTTGGTCATAGGTCTTTGAGGTCATTAGGTGTCATTTAGGTGTGTGTGTTAGTGTCTTGGCCTTTTCAAATTTAAATCGTACAATTTCCCTCCAAAAGTGCAAGTTAAGTCTTGAAGGCCAATTTTGGCTTGATTATGTAAGTTTGACTTAGTTAAGGGATTCTTAATGAGCTCTGCAGAGATATGTAAAACTCATGAAAGGGTGCGACTGAGGTACAAATGGGTGTCTTAGGTCCTCTCAAGGAGTTAGAAAATCACAATATAGAGTTGCTAAGTTGTTAAGAACTTGAAGTCTCTAGGCTAAGAAATTTAGTGTTAAGACTGAAAGGCTATTCATGTGAACAAAGGGTATAGGTGTCTTATTTGGTTAGGGCTTGATGGCAAGAGTTATAAATTGTAAAATGTAACTGAATTATTCATTCTACCCGGGTATGAATCAAATTGTAAGGTTTCAAGAAAAAGAAAAGGTGGAAAACTCAATTGGGTGACATTTCTTGCTTGAAAGTTGTGTTAAATCAGACTATGTGAGATTACTTGCATGATTTTGTGTTTGTTGTTGTACTTGGAAGAGATGCTTGATCTTGTAGAGGTGAGCATTCAGAGTTCTGTTCACACTGATTCTTGTGGGTAAAATATTTGGTGCATTCTTGAGCATTATTTCCCCTTGAGACTATGTGAAGATCTTATGCAAGGTAGTTGTTTGTAACTCTGTGTATATAATGACAAAGTGTAGTGCGAGTTTTGGTACTTGAAATCTTTATGTTGGCTCAGAGCATCGTAGCATGTTTATGGAATTAGTCTACTGACTTGAGACAAAGGGTTACATCAGGTAGTTAATCAAGGCTAGAAGTCCACAGACCACTGTAGCAACAATAGATGATCTATATCCTTGAGAGCATCATGTTATTATGTTTTGGCAAATAAAGTATATGAAGTTTGAAGTTGTGAGTTTGCATAAGAAAACTTGAAATAGACCTCGTGGGTTATGAGTGAACCTATGTTGTCTTGGATAGAACCCTACCGATTGTAGCAAAGTGCACATAGAGGAAAGGGTGTCAAGTTGAATGTTGAATCTTGATAAACAGTGCTCTAATCGACTGGATAAGGAAGAACATAGTAGAGTCCCTGGAGGGAGTTTGAAGGTCCTCGAACCTTTTTATGTTCAGAAGGAGATCAACCACTGAAGTTAATAGATATATCACTTGGAAGGAATATTTACTTGAAGATTGTAGAGCCCTTGTTTTCTAGTGAACAAGACAATGATCCTTACACCATTGCCAGATTTTGCAAGCCAATCAAGAGCCATTGGTAAGATAATCTCCTTCTGGAGTATTTTAAATGAATTTCTTAGTTTCGGTGGTAGGTTTTAGAGTTACAAATGGCAGTTGGCCATAGAATATAAAAACTAGGGCAGTCTAAAACCTAAAAGGAGTGACCCATTTTCAAAGGAAGTAATATTTCCCTATAGAGATTAGACTTGAACTAAAAAATTAGAGCTTAAAGGGTGCTCTAAAACATATATTTTGTTCCTAGATACCTATGACACAAAAAGATATGAAGGACTATATACTGCTATAGGGCTAGTTGAAGGTAAAGAGCCACAAGTAAGAAAAGTAGTTTTACAAGAGGAGCCTAGGAATCAAGAGATAAAATTTGGGGTGTATATCAAGTATGACTAAGAGGCTTGGAAAGTGAAGAGAGAAACTTGAGAGTGGTATTAGAAGTCTATACCCCTATATGGTACAAATACACATTGTCTTAAGAAGGAAAATGATAGTTTTGCTAAGAGAGATTAATATTGTAATTTTAGTGGTTTGAATCATTTTTTATAATCATTCTAACCATGTTTCAAGGTGTATGAGTAGGGTACCTGACAGAGGGAGTGATAAAAGAAGCTAAAACCCAAATTTGGATATTGAAGAAAGATGTCTAGTTAAAAAATCTTGAAGGGAAAAGTGAGAAAGATATAAGCCAACTAACTGTGGATGAAAAGTGTGTTATTGGAGGCTTGAAGTACATAAGGGGAAGAGTGTATGTAGGTGTTGGAAGTAGAGAAAGTTGATTAAAGAATTGGGAATTAATTAAGGTATTAAGGTTATGTCAATTGGGGTTAATGAAGCTAGTAATGAAAAGAAGAGATAGTTTGGAGTATAAGAAGATTGGATTGTATCTTGACCAAGGATCATTGTGATAAGTGAATAGACATTGATTATAGGGTGTGAAGTAGGATATAGACCTTGGAAAGTCATCTAAGGTAAAATTGGTAAAAACTTGCATGAATAAGTCATTTTAAGGCATCTAGTTAAGCTTGATGATTGCCACACTAAGAGTAAGGGGGAATTGGTTGTTTTAAACCTTCTGATGAGTGATTTTTTGGTTGTTTATGTTTCTTGCCTACATCATTAGTGGTATCAAAGCTTGGATTTTAGGTTATCCTTGATCATGGTTACAAGATGCCACATTGGATGAAGAAGTCAATAGAAGAAAGAGAAGAAGCTAGGTTAAAGCAAGTGCAAGAGAGGATAAGGGAACACGAGTAGAAGAGAAGAATAACAAGAATGATGGAAACAAAGAAAACATGCATAGAAAGAGAGTTGAAAGCTATTAGGCTTCATGAATCAAACTTGACAGATGGTGAAGAGGAAGAAGAACCAGTAGTAGAGATGGTTCAAGGAATGATAGAGTTGACGAGGTACAAGAAGAGAGAATAAAATGAGAGATAAATCAAAATGAAAGAGGAAAGGAGGAAGAAAAGAGAGACGTGGTTTCAACAGGGGATTACAGAATTGAAGCAAGAGGTAGCACAACTGATGGTGCTCATAGAAAGAGAGAAATAAGAACAAGGATCAAAAAATAGGTATGGTGATGAAGAAGAGAGTCCAAATGGCCAGTCAAAATGGTCTTGTAAAGAAGAGGCAAAGAAAGTTATTTAAGGACAAGAATAAGACAAAGAAGAAAGAAGATTGAGACAGATGGAAAAGAGAGAGTGGGTAAACAAGAAATTGAAGCGATTAAGGAGATGGTGCTAATGATAAGATAAAAGTGAAGAAGAAGCAATGATAGAAGAATTTTTGGCTTCTCTTGAGATGAGATGAACATGATGAAGAAAATTGCAGTATGAAGAGATAGTAGAAGCAGATTTCAAGAGAAGAACCAAGTGAAGTAATGGTAAGAAAGAGAGAAATTTTAAGGGACATACAAAGCCTCAAGTTTTTAAATCTAACAACATGTGTTTAGATGTGTGTTTTAGGTACAAATACATAAGCAGTGAGATAGAATATGCAAGGTGAAGGGTAAACAGACAATAAGGCAAGAACAAGAGAGAGAAAAGTGAAGCAAGTGAATGCATTTGTTTATGAGAGTTGGGATAAATTACAAGCATATATAACATCCTTGGAGCATGCTACTAAACACAATGGAATCATGTGGAAAAGAGTTGAAAATCAGTTCCAAGATAGATGAAAATCAACAACTAGCAGTCTCAAGGGAAGAAGATGAAAGAAGTAGGTTAAAGAGATAGAGAATCTAGAGACAAGAAGTAAGAGTGAAATAGTAAAGAAATAGGTATATTATGGAGAATATGCACTCAAGGAAGGAAAACAACAACAAGAAAAAGAGGAAGATATGATGATTATAAAATAAGATTATGAAGAAGAAGCCATCCTTAGTGAAGAAAAACTGAAGAATGAAAATCATATAGAGCTTAGGGATGAAACATTAAAGGATGAGGAAGCTGAACAAGAAGACCAAATTTGAGCAAGGATGAAGACACAACGAAATTTGAAAAAGAATAAGAAAAGAAAACAATGGAATTCCAATCCTTTCTTACCCTTGGAGTATGATGCATGAAGCATCAGCTCTAGGATATGTACAGGGATGGAAACAACAATTTTTTGGATTAGAAAGTGTGTCAGTGAGGTTATAAATGTCATTAGGTGAATATTTAAGTGTGTTAGTTGGATTCTAGGCCTTCCGAAATTTCAAATTACTCCTTTTCCCTCCAAAAGTGCAATTTGAGTCTTAGAGGCCTATTTTGGTTTGATTATGTAAGTTTGACTTAGTTAGGTGTTTTTAATGTGCTCTGGGAGCTTGAAATCTTGTCAAAGGGTGAGATGAGGTACAATTGAGTGTCCTAGGTCTTCTCAAGGAGTTAGAAGTCATAATTAGAGGCTAAGTTGTTGTCTTGAAGTATAAGTAAAAAAATCATTGTTATATAAAAGGATAACCATGAAAATAAGAGGAATAGATGTTTTTAATCGGTGGGAAATTGAATGAAAGACATATAAATGTGAAAATGTAACTAAATTCCTCATTCCATCCAAATGAGAATCAAAGTTTGTGAAGTTTGACGAAGTATTGAAGGAAAAACCGAGTCTGTGACAAAAAACTTTGCACATTTCTTAGAAGAAACATTGACCATTTCATGATTCCAATGGTGTCTTGATATTAGAACAAGACCTGAGAATATAACCAAATGAATTTCACTAGAGCATTATGGCACTCTTTCTACATTGGATTCCTGTAGGCCTAATGTATATATACACATGTCATAGGGAAAATATCCCTAAACGTTGAACATACATGACATGAAACACCCCTGAGATGGTTTTGGAAGGTACATAAGTGTACCTAAGTGCTATTGGACTATGAATCTAAAAAACAATGAGATTATAGGACCCTAGAAAAAATCAGGTAGTAACTTACTTCTAAGAATGCTTTTGAGCATATAATCCTAGAGATGATTTGATAAGGAGATACATGGGTTCACTAAGCATCTGTGTTTGAGCAATAAATGGATTTTTATAGTTAAGTCCATGTAAATAAATACCCATAAGAGGACATGAAAAGGATCAATTGGGACCCAAACCTAAAACATGGTATTAATAAATAAATCCAACCTAATTAATTATTTGAAGACTAGAGTCAGGTATGATGAAAAGATAATGGTTTGAAAGTTGTTACTCTCTGTATTCTAAGGAGTTGGGGTGAGTCAATCAAGACATTGAATTTCTCAAATATAACAATGAGAAAAAAGGCTCTTTACTGTACATTGAAAAATGATGAACCCAGGAACCACAAGGATGTACTGTGTCTAGACAAAATGGGGTTAACTCTAATGTATGAAAAAAAAAATCATGATTAGATTCCCTTGCTCCTACCCTTCAAAAACCTTGTTATGTTTTTTTGAAAATTTACATTGCACAAATTGCCCTTGGAGGAAAATAGAACTAAATCTGAGTTCTCCTAACCCTAATTGTGTTGCAAACATCTAGACTTGTAAAAACATAAAGTTTTATGTAGATCCCATAGAGATAGTGCTTAACCTAAAATATTGGGGTTTAAATCAATCCACAAATGAAGTTATAAGAAAAATAAAGTTCTCGGGCTTAACTGTAGATTACAATTAAGTTATTGCTAGGGCAAGGGTTTAGGAGCATTCAATCATTGAAGTTAGTCTCAAAACTTTCAAAAAATCTTGGTATGGATTACTTCTCGAGGATTTTAAAGGAATTTCTCAGTTTCAGTGGTAGGTTTTAGAGTTACAAATGACAGTTGGGCATGGAATACAAAAACCCAGTCTAAAACCTAAAAGGAGTGATCCATTTTCAAAGGAAGTAATTTTTCCCTATAGAGATCAGAATTGAAATTTCTTACCAAATGAAGTAGATATTAAAGGGTGCTCTAAAACATATGTTTTGTGTCTGGATACCTCTGATATAAGAAGATATGAAGGACAATATACTACTACAGGGCTAGTTGAAGCTAAGGAGCCATTAATAAGAAATTTAGTTTTATAAGAGGAACCTAGTGAATCAAGACATGACTCAGAGGCTTGTAAAGTGAAGAGAGAAACTTGATAGTGATATTAGAAGTCTATACCCCTATATGGTACCGATACACATTGTCTCAAGAAGGAAAATGATAGTTTTGCTAAGAGAGATTAGTATTGTAATTTTAGTGGTTTAAATCATTTTTGATAATCATTCTAACTGTGTTTTAAGGTGTGTGAGTAGGGTACTTGACAGAGGGAGTAAGAAAATAAGCTAAAATCGAAATTTGGATATTGAAGAAAGAGGTCTAGTTAAAAATCTTAAAGGGAAAAGTGAGAAAGGTATAAGCCAAGTAACTGTGGATGAAAAGTGAGTTATTGGAGGCTTGAAGTACGTATGGGGAAGAGTGTATGTAGGTGTTGGAAGCAAAGAAATGTGAGGAAGCATTGAGAATGAGTTAAAGGATTAAGGTTATGTCAATTGGGATTAAGGAAGCTAGTAATGAAAAGGAGAGATAGTTTGGAGTATAAGAAGAGTGGATTGTCTCTTAACCAAAGATCATTGTGATCAGTGGATATACATTGATTGCAGGGTGTGAAGTAGGATATAGACCTTAAAAAGTCATCTAAGGTAAAATTGGTGAAAATTTGCATGAATAAACCATTTTTAGGCATCTAGTTAAGCTTGATGATTCTCACATTGTAGAGTGAGGGGGAGTTGGTTGTTGAAAACATTCTGATGAGTGATTTGCTAGTTGTTTATGTTTCTTGCCTACATCAGTTGAGTGTAAATGGATGTATATTAGGTTTTAGACTGTAATGGTTTACAAAGAATTTATGGCTCATGTACATTTGTATCCTTAAAAATTAAGAGACATACACTTCATGTATGATTCCTACAACTTTTGAAGGTTTGATACAAACTATAAAGGTGTTATAAATTATCCAAAATGGAATTGATCTCCAAATAATGGGTTGAATTCTTTTCTCACCCGGTAAAAGAAATTTGTTTGTAAAAAATATCCAATTTACTTTCACAACTAGAAACTCCTTATACATGTCCATAATTGACCCTCAAAACCACCTTGTATTAACAATGTACACCAAATATTCTTAAAACAAAAGTTTTTAATCAATGGCCTTTCTTCTTCAAACATGAAAAATAAAGTTCTATATAGTCTTAAGGTTCGTAGCCCCCAATCATAGGTTTGTGTCTTAGAATATCCATAAATAATCTTTAAAGGAATCTCCTTGACCTATTGCAAGCCTTCAATGACTAAAATGACTTCACAAAGGGCAGTTCAATGTCAATCTATGTCAAATTCTTACAAGAATACAATCTTACAATCATAACAGTCCTTTAAAGTGGATTTTCAACTACAATAAAGCATTTTTCAAATCAAATGTTGTATAAAAATTCTTGAAGTAGACTCCAAGTAACTCCTACAAGTGCACATAAGTAAAAAAACTCGGTCATTCTTAAAGAAAAGACGTCAAACTCAAAATTCTTGATGAAAAGGACAATATCACCATGTAAAAACAAAATTTCCTTCTTTTTGATGTACTTTCTTACAATGTTCCTTCTTCTCCTTAACTTCCTTCCTCTGAGCCCCCAAAAGAATGAATACAACGAACTCCCCATTCGAGCTTTATCCGTTTCTCTTTTTCATTTCAAAAAACCCTAACTAACTTTTCTTGTAATAAGCATATTGGATTTTCATAAGCAATCTTGATTAATATACATTTACCCCAAACCTTATCTTTTTAATGCAATTATCAATACAAGTAGAAATAAAAGGATTTATTATTTTCGAAGCTTCAAATGATTGTTTGTGTAATTTTATTAAATGTACTTATGTGTTTATAATTATATTAGATTAAAATTATAATAATTTTGGTGTGTAAAGTGAAACAAATGAGTTAGAAAATATACCAAATAAAGATCACGTATAACATGGAACTTGGAACAAGATTAAATTGTGTTAAAAAACATAACTAATTAAGCTTATGTGTCATGGGGAATGAAGTTTTTTTTTATGTAAAGGTTTTATTCTATTTACTTGTAATCATATCTGCAACTGAATTAGTTTCAAGGCTTTGATTTGTAATGAATGATTGTATTGTATAAAAACAAATTATCCAAAATCTATTTATTTTGAAAAACAAACAAAATAAATTCTACATTCTCCATCAAAATTTAATGGATAACATTATCAATATACATGCCTGTCTCTTTAGAGGTTTCGACACTTAAATAAGACAAAAACCTTTCAAAATTGTTATAATTGGAACACCTAAATTTGGAGGATATTTCAACTATATCGTTAAGCATTTAGAGTTGTATATGTGTACCTTATATCTCCATCAAAACACACATAACCTATTATAGGATTTGTGTACATATGATCTATGTGTGTATGACCAAAGATGTATTGTTGAAAATTCGAGCGGACATGATTATTAGTGG
Source organism: Taxus chinensis (assembly GCA_019776745.2). NCBI lineage: Eukaryota > Viridiplantae > Streptophyta > Pinopsida > Cupressales > Taxaceae > Taxus > Taxus chinensis. The sequence continues at coordinate 162,759 of JAHRHJ020003296.1, forward strand.
TTTGATGTGTGGCTTATTATATCATCTTAGTTATGTGCACTACCAAACAATCTAGCAAGGCCAAAATAACTAGACTAACACCACATAGTATATTTAACAATGCTTATGAATTAACAATAGTAACATCACGATCTTAGCTTATTGGAATACTTGAAAGAACTAACATGATATAAATCAATCTTAGCTAAAACATGCCTACTTAGTATGAATTTCTAACTAACATGGACCTATGGAGATCACTAGAAAATCAAATTGGGTTGTTGCTACTCCACAATGGTGAGAGGACCTCTCCAACAATGGCTACAAGGCCATATTGGATATCCCTCTACTAACCAACATGAAAATTGGATGCAAACATTGAGCAAGCTAATCCTAGAAGGAAGTGATGACTCTTATCATATGTTTTATATGATTAATGTCATTCAAAACTTGTTGTAAAATTGGAAGGTGGTATTTAGTCCTTTTATAGTTTTCTATTTGGGGAAAACTTGTATCTTGGTGCACATGGGACTAAAAGTACAAAGTAGATTAAGGATTGCTAATCATGATTAGTGAATTAACACATGATTAGTATGTGAGGAGCCTTAATTAACCACTTAGGGTCAATTAAGAGGCTAGGATAAGCTTTTAAAGCCTTTTGAGATGTCTTGGAGGGAAATGGGGTGATTTTGAATGGTTGGAAGAGGGGTTTTCGCCAATAATAGGGTTTATTGGGAAAAACAAGGGTAAATAGGCTTAATTAGCTAATAAATGCTAATTATTACTCAAAAGAGGATTATAAACGATTTGTCATCAATTGGCATCCTCAGAATGTGATAGAGGTTAATTAATGAACAAAGCGTTGTTAATTAACCAAAATGGTAAGAATGAGGGTAATTAGTGTGCTTTTAGCAATAAAATTGCGTAAGCGGAATTTATGTGTCTACATTTTCGCTTGTTTGAGGTGAAGTAAGTGAATTCACTTAAAATATAGTAGAAAAGCATTAACAAGTAAATTTTTGAAGAAAAATGAGTAGAATTAAGGATGCCCCCTCGAGGGTCGATGAGGTGATAGAAGAAGTCAATCAACGATCGAAAACTGGATCAAAACGGATAGAAGAAATAGGATAGGTATACAAAGGATTTGTATTGGCCCCAGTGTTGTGGAAGAAAAATGAATAATGATAAGACATGACAATAAAGAATATATGACTAGCTTTTGGATCCAAGATTTCAAAAAATAACTCTTGTTTCATCATATTACTCGTGATCTACATCATCGACCCTTATTAAAATATTAAAAGTGTAAAATAACTTGAAAAACTATATTAATAACATTTGTTCATTGCTAAAAATGCATAACTCCATGTGACATACATAATGCAATGCTATACAAGAAAGTAAACTAGCTAACCTAACAGAGAAACAAGCACAATCACATACACTCAAATAAACAATGTTCAAGACAATTTCACCAATGTTTTTGTTATCAAACTTCAATTCTCGAATGTTCTTGTTTTAACGAAAAGGGTTAAAAATAGTGCCCTAAGCAAGGATACATGCAAGGGTAATAAAAAAGGACACAAGTAGTCCCATGAAAAATCATTTGTGCACTATGACACAGTCTCTGACAACTCATTGTTGCACGGGAGTATTGACATAGTAAGTCAACTTTATTAATAGAGGTAGATCACAATGATCCACGAGTTGTTTGAGAAAAAAATAAGCAAGAACCTAAGAAAGATGTTTTTGTAGGACAAATTTCGATGTTCGAGGACAAAGCATTTGATATAGGCTTTAGCTGCATGCATGCCATTTACCAATTTTTGAATTTTTACATTTTTTTGGATTTTTACCAATTTTTTTGATTTTTTAATTTTTTTTTTGGTTTTTTGAATTTTATAGAAGAAAATAATGTAGAAAATTAAAATAAGTCATACGATAGTGTTAAAAATCACCATAAGGAAACATATGCCCCAGGTAGCAGAAAGGGTCACCGGGAAGCAAAAATATGCCCCAACGTAGCAAAAGTGAGCCAAAAATGATTATTTATTAAAAATAACCATCACAGTGAGTGTTTAAAGACTCTAAAAGAAACGTGGCGATCACATCACCATCTACGACCATCATGGCGAGTGAAAACATTTCGGGGGAGGGAGAAAAGCTATAAATACCTAGTTGGGGGGGAATTCATCGCGACCAATTCATTTGCACTCCTCTCTTGTTGAAATTTTTAAAGAGAGAGATTTGAAATTGAGAGTTATGACACGGATTTAGAGACATGTGCATCATGTAGAAAAATTTTGAGAGTTCAGGAGGCCTTTCCATGACCCTACACCGGTATGTAGATTTAAATTTTTGTCATTTTAGGTCATTTAATGCACTTAGTAGCTAGGAGAAAATCACAATTTTATGCACGCATGAGCCCTTGGAAAATAAATGATATGACGTATGATGTATGGATGTGATGATAGATGATATGGCATATGATGTATAGATGTGACGATAGATGATATGATGATGAAATGATAACAAAATGTACAAGCAAACAACAAGCACAAGTTAAACAAATCTAATCAAAGTAACACAACTATCTACAAGTATGCAAGATAAAATGAATTCAATGTAATGCACCACAAATTTAAGTAACACTCAATCTAAGAAAGTAAATGAATCTAATTTAAAGCACTCAAGATGAAAAATTAATGCAACTAAAACTATATAAACCAACAACTAAAAGTAAGCAAACTACTACTTTGTTTTTACGAGACAATTTTGAAACGTGTTTTTACTATTTTTTGGTTTTATCTCAAGACATTGTTCTATTGTTTTTGAGTTTTCTATGAGACATTAATTTTTTTTGGTATTTTCAAAAATTTATACAAATGTTTTATAATTTTTTTTCCAAGTGCTATGTGTAATGAAACAAAAAAAGCGTGGATGCCCCCAACATTAGATGGGATGTACAAGGGAAGAATTCTGCACATATATGCAAGAAGGGGAAGATACAACATTGCCCCCCAGTGTGAGATGGGAATATACAAAGGCCAACTCTTTGAATTCAAAAGTAGGTGTTAATGCAAAATTATAACACCCCCCGAATGGCCTGATTTTGAATGGGGCATCCGGTGTAACTTGTTTAACATGAGACCATCTCCCAAACTGCGGGTCTTGTGAACTTGAGATGGTCCTCTGGAGAAGGAAAAATTCCTCTACCTAATCCTAATGCTAAACTACTCCTAATGCAGAAAAAAATGCCTAACTACAACTATCCTAACAATGCCAAGGAGACAAGGAGAGAGAAAGTGCGTGAAATGGAAAATCCTACACTAACGAGGTGATAACATAAAGAAAAGGGGTGAGATACTCTATTAAGGGAGGATGAAACATGGAATGTAGTGGTTGAGGGAGGTCAGACAAATGTGACACAAACCCAAATCCTATTCCACCATCAAAATTCCATAGAAAAAAACATCATGAACTTGAAAGTGAAAGAACATGCAAAAAATACAACAATAGTAATGGAGAGGCAAGAAAATATAATAAAAATGAGCTAGGGTTGAAGAACACTACAAAACACAATTTTTATTGCTTCAAAGTATGCACAGACCATTACATTTGATGCACAAAGGCACAATTACAATGCTAGGCCCAAGAGAAGGCTCACAACTCAAATGGAGTTGAGGAAAAATTTTGCAAGAGTTTCCCCAACTCCTAGAATGTATCCCTTAAAAATGAGGGGTTCGAGTTATTTTATAGACAGTTTTCACCCACCCTCATTAAAGAGGTATGGGCACCCATAAAAATTTGCTTCCCAAGGATGCTTCTGTCAGATGAAGACATGGGTGCCATACCACATTAAATCTAGTTATTGAGTTGTCATTCATTCACCTACCCTCATCTGGATTAGGACTCATGAGCCACCCAACCATGTGACCCATCCAAACTCTAGGCATCCAACTTCTAGGCGTCTAACTTCTAGCCGTCCAACCTACAACCGTTCAACCTACAACCATCCAACCTGTAGTTGTCCAACCTGCAGCCATCCAACCTGCAGCCATCCAACCTCTAGGCATCCAACCCCCAACCATCCAACCTATAGCCATCCAACCTATAACCATCCAACCTGTAGCCATCTAACCTCTAGGTGTCCAACCCCTAACTATCCAACCTGTAGCCATCCAACCTCTAGGCGTCTAACCCCCAGCCGTGTAACTTGCAGCCATCCAACCTCTAGGCATCTAACCCCCAGGCGTCTAACCTACGACCATCCAACTTGTAGTCATCCAACCTGTAACTATCCAATCTCTACTCGACACACTTGTCCATACCAACCAACCAGATTGACCTGTCCAACCACGAGATTCGCCACGGCGAGCTAAAGACCAAATCGACCGAGCCAAAACACATACTTCCTTTCTCTTCCAATGGGGTTGAACTTTGACGGTTGTCCACATGTCCAAGAATTATGAATGGCTAAGTCCATTTATGATGATTTATCTAAATTAACCTGGGGGGTAAATTTGGGATAACAGTAGGGTTAGCTAGATCAAGGCCAAGAGGGATAGGTTCAAAAGGAACTCAGATGCAAACAAAACTAACTTTGGACAAAGCTATCATAATCCTAGACCTGAAATGCTTGTGAACACCCTCTAATGGCTTCAGAACCTGATTTTCACCAAAGGACCTATTCAAAGTTCCACCATTGCATGGTTTTCACTGTTGAACGTATTTTTTTTTCAACATAAGTTTACCAAGGTACTTTTTCTATTTATATATATATTTTGTTTATTTTATGATATTTTAGGGACCTCACACTTTAGCATAGAAATAATTAAGATGCATTGAGTTCGTGGGTTCCTGAAGTTCCTCACCATCTAAGTAAACTATCTTGTAGGCTCCCGAACCAAAATTAACAACCACAACATATGGCCCTAACCAATTAGGCTCAAAATTTCCTTTCTTTTCCCATTCCTTAGTGGTGTTGAACTGATTTTCTTTTAGTACCAAGTCTCCTACCACAAATTGACGAGGTATCACTCTTTTGTTGTAACTTTACCACACTCAATCCTGATACACTTTAAGGTGATCGAGAGCATGAAGTCGTTTCTCGTTTAATAGCTCTAGCTCTACTAGCCGAGCTATTATGTATTCCTCCTCTTCATTTAGGTAATCTCTCAACTCTATACACAAAGAGGGGATCTCGATCTCTAGGGGTAGGAAGGATTTTTTACCGAATGCTAAGGAGTATGGAGTGACACCTGTAGGAGAACAGATATATGTTCTCTATGCCTAGAGGGTAGGGTGAATTTGTAAATTCTAGTCACGGCCTATTTTACACACCATCTTCTCCATAATGCGGATAAGGGTTTTATTGGAAGCCTCGGTTTTCCCATTACCTTGAGGGTAATAGGGGGTTGAAAATTTGAGAGAGATTTGAAAATGTTTACACTATGTTTTCACAGTTTTGTTTTTAAAGGACCCACCATTATCAACTATAATGGTAGAGGTGATGATGTATTGGTAGATGATGTGGTTCATTATAAAATTTGATATATTCGTACCTTTAACATAGGTAAGAGGATCTACCTCAACCCACTTTGTGAAGCATTCGATGGCGGTGATAATGAAAACATGGCCATCAAAAGATTTATGGTGAAGCTTACCAATAAGATCAAGTTCCCACTTTGAGAAAGGCCAAGGTGTCATGATAGGCTATAATGATTGTGTTGGCACATGTATCAAATTACCATACTTTTGACAGTCTAAATATTTATTCACATATTTACAGTAATCATTTTCCATGGTAGGCCAATAATATCCTACTCTAAGTATCTTCTTTTCTAAGATGATCCCATTTATATGGGCCCCACAGATTACTTCGCACACCTCCTTAATTGCTAGGATGGATTCGTTCGAGTTGAAAAAATGTAATAGATTCCCATCATAGCCTCAATGGTAGAGAGTTCGACCAAGTAGGGTATAATGGCTATGCGCTAGATGAGGGTTCTTTTATTAGTATGTGTAATGTTTTTGGGAAAGGTTCCATTGTAAAGGTAGTCAAAGATGTCACTATACCAAGGTGAAAAGGGACAAACAACCTCACATACCAAATAGGACTCTGACATGTCATATGCTGGTGCTCACAGATGTTCAACAAATAATGGCATATCTTTGTTCCCAGGGGGAATGCTCAACATAGAGCCAACTGTGGCCATGGAAACTACTGCTATGTTTTGTCCTCTTGGGATTTGTTGAAAGGTAATTTGCTTAAATAACTCCTTTAAAGAATCAACGATTCTTTTGTAAGGAAGAAGTTTCTCATCTTTTACTTTATATTCTTATGTCACCTATTTTATAATCAACATAGAATCACCTATTACATTCACATATGAGAATCTAATGTCCCATTTAATAGCCAGTTTCATCCTTGCAATACGGGCCTCATACTCTATTATATTGTTAATACATGGGAACCCCATTCGGAATTCCTTAGGGATCAAATATCTTGAAGGAGTGATCAACACAACTCCAACACTTGAACCATGAAAGGTAAAGGATCCATCAAAGTATAGTTGTCATATAATAGATTCCTCAAGGTATAACGTAGACGTATTTGGAAGTTCTAGACTCAAAGGTTCATTATCTGGAAGAGGGGCTTCATCTAGTTGATCTACTAAAACTTTTCCTTTCACTGATTTCTGGTGCACATAGGGTAAGTGCACCAAGTTGGGGGACAATTAAGTGGACATCAAATCTTGAATTTTACATTAAAAACAGCAAAACATCAAATTTAGTCTTCCGCGGACTTGAACCATGCCGAAAAGTAAAAAACTATGTCATAAAAATGGTACCATTGCGTAGGGGAGACTATTAGCTTTGTAGAAATACTGATTTTAAAGTGAATAGAAGAGGATAAATATCATTTTATAATTTTTTACTAATAGTAGGTCTTTAAGACACTTTTTCCTGTGAATGTTTATGTCTACGTTTAAGACTGCAAAATTTGTTTCACTTGTCAAAATGTGATAAAACTTATACCATCCCAACCGTGGTGAAATTATATACATGTTAAAAAAAAAATTTATTTGATTTCAATATTTTTTGATGAAGTTATGGCGGGCAAACGGAAAGTGCTCTGTTTTCATACCACTTTCACAGAAAAAATCATAAAAAATAAAATATTACTCAAAAAAATACAAAATAAAATCCATCCCAAGATAGATAGTGGCATATAACTTCTCACCAAAGGAAAAAAATATATATCAATTTTTGGTCTTCCAAATTGTGGGCAAACGGACTATAATCTTATCGGCGTTTTTAAAAAAAAATACCAAGTCATTGAATTTTGAGTTTAATTCTATAGACTAATCTTGTCCACTTGTTACAAAAAATAAGGATTTTAGAAACTAGATTCCTGGATTGCTACAATTATAATTAATATATTTTGTCTAATTTGATGGTTATGTATGTAATAATCCTACAGTCGATATTTATGTTGTTATTTGCATATGAGGTTCCACGGATTGACCCTATATGTGTCCATCAACTTTCCTTGCACTACCCAGCCCTTGAAGTCATTTGTTGACATGTGGATGAGTTGTGTACCTCTTTTTAAGAGGACTGTTCCAGTGGTTCAAGTTTTGTGAAGAAGCGTGTGTTTAACATAGAAGTTTTTTAGTGAGATGGAACATGTTTATATATAAAATGATGAATGTTGTGATGTTTTTCATACAGAAGTCATTCCAAAAGATGTTGAGGAAGGTGAACGGAAGATTGAGACTACACAAATAGGATACTTTCATGAACTGTAAAAACGGGGAGAAGAAACTAGGTGGGTTCCATCAATGAATGAGAGATTGTTGACATGTATCAATATAGGTGGTGTCATTGTGTAAAATCTAATATTAATGATAAAGTATGATGTGGAAGTGACCAAGAAAAGAATTTCTGCCATGATTATGGCATGAAGATTTAGGTGGTTTTCGGATTGCATGAGTTTGATTGAGTTTTTGTGAAGTTGGCTTGGTCTTACAAGCCAACCCAAATTAGGGACGTAGCTAGCCTAGGTAATGGATAAGGTGAGTAAATTTTTCATTAGTGAATTGAGGAGAATGATTAGGAAAAATTGGAAACATTTTAGGAGAGTGTGGAGACACACGAGGTTCAAAATTGTAGGTATAGGTTGAAGAGATTGTTTTAGGTACGATCTAGACCTAGTTTAGATGTTTGAAGGCCAAATTAAGCATGAGATGAGGTTATAAAGAATATGAGATCATGGAGGGAAGGAATTTAGGTGAGTGATTACATGATGTTTCAAGTTTTTCATAGCCTTAGAGTTTATTTACGATATATGTTGTTTAGGGCTCTCTACTATGACATACTTAAACCAAGTACAACCTAAGGCTAGGTCCTGCAAAATGAGATTATATATGCCTTGCAGCTGAAGACATATTTTATCTAATTATATTGGATGTTGTGGTATAGAGGTCCAAGCGGTGTGAGAGAAAAATTTCAATTTATTATGAAGATAGATAAATTTGCAAGTTATGATGTTTTAGGAAAAATAGGGTACTGAGAGAGTGTTGTTTCTATTCTCGAAGAACATATTATGCTCTTTGGGATGATGTGATTGCATGGGACTTTTTTCCTCAAGGAGTTTTTCCAATTAATAAGATAATTTCACCAAAAAATAATGAGGGTTAATTTCAATTTAATGTTTTTATGAACGACTGTTAAGAAGTACAAACTACTTTTATGAGTTTTGGAAACCCTAGCTCAAAAAAGAAAGTAGAAGAAATATCTGTGGCCCCAGAATTTATTCCTTTAGTATGATGAGATTATAGGTTATAATAACTCTTCCCTATTTCAAGAAAGGTTGTGTATGTGATAGATCATGTCGGATGGTGGTGGACCACCACTCCAAATAGGGAATTTTTTTGAAGATGTTTCATTTGAGGCAAACATTGTCCAAAGAAGTATGAAAAAATTAACATGTTTATCTGGAGATTTTTACTAAATTTCCATGATATTTAGATCATGGGTGATTTACTAGAGGGAAAATTTCTCCCATATTTATGAAGACTAGTCTGAAGCCGTAAATAAAAAGGAAAGTTTGAGGCCATTTCAGAGAATGACCTGGTTTTTTTTAAAGGCCATCCATTCGAGGTTTAGAAGGAAATGTAGGATGTTAGGAAAATTCTATCATATAATTTCCAATTATATATTGGTTTATCTCTTGAGATTATTATTGATAGGTGAACCATCTTAGTTTGTGAATAATAAGGTTGTTTATTTGTAACCTGATTACTTAGGCTAGAAGGACAACGGGATGGAGGTAAATAGAGCCCACATTTGGATTATTGATATTTCTATCCATTTAGTGAGTGAAGAGGGATGAATTTTTTCCCTTGAAGTCATTTGGGATTTAAGTAAACAATGGTGAAAACCGTGAGTTTCCAACATGCTTTAGTTAGATTAGTGTGGTGAATAGGAAAAGTAAGTGTGGTTTTTTCATGGATGGATGTTTCAGAGGTTCTTAGCAAGCATTTATGTGGTATTAAATCAATGGATTTACCATTAGTGGTAAATGTCATATTCTATGTGTTATGGTGTGGTCCTGGAGCATGTGGGTGAAGCACTGGTTCTTTAAGCAGTTGTTTGTGAAGGAAATGGTCCTTCTTTAGTATATGAAGATTTTATTGGTTCAAGTTAATGTTAGACCAGGGATGATGCTTTAATGTTCATATTGACATGTTTTAGTATTTTGATGGCTGAAAAATCATGGTGATGAGTCTGGAGGGTCTTTGGTGAACCAGGTGTGGGTTTTGAGCAATTTTGGGGCTGTTCAGAGTCTTAGAGCATGGGCCTACCTTAAATGGGTGCCATATTATGGGTGTTAGGAAATGTTAGTGTACTTTTTTCACAATTGTATTGCAATATATGTGGCTAATAATTACTTTTCTTAGGTGTTTTTTTTAGTTGAGAAGGGTATTCTTATAAAGAAAGGTTTGTTTAAAAAATTTGAACAGTCTTAAAGGGAAAATGTGTGAGTATTGAGATATTGAAGGGGCTTCAAGTAACGAAAATAGAGATAAGGAAGTTTTTAAATGTTTAAGGAGTGTTATAGATCATGTAGTCAAGGATTGAGGTCAAATCCGATCGTGGAAATTCAAGTTGCAGTGAATTAGGAGAAAGAGGATTTGAAGAGGGTTGAAGGTGTGAGGATATGAAGTTGTGATCTCCATTAGTTGTGGAAGAAAAAGTACATAAATATTTCTTCTATAATTTTTTTGAGTTGTGCTTGATTCATATATGGGGTGTATCTTCCTTTTGGAGTGTGCTTCAATAAATTGGGGGAGGTTGGTTCTCTTTATGAGGGTTAATGCTCTACTAAACTAGGTTGTTGTTGGTCCTTGTGACAGTGGTGCTAACTAAATATCTTGGATTTATGTAGATAAGCATGTTTTCAGTGGGGTTTCTGTCCCCTTGATGGTTTTCCAGTTTAAATTTGGTCGTCTTGTTTACTCTCTTGTTCTTCTCTTGGGCATGTTGATTCAATGCTTAAGTAAACAAACATATGGTTATTTGGTTGATTGAAAAAACATAATGTGAATGATGATGGAAATGGAATAAATTTTAATGGACTGATTCACCCCCTTTAGTCCCTTGTGCTTACAAACAGGATTGTCTTTTATAATTTTTGGGGTTCAAAGACATTCAAGACGCCATGAGGTATTTGAGGATTTTTATGTGTAATGTCGTCAAAACCCCACAAGTGTATTTGGTCATTGTGGGGCAAGGCATGCCCAACCACATCAATTTAATTCTAATAATTTTGGAGTTGTAATGGATGCCAAAACATATGAGTGTATTTAGGATTCTGAGGTGTGCTGTGAAGACATGCCAAACTTTTACCCCCTTCTTGATCAAAATTTTCTCATATAAAAGCATGGAAAAGTTTCACCCATCGTAAGTCAATGTTTTCTTGTTGCAAAGGCATCGTAATTTATCCCTATAATAATTGATTTTTAATTATAAATTACACCCTGAATTCCCACCTAATGTAAAACAAAGTTTTCTAGTGCAAACACATCAAAAAAAATTCATATGTGAGGTAGATAGAAATAGCTTTATAGTACGAAAACATGCTAGAAGGCCCACCTAGTCAAATTCACTCGTGTTGATTTTTTCTCCTCTCTCTCTCTCTACCCACAGATGAAAATTTGGAATAGTAAAACTGACATGAAATATGTTCTGTTTATTATCTCCTTTTTTATTGAAAAATTTGGAATACAAATTATACATCCCTTGTCTCTGAAAACTAGAAGAAACATGTATAAAGTATGAATCTCAAAAAATTTGAAAAATTTTAAATAAAATTTTACATTTTCACACATGTTCGTGAATTCACTAAAGGTTTCATGACAATAATTTGCTAGATTAGGTTTTCAAAATTTTGTACCTGATAGTTTACCATGAAAATACACCACGAACCCAAAATGCTCTCAACATAGTATATGTCAAAATTTATAATATTGGCACTTTTGATAATTTATTACAAATTATAGTGACCTTCAAAAATCATGAAGCTCATTGTCTAGTGTTCATAATTATTGCATGTTACGAGAAGAACATAAGAATGTCCCACATTAGTGCATTAGAAAATTTCCCAGTCTAAAATAAGTCACAACGTTCCAGCTTGAGACCAAGTGCCTTTTAACGTGGAAAAGTATTTCCAAAAACCACACCAAGGTAAATAAGGGGGATTTATAATGAAAAAGCAACATAAAAATCATGTGAGTGTAAGGAAGAGAAAAGTAGTTGAGAAAATAGGAAAAATGGAAGAAAAAAAGCACTAAAAAAGGTCATTATGAGGATTTTTAATGACAAAAGCAACACCAAATTCACACTAGTCCCATCAGACGTCTAAGTAGAAAAGAACTACGTTTCAATTGTAGTGTGTGAAAAGTTTCACTTTTTAAATCATCTCATTTTTTCTCACTAAGTTCTGTGTTTGGACTTTCATGTGCACAAGAAAACCTAAAAACCTTGATAGAGTTTTGCTAGAATTTTCAGCTGTAGAAGAAAGCCAAATTCTGCATTAGTGTATTATAACTGTGGGGGTGTTTAAGTATTATATGTTAATAGGTTTTCTTTAGGTATCCTCCCTCATCTAGGTATAAATGTTGGGTTTCAATAATGTAGATATTGGAATTTTTATAAAGAAAAATGTAACCTGTTTTGAATCGTCATTATCATTACATAATATCCATTGTAATTGAATATTGTAATTAGTTGATCATCATATTTTAAGGAATTGGGTATCATGAAAATTATTCAGATCATATGTTTAGAAAACATGTACTTAATTTGAACACCAATAATATTCCAATTAAACACTAGATTTTATCAATGAAAGTGAACTCTTAAACCTTTCACTAGATAATTAATACTCATGGTCATTAGGGGGGGAGATAACCTACATGAATTTTAAGCATATTTTATATGAAACTAATGTACTAATAGTTAAAAATTGAATATGTTGTATATGAAACTTAATTAATATAACTACACTTTTGTGTTCTTTGAAGTAGTAGTGTTTTTGGATCTATTATCTATATCTCAATTTGTTGATGTTGTAAATTTTTCTTGAATGATCAAGAATTGGAAAATTGGATGTAGTTACGATTTATTACTTTGATTGCAATTGTATAGAAATCACCCCTTACCATTTCCTTTCCTCATTACATAAATGTTGGGTTTTTATTTCTCCGTAAGCATGTGCTAATTTGACTGAATATTGGATCCTTAACTTGTACCTATTGTGGGATAATAAAAACATAAATTTACATATGGGGATGAGTTGTACAACACTAAAGGAAAGAAGGTCCTACTATGCCTCCTTCGATGGAGGGAAATGTGTGTTGTTTGTTGAGTCTCTCCACATCTTGTAAGTATTAATAATCACTTTGCTGTCGCTGCTAGTTAAGATAAATGTCCTGCTCCAATATTATTCCCAAGAAAAATTTATTATTTTTGGTTGATTGTGTTGTAAAATGTGGGAATACATTAGTTATAGTTGTGGTTGTTCTTACTACTAATTAATTATGGTGTAATGTATGTAAATTTATCTATAAAATTATTTTCAGGGTTTTTGGTTGTGAATTTTGTTAATGAAATTTGTGGGCATTATAAGGTCATCATCAAATAAGCCAAGATACACTTTAGTGTGAGATGGATCTAGTGTTTCTGTACTAGATATCTCTGCATATATTATGGAGAGGTTCTAGTTTGAGGAACGTTTTATAAGATCGTTGTGGACTATGCAAAATAGTTTCAATGAAGTTATTCATAAGGGGAGCTCATGAATGTTCATATATCATGATATGGATATACTATTGGGCTTTTAAATAGATGCATATTGATTATGATAAGTCCCTTTTTGACCCCCAGGGTACACACCATAAAATTGGGTGATTGCGGAGTGACATGCATGGTGGGATATAGTTCTTTCGGTACACTAATTTTTGTCAGGTAAGACACCTGTAAAAGTTACTAGTGGAATTGAGATTATATTATTATGAAGATAAAAAAGGAATCTCAAGGAGGCAATTAAGGAATCAGTATTACCAAGTGAAACATTTTGGATTAATCTTCAATCCCATTCTATTAATACTAGTGACCTCTAACAATTTTATTTATTTGTAGAAATAAATGCATACATTATTCTAACATAAGCAGTGTATTAAAATTTTGATATAACATCTCATAGGGAGTTACGCCGTGATATATGCATATGTAAAAAATAAATCATCTAGTCATATAATGTACCAAAATGATTAGATAGAAAAATTTGATGTTAGAGATAACCATGTTTATGGGAATATTTTTACTTACTAGGTTTCACACAAGGTGTTTAACCAAGGGTTAATGTTACACACAGTTGAGAACAAAATGTTGTGCAAGGCACATTTACTTAGTACCTGTGCATGCAAGCTTTGCAGCTTATGTTTTTTGGTAATTTTTTCACCAACATTGTAGTGTAACGGTGATAGTTTTCAATTGTTTTTTTTAGTAGATATGGGTGTGACAGGAGGTAACCTACCACACATACTGGAATATTTACAAATTGTTGGAGAATATTTTTTTTAATGAATAAGTGTGGTTATATTAATATCAATAGTCTCTTCTTATAAACTCATGAAAATACTATAAAACATGAGAAAACCTAATTTTAAAGCATTAGATCCTCCTGGAATAAACACGTAAGAAATAGTTGTAATAGTTTATTGTGTGCTTAGATTTGTTAATTTGGTCACTGCATTAGCTATAATCAACCAATTGTATAGGTAACATTATTTGTGGAACAAAAATATAGTTATACTTTAAAAAATCTGGACGATGACTATATTTACATTCCTTGAAGGTGATCTTATTGTACTAAATTTGGTATCAACCATGAGTAATAATTGATTTATAAATCTTTATAAATTTATTTGATCAATACACAGAGGAAAAGTCAAGGAACTTCCTCGATCATACCCACCGTCTTATTCCCCTAGATGATAACGATTCTCCACATCAAGTTCTTTGAAATCAATGCACATATATTAACCTTTTAAAACTTTCCAATACCTCAAAATTGATTCCTTACACTAGGTTTTGTGGATAATTTCAGCCCCCTAGCATCAGCCTATTCTTGTGTTGTTTCTAGCTAGCTGTGTCGATAGTGTGGCAGTGCCTATAAGGAAATCACCTAGGCCTGTAGCCTATCCACCTATCCCCTATCATCAACCTGTGACTGTGTTACTACTAGTTGTTGTTACCCATTTAACCTACCTTGAAGAAAATATGTCAGAATTTTTTTTTAGAAATCCTTTGTACAATGAATTTCTCCAAGGCCCAAAATCTGAAATTTTGGATCTTTGGACTTTAGATATTTTCATCTTTCTAAGTTTTATTGCTTGGATTTGGGGTTTCTTTTTTTAACTCTCTGAAGTCTGAAACCCCAAAATTCCAAAATTTCAGACTTTCGGGATTTCAAGTTTCAGAACTTTTGGCCCCAATTTGTTTAAATCCCTTTAGGACTTCCGAAGTCCAAAATTCTGAAAGTCCAAAAAATTAGACTTTCAAGATTTCAGGTTTTGGAATTCTCTGAGTCGTTTTTAGGATTTTTACTTTCGTACTTCCGAAGTCTGAAAGTCCAAAGTTTCAAAATTTCAAGTTTTGGAAAATTTCTTTGCCAATTCACTTTTTCGTCTCCTAATATCCGAAGTTTGAAACCCCAAAATTCTAAATTTTGGGATTTTGGGTTTTGCACTTTGGGAAGTCCTCCATGAAATTAAATTTCCACCTACCTCCATATAGATCAGATTCCTTCCACTAATTTTTGTTTTTCTATTTAAAATTGGTTTTTACTCATCATTTTTACTTGACACATTTCCTCTCACATTTAATTTTTTGTACTTTGCGACGTCTTTTTCAAGGTATGGTAATTTTTTTATTTTGTTTTTTTTGTTTTAAGGTCTTTTCCTTTGTTTTTTTTTCATTTTGTTTTCTCTTTGGTATCCCTCTATGTATGTATATTTTGAAATAACAACCCTTTTTCACAGGTTCACCAGGTTTTGCATTTCAAGTTTTCTTCAGGTATTCAGAGTTGTTCAAGCGATCCTCTTGAGTTTCCCATTTTTTCCTCAACATTCTCATTTTTCATGGTTTGGGAGTTAGCATTCTTCAGAAAAAATCCTTTCCAAATCTTTCCAGAAATTTTCAAAGAAATTTTTTGGAGTTTTCTTTCAGAGAAAATTTTCAGAGTTTTCTTTCAAAGAGGAGAAAATATTTTTGGAGTTTTCTTTTCAATAAAATCCTTTCAGAGAAACTTTTCGAGAATTTTTTTTGGAACTTTTGGCTTTAGAGATTCAGTTCAGAGAAATTTTTCAGAACTTTTTAGTTCGGTGATTCTTTTCAGAACTTTTTGGTTTAGGAATTCAAAATTTTTTCTTTCAGGTTTTTGGAATTTCTCCAACTTTGGCTTCTGAAACACAGGGCTTGATGTCTTCTTCCACTTCAAAGGGAATAGAGAATATGAAGTAATCATTTCTTGGGGTTGCTCCTCACTCCTTGTCTTTTGACTTAGGGAATATAGGGGACACTAACCTAGGGAAAATTGATTTTCCTTATTTCTGGGAAAGAGTGAAGGCTCCAAACAAGAAATCATGGATACAGGCCATCTACGATAGTGGGATTTCCCTTGCTTCTAGTTTTACCACATCCATGCCTTTCCCAAGTTCATTTTAGATGTAAAAGATCACTTTGACAAAGAATCCATATCAGTAAGAGATAATGATGATAAGGTAGTAATCCGTTTGGACCTAGAATTCTTTGAAGCAGATCCTGACATTCAAGATTATGCCAAAATTTCACCAAAGTTACCAGTGGAACATTGGGAAAATAAAGAAGAGGTATGCCCAAAGATCATGATGAAAAATTATCTAGCTAAGAGCTTTACCAAATTACCTAAAACTATGCATCGATCAGATTTTATTTAGGAGGTCGTTGATCTTATTGTGCTACTAGGCAGAGTTTTAGGTCTCCCTTCTACAAAGGAATTTTAGGAATGGATGTTTTTGTACATCATTAGCATTAATAAGAACGATGAGTTTATCTTATGGGGGAGCATATTAGTAGCTCCATTTTCTATCAATTGGGAAGGGTGTCAAATATGAAGACTTTCTACATGACATCCTTTCTAGTGTATGTTATTGCTGCTATGGGATATTTTTCTAGTTTGAATACCAGAGGTGTTTGCAGCACTTCCCAAATTTATGATTTCCATTCCCAACTCACTCTGGATGAGGGAAGCAGGCATTTCCACAGATTTAATGACACTTTCTTTGTTGTCATCCTCTAACATTTTGATAAAGACCTATATAGTCACAAGATTTTCGAGGAAGCTTTAAAAGAAGTACGGGAATGGGGAGCAATATAATTTCAATTTCCTACATTCACCTTTATGTGGATTCCTAGATTCATAGGTGCCCCAAGAAAATTGCCAAGGTGCCCCATCGAAAAATGGATTCTATTGGAATTAGTTTGATAGTTATTGGACTATATTCGAATCTAAAACAAGTGTCACAAAGCAGGAATGCATTTCCTTATTTTGATTGGTAGGTAATCTTGCCCAAATATTCACAGGGCTAAAAATGTTGAAGTAAAAATGGCTGAGGTAACCCTGTGAATCTTTCATCTGCTGACTAATTTCAATTATTGGGGTAAGTTTAGGGAAATAGGTTGGTCCAGTGCCCACGTGCCCCAATTAGAAGATATCAGGATCCATTTTTGGGATAAATACATTGTGGGACAAAGAGATTATGAAAGATTGACCCTTGAAAAGGTTCAGTAGTTCAGCTTGGTGGATGTCCCAAAGGAGGCGTGGGATAATGATGAGGTTTTAGATGTGGCATACAAAAATGATAATGTTTCTAATCAACTGTTGCCATGGATTGATTGGTATGTGGAATAATGCAGCAATACAAATGAGAGGGCGGGACCCATTCTAAAAAGGAATTTCGATTGGTTGGCCACCTTAGGGATCTCACCTAAAGGGGGAAGATCAACCTACAAATATAGGAGCTATACCAGCAATAAGCCAACCAACACCAACTAAGGGAAAAATGTCGACTCAAAAGGATCCTACAATCCCAAAAAATATTTCATTTGTTGTTGTTGGTTCATATCTCTCCAAGGCTCCTACTCCCAAGGTTAAATCTCCTGCAGCGCTTGTGACAAAAGTGGTTAAAGTCAGTGACTCCCCTAGTATCTCCCAAGATCCATCAAATTTTCTTCTTCCTCCATTGTAACTTCCAATATCTGTTCCTTCCACATCCACAATCATTTCTTCCTTCCCATCCCCTTCTTTGGCCCATGTATTCTCATCACTTCCAGTTCTATCAGTTGCGGAAAAATTTGGGTCACCCATTTCCTCCTCACTTCCTTTAACACTTCCATTTTCTTCAATCACAACCCCCAGTATTGTTATTTCAATTCCTATGGCTGTCCCTACATCCACACCATCCATCATGGCCACTTCTACTCAAATACTAACCAATGTTTCTAGTGTTCTTTCCTTATCTAATGTCTCAGGTATTGAATCTACTCTCTCATCTTCATCAGCTTTAGCCATACCAGAATGGCTATTTAGGAAAACTCCCAAGTAAAATAAGAAGGTGCCTCTGGGAGATGTTATAGATATCAATGTATTGGAGCATATTCGTAAGAGACCAAGAACTATGTCAAGTCTGACAGTTAACCCATCTGGAGAATGGGTGAAAGAATTTGCCACCCTCGTTGAGGGGAAAAATAAAGAAAAAATTATAGCTGTGGATTACCGGATATCAAAATTCTCATTGGGGAAGGCTACTCATGAAGGATCCAAGTATGATGTTCACACTGCTCTTAGGGCTATTTTGGAGAAATATGAAAAAGATAAGGCCACCAAAGATGAACTCAAATCCAACGTCAAGTAGCTCACTGCACTGCTGCGTAAAGTAACCCAACCCGCTCCATCTATTAAAGTCTTAACTACTACAGCTATGATGATTTCTTCTACAATCAATGATATTTCTTATCATGAGCTCGAGAAGATAGGCTAGAAAGGGAGATCAGTGAGTGGATGGATGGAGATAATTCTATAGGAATCCAATCCTTTAATCAAGGAATCAATTGGGATATATAATGATCTACAGGTTGTGAAAACTACTATTTCCAAAATGGATGAATCCTTTTCTAAAGATAATAATAATATAAATTTAAATTTGGCAACATGGATTGAGTTCAAATAAGAAGATCCTGACTTGCTTCTTCAGGAAGAGGTGATTGATGATGTCTCAAAATTATTTCAATATCAAAAGGCCATGGAATTTCGGTGTCAAGTATTGTAGGATTTGATCAAGAAGTTGGAGGAGAAATGAGTGGAAATTACGAATGCCTTGAATGACATCTCAGAAGAGTTTGATATTGCCAATTGTAAATTCTTCAATGAAAACATCAATGCTCTTCTTAAAGACTAGATAAAAAGAAATTTCAAGGATTTGGTGAAGCGTGATGATGAGGTCACCATAAATTTCTATAGTGACTCTATTGACCAATTGGTCTTGTGCCAAAATTTCATAGGGAGACTAAAGAAAGCTATGAATAAACTTTGAATATTTCTAGTCATGATTACAAAGGATATTGAGATGGTAGATGTAGTGAATCACTACGCATGTGGAACTAGAGATGAATAAATTTATGGAATTATTAAGTGCTTCATTGAGTATAACCATCGAATGGATGTATGGGAAGGAGAACAACAAAAGCTTGCAAGAGGATATGGTGTAGCTGAACCAAGCCTAAATTGAGATGCCATTAAAGGGTCAGATCCAAGATCTAGATCAGTCAAAGTTACGGGGTTGATTAAGTTAAACCCTTTTTAAAAATTAGCTATTTTCATGGGAGCATGTTCCCTTAATTTAATGACATTTCTATTTTTAGAAAAGTGTTAGTTAAGGGCCCAAATTTAATAGCTCAACCTAAGAAATTATAAATATTTTAATGCTTCAAGTTAGTAGGGGGAGATTTTTTTGGGAGAATTCTCTCTTCAAGCTTGGAAGAGTGCTTCAAATATTCTAAGAAACATTTTAATTATATTCAGAGTTACACATTGCTATTGAAAATCTGATTTATTGTGTTGAATGGTTAATCAATGTTTACTTTGTGGATTTATGATTCCTTAGTATGAGTGATTATCTTACCTTTATTTCAGATTATCTATTTCATGTTGTGAAGGAATAATGCAATTATCTTTCACCTCAGTTTTGAAAACTTTATTTTCCTTTTGTATTAAGTTACGTTATCATTATCCATAGTTGCAGAAATAGATGTTCAACATATGTATGTGTGGTTTCCTCATGATACATTAATTGTGTGGTTGAATCCAATTCGAAATATCCCTATGTATGCTCAAGTTTAATGAAGGAACGTATGCCCTAGTTTTTGGTATTTTGTACCCTTTCAAGTGGCGATAGGTGAAGGTGGTCAATGATGCAAGCATCACTCCCACATTAACCCTTTTAGATGTTAAACATACCTTATTTTGGTGCATCACTACCCTTAGCATAGTTTCATTTCCATAAAATATCTTTCCTTTAAACTCATGAAGATGTTAGCTTAGGGTTAAATGGTCATTTTATTTAACTAGGAGTAGTAAAGCATTCAGTTTAGGAAGAGGTGTAAATCAAGAATTTCCATGCTTGTTACCTGTCTAAGTTAATGTGCCAAACTAACCAAAAAAACCATAAAAAACTCAAATAAAGTTGATACATGATTAATTGGACAAGATTAAAAGATGTAGATGGAGAGAAAGCCTAATGGAATTAAGATGGGTGCACATGAGCAATCATGTGGAGTAGATCCAAGAAACCTGTGATGCATGAATACTTGACAGAAAAAGATGATGTTAGAAGATATAAGGTTGAACTGCCCAGAAAGCGAGTCTAGGAAATGGTTAGCTTCCTCGATGGATGTCAGTTCACGTTTTCAATTAATAATAAAGGCATACATTATAAAAGATGTAATAAAATGTTTAGATTTTCTAATTATAAGCTGTAGACAGAATGTAAAAAAAGTAGCAAAAACTAAAATAAAGTAGGAAAATGTAAAAACAAAGATGAAATTGTGTCACCTGGATTCTGTACCTTTCTATAGACTGTTCAGTGTCGATCAGATAGTGATCGGCATCGATGGTTTGAAATGGCACCAATTTGGAGAAATCGACGTCAATTGACACTTAATTGGCATCGACCATATCTAGGTCATCATCGACTAGGAAGAAATCACAAGAAGCTTTATTGATGATTGATGATGATCAGATTTTGGAGACCTGCAGGAGCTGCAGAGATGTGGATAGACATTTTGCCTTGGCTGGATGGAGAAATGGAGTCACCCAGAGGTTGAAGAACCTAAGATGATATCAATATTATGAGGGAAGAATAATGGTGCACCTCGCAGGGATTGATCTAGACAAAATTATCTCTCTTTCAATTGATAATTCTAAAGCATTCACTCAAGCTTTTCACTATTTCTCAAGTCTCTACCATCTAACTAGAATTGAGTTCAGGTCATGTATTTATAGTCAGCACCGACCGAGGTAAAATTGGTGTCATTCCAAAAAATTAGTGTCGATCGAGGACTAGTCGACACTGATTAGGGAATAGACTCCCAATGTGGCCAAAAGGGATGAGTTGTGAGGGTAAGAATATTATCCGTCCAACTCAAATACAGGAAAAATCATGTTGCCCATGGTTCCAAGAGAGGAGAAATAAGAGGATGGATGGATAATAATGACACAAGAGGTTCGGAAGTGATATGGGGTGAATAAGTAGTTGGAAAAAATGTAAAAGATACAATTACATGGTTAATGTTTAATTATCCATGGGTGAAATATAATGGGGTGGAACAAACTTAGGATAGGCATTTTAATTAGATATTTAATTAATACCCTAAGAGAGAAATAGTGATACAAAAGTGCACCGGGCTACCCAAGAATAGAACAGGTAAGAGAACACGAGGGGGACATTAAATTGAGTAACCAATTTTAGGTGTCTACATTTGCCCCTTTTTATCAAGTAACTTGTGATAAGAAATGCTACGAGACAAAAACAAGGAGTTGGAAGAAAAAGAAGAATATTGATGATGCACTCCCTCTCAAACTAGGGATGGGGTGGCCCTAAAAAAGCCAACTTGATCCCGAGTTTGAAAAAGGTAGATGAAAAATAATATAAGAGAGGATGCCCTAGCTAGATGTCTAGAGGAGATCTGATAATTGATGACGCACGTAAAAAACAAAAAAGGCAGTGACCTAAGGAACTTCACAGTAGTAGGGCAAACTAGACGGTCTTCATATGAGATGATGTTAGTGGCTACAGACTGGTGAGTTATAGGTGACTACAAAATAGTAATCAACCAAATAGTGACACATTGGTACGGACAACTAGACGGCCTTCAAACAAGATGATGTTAGTGCCTACAGACATAGCTATCTTTAGGTTCAGTAAAAAACGTGAGTTACCCATGTACAGGGAAAAAACTTGGAATGGGTGATAACACTGAAAATATATGCCTTAAAGGTGGAAATAAGGTCATAAAAATGTTCAGAATAAACAAGCAAAGCATCAACGCTTAGACAAGAAGGATAAAGCGATGGCCTCGAGAGGAGATCCACCATGGAAATCAAAATATGGCCACTACTATGGAATTTGCAATAGAAATGCTACCACACTAGGCAGAACAAGTGTGCTATGGCTGGCACATGTAAAAAGGATATAATGATGAGATACCCCAAGCGGCGAATGACAATGCAAAGCCTTTCTACGAGTGACACACACATGGGGCTATGCAAGGTTGAGAAGGAACAAGTACCTGAAATGAAAGTTACACAATGACAGAATCAATGTGTTATAGGTGACACATGCACAAGATAGGACTAATCAGACTCAGATCCATTTCAGGGAAGCCCTACCTCCCATAGATGACCATGATGATGCAGGAGTGGATGAGGGTTATGAGGCATGGATCACAATTGGAGACTACCAATTCAACATCTCATAGCATCTGCGGAGTCATACAAGGAGGATACAATGGCAGAGCTAGAGAGACTATAGGGAGAGCATGCCTCCTTGGTATAGACATGGCAAATTGATCTTGACGAGATTAGGACTCCGAGGGAGGAGAGGGACACAGTGATACATGAGAGAGACACTACTTGTTAGGAGTGGGATAAAGCTATCCAGCACAGGGATAGATATCATAGACATAGAGACATCCTCAGAGGCCAAGTATGGTGATACAGGCACCACATCAGAGTCAGGAGCATATGGTATCATAACAGGAGGACCACTAGTAGCAGTGCCGATGAGAGCACCTAGCATGGTGAGTCTGAGTACCTATCAGGCTCTCCTTGTTCCGAGGTGAGATACCACGAGGATGCCTTGACACATCATGCCCCAGATGTGCCTCATTATGGGGTGAGGAGGAGGATAGTGACAGCCACTTCTAGTGGTGCATCGGAGGGTGCGAGAACCGAGGGAGACCAAGGAGGTCATAGGGTCACGACTATAGGTACCTCTAGTTCTGTAGGTGATGGTCAGGAGGGAGAGCCCATGCCTGAGGAGGGAGGAGGAGATAGCATTATCCTTTTGTATGATTTTACTATATAGAGATGATATTTGTAGAGATATACTGATGTAGCCTCGATTGGAAGGCATTTTTGATACGATGTATACGGATCGATTTGAAGCCATTCAGATATATATATATATATATATATATATCTTTGTGTTATGTGATTGGACTCATGCTTTTAACTTTGATTGATATAGATGGATAGATGTGATTTAATTTTGATGCGTCATGGATGAATAATTGAATGAATTAACATGTTAAGACATTAATTCAATTAAATGATATGGATAGATGGATCCACATAATATGTGTTGCTTTGATGATTTAGATGAAGTAGATAAGATGAGCATAGATAGATGATAGATTTGATTGATTAAATTAACATGTTAAATGTTAATGTAACTAGATAAATAACAAATTAATATGTGTAATGTCCATTTGATTTGATGAAAAGAAAGTGATGCAATGATATTATCCTTTAGAAGTAAAAATCACTACACCTAGATAGGAAAAGGAATGATAAGTTAGTCCCCTAACCAACCATAAATAAAGACCTTGATGGTAAATCAAAAGATGATGCACATAAGGCCATGGACAAGGATAAAATAAACTTGACACTAGTTAGTCGCAAACCTAGATCTAGGAGGTTGATAAGGACGAGAGATAAGTATGCATCTCGTCAGAACACATAAAGGAGTAAATACGTACCCATATGGGGAAAATAGGGTCTCCATATGATTGAAAAGGTCTCATATCATAGCTTCATGATTTTCCTTTTGATGAAAAAACAAACTGATCAATGTGAGGTAGTTTGCTAGATATGGAAAGACTGGTCGATATGAGAAGTCTTTCAGAGATGCTAACAAGTGAAAAAACTGGCTGAGAGAGGAATTTTGTTACTACAAAGGCTCAAAATTCCATAAAACAAACAACCATCCTTCAAAGGAGTGGTTTGTATTTTGAATTTGATGGTAATCATTCTTAAAGGAATGGTCTATGTTTTTTATTTATTTGATAAGGCATGGATAGTTTTCGTTCGAAGGATCAGTCTATTTTTTGGGACTTATTATATAAATTCACCCCCAGGGTTAATTTGATAACATGCATCAAAATTCTCAAGTCTCAAGAAAATGGATTGATTCAGGGCAAAAATCATGTTTCTAGGGTCCCCTCAGATTTTTTCTAACTCCCCTGGCCGAAGAAGGAAAGAGCAAGCTCTGAGAAAATGTGAAAATTTGTAGAAGACAAGCTTGGGCCAGAAGAAATTGTGAAAATTGGCTAAGTCCTAGTCCTCGCGACAGTCGGGACATTTGGGACGTAAGGACACGAACCGGCCGAAAAGCCACCAGGCAGTCCACGTGGCAATTGGGACGATTAGGCCATAGGTACGCGCGGGACATGAAATGCTTGAATCGGCTGAAAGAAAGAAAAAATTTCTAAGTCCTTAATTGGGAGCAAGTGGGACAAAGGTATGCGGTGAACGCGAACCGGCCGAACCAGGAAAATCAAAAGAATTTGTCCCAGACAGTCCGGGAGCAAGTGGGACAAATGTACGCGAAGGACACGAATAGGCCAATTCAGCTGGAACGGGGAAATTTTGCACTGAGACATCTGGGCTGTGAGTGCGTGGAGGACACGAACCAGCTGGTTCACCAGAAACAGAGAAATTTCGTATTGGGACAGTTGGGACAAAGGGACGCATGGGACGTGGATAGCTGAAGGAGCCGAAAGCCAATCAATTGCAACGCCACGTGTCACCGGCCGAATGTGGGACAAGGAAGCCCATTTCGGGCGGATCAGAAGGATTCTATCCCAAACAGCACTTGGACATTCGAGACAAAAAGACACAAAGGGCGTGAAAAGCCGGCAGACCCGCGGACCAATCAAATCACGACACATGTCACAAGGGGGAAAGTCCAAAAGTCAAAGGACGAGGTTTCAAGCACTGACCCGAGCCAATCAAAAGAGGACACGTGTCCAATGAAGTAGGAAAACCCATGGGACAGGGAAGGAGAGAGAATTACGCATCCAATCAGCGCTTGACACATGTCATCTAGGCGGTAGAGTGTGGGAAAATTTCAAAACACATTTTCACCTGTTTTGTGCCCTAAATCTTCAGATCGACATATCTTTCGATCCAGAGCTCAGATTTGCACGTTCTTTATATCAACAGAAATCTTGTGAAATTATCTACATGATTTTGGGGTTAATCTTGAGTTTTGGTGCAGTCTGGAGAGAGAAAATTGAGAAACAGATTTGACGCGTGTTCATGGCCAGAAGTGACATTTCAACGACCAGATTTAATGCAGAATGGGTCGCATTCTCCTGTAATCTGGTCAAAATGATAGGGTATGGGTTTGTAAGGTCCCCCATGCCATTTTAATGCATCTACAGTCAAGGAGGGATGGGCTCTCATGTTTTTGTACATTTCTGTCCCCTGGGCTCGACCCATGCAATGTAAAAGCTAGATTTGGCTCATTTCTAAGGGGGAACACATTTTTGGACATAGCAGTCTTCTTCTTTCACCTCCAGCAAGTGATTGATGCAAGGATAAGACCTCTCCAAAGATTGTAATAGTTTTTACCTCTCTGAGGGTGTAATGCGTGTTTTGACACTGAAATGATAATGCAAGCTCTGTGAATGGGATTCAGTCCTCTGTTTGTATTATTTGCTTCATTTCAGATCCTAAATTATACCTTATCAGTCTGTGTATGTTTTTTATGTTGTGAACTTTGATCTGTGTCTATTTGCATGACAAATATGTTTCACCACTCCTTTTGGTGCATCACCATCTTTAGTTAGTTTCAATTTTTGCATTTCTATCCCTGTCTCCTTGGCAGTTAGAGTAGGATTAGGATCTAAACCTCTGTAGTTGTGCAAAATATAGATCTAAATCAGAGGAGTTTGAGGAACCAACCTCTAATCTGGAGATTCCTCTCTCAGTTTCACAAGTCCCCACACTTGGAGAGAGGTTTCCATGTTGTGCAATCACACTAGATGCTAGAGTGATCACCCTAGAAGCCTGATCTGCATCCAGGGGTGCTGTGAGTCTGTAACAACAGTTTTGGCACACCCGGTGGGACACTAGAGGTCTCATTTTTATTGCAGCAAAGTTGATATGCATCTGCTGTAGTTTTCTTGCTTATAAGAGCTATTATTTGCATATCTGGTGACTCCAAGGGGAAGAATCAACTGGTTTCAGTAGTGCAGGCCTGAAAACTCATGAGAAGAATCACCACAAGGTCAAGAGTTGGAGAAGAAGAAGTGTTGTTTGAATACCTGCAATTATCTCCAAGAAGAAGGCAAAGGGGAAGAAGGATTCAAAGGTCTCCATCTCCACCAAACAGAACTCTCTCAACTCCTCCACCTAGTAGACCTTTCATTCAGTCATACAAGGGTTTTAAGACCAATTAGAATGGCACAAAACAACCCCTACGTCAACTTCATAGGCAGCAGCCCACTTGCTCTCAATGCACAACATCCAGTTCCTATTGCAGCCTTGAAGAACATTCCCTACTTCACTGGAGAAAATCAGACTACTCCAGGTGATCATGTTAAAGATATTGCTAACCTTTGTGCAATCCATGAAATCAATGAAATGCAAGTGGCTGTCAAGTTACTGGCATCTTCATTCAAGGGTAAAGCATTGCAATGGTTTAGAAGCCTTGGAGTTGGTTCTATCACAAATTGGAATCAGCTGTGTATAGCACTTCACGAGAAATTTGGAGAGAAGGGAGACAACTTGTCTCTTTTGGAGCAGCTGACAACTATCAAGAGAGCCCCCAATGAGCAGCTGACTGATTTCAACTTTGGATTTCAAAGGTCTTGGGATAGAATTCCAGTGGCAGTCAGGCCAACAGCAGAAGGTGCTTTTCTCTACTACCTTAAAGCTTTGAATTCTGATATTTCTATGTTAATTCAATCTATGGGAGGCACAACCTTACCTGCTGCTTATAGCATTACCATTAGAGCCGAAAACTGTCTTATTCAAGCTGGTAAACTGGCTCCTAGGCCTCCCATGCCCTTGTATCCAAACTTAGAAAATCCAAGCACTAGTCAAGCACCCACTTTGGCTCCTATTCCCACTCCTAGAAACCAAAGTTCAAGTGAAACTTCTACTTCATCCTCTAGTGCTTCAAATGAACTCCAAGAGGTCATGAAGCAATTGCAAAATTTGGGAAATGAGCTGGTTACTATCAAAAGACAGCAAGCTCAAAGTGCTAGACCGTATCAGCCTCAAGCACAGTACCAGGCTAGGCCCCCATACCAACAAAATAGGTCACCAAATCAGGCTGCAAATCAAAATCAAAGCCAAGTAAGGCCTCCCGCTAATAGACCATTTCAACCCTATAATCCAAATGTTGTATCTGCTTCTAAAGCATTAGTGCCAGTCCAAAATAACATGGCCCAAGAATATGATTGGTGTTTCTCGTGTAGTCAGCCACACAACCAATCAATGTGCTTTAACGGTGCATTAAATCAAGCTCTGATGGTGCAAACCATTGGTGGGTCGCAAGAGTCCAGCCATGAAGGAGATCAGTAGCAAGAAGCACCTCAGCAAGGAACATCTCCGAATGAAACTACTCTTGTCAATTGGTAGGCTGAAGATTTCTGTGGTATGAATCAAATACCCTCTCAAAGTGTTGCAGCCAACACAAGGTCAAAAAGGAGAAATTTGGGTGAAGAACAACCATTAGCCCCAAATAATTCATGACCTTCTGTCACTCCACAAATGTTGGCAAACAAAATCCCAGTTTCAAACATGCACAAGGAGCAGCCAAGAACAGCTCCTAGGCCAACTCAGATGCCAGTTGATGCTGCCCATGTGCAAGGAATGAATGTGCAAGCTAGGGGACAGCAGAGGGATGCTTCATCCCCATTCAACATCATTGATCAGATGAAGAAGAAAAATGTAAACATATCAATGTGGGAATCACTATCCATCCCAGGACAAAGAGATTTGCTACAAGCTGCCATGAAGGACTAGTCAACTTCGAATCATCAGGTCCAAATGCAAGAGAAGGTACTCACAAATGTTGCCCAGCCTAAAGGAAATCATGGAGGACAGCAAGGTAAAATGTTGAAGCCCCCTTCATTCTATGTTTCATTGATCATAGGAGATAAGTTGGTACATAATTGCATGATTGACTCTGGGGCAAGTAGTTCAGTAATGCCCAAGCAAATAGCTGATCAGCTAGGGCTTCAATATGAAGTCATCTCCAAGGGTGTAGTGCAATTAGATGGGACAACAGTGACAACGGTTGGAGTAATCAAAGGTTTGAGCCTCACACTACACGCATGTCCCAACGTAATAGTGTTACAAGATGTGTCAGTCATAGACCTGCCACCACTCTTTGCATTGTGCTTATCAAGAGACTTCACTGCTAAAATTGGAGGCTATCTTTCGGTGGATTGGTCACACATGTTGTTCAGAACAAGGTATGGAACTAAGGCTACAATCAGGTCTGAACCTATTGCGAACTTTCACATTGAGCCTTACACTACCAGCCAAATCAATACCAACTGTTCAGCGTTTGATCAAGAAGATTATCCAAGCACTGATGAAGCTGACACCAAGGTTGGAAGCATCCCAGATTTGACTCTTGATGAATGGGCAAGCAAGGTGCATGCTTTTGATCCTTATCAAGAAATAGAAGAATCTGAGCTAGGAGTTTATTGTTTACATGAAGAGAATCAACCTCTCCCTAGCATCACCAAGCCAGATCATAAAGACAAGAATGAAGTATGGCAATTGTTCTTTGATGGGTCAAGGAGTAGACAAGGTGCAGGAGGAGGAGCTATGCTCATTTCACCACAAGGTATAAGGTATTACTCAGCTTTTCGTTTCCAGTTTTCCTGTTCAAACAACACAGCTGAGTATGAAGCCTTAATTCATGGACTGCACTGGGCAATGAAGAAAGGCATCAGGAATTTACAAGTATTTGGTGATAGTGAGCTGATTGTAAACCAAGTCAAAGGAAAAAATGCTGCCAAAAATGATCTGTTGAAGAACTACAAAAATCAGGTATGGGATCTTATTGAAGATTTTGAAGCTTTTAGCATCAATTCCATCCCAAGAAAAAAGAATGAAGCCGCTGACAGGCTAGCAGCAATTGGGGCTGCGTTTGACGTTGTAGAAAGTATCAAAAGTGAGAAATCTCAGCCTCATATCAAATTGGTTGTAAGACCAGCTGTTCCGGATAACAACACAAGTTGGCAAGTCTTCGAGAATGATCAGCAAATTGTTAATTTCCTACAAGAAGAAGCTGAGTTCTCCACCAGAAATCAAGACAAGCTAGAGCAGCAATATGGTGATCAGGTAGTACAGCTGAGAACTAACAAATTACCAAAAGGCCTCATAACCTTGGAGTCAATCTTCAACCTGAATGATCAGTTCCGGAAGGAGAAAGCAAACATTCAAGTGAAGGGTGAAGATTCAGAGCCTATTTTAGTGGAAGAAGGCAAAACATTGCAGATTGGCAAAGTAACATACCTCACAAGAGAAATCTGATTTTGTTCAGCTTTGTCAAGAGTTCCTAGATGTCTTTGCTTGGACTTACAAAGATCTAAGAGGTTTCAACCCAAAGCTGGCACAACATACTATTGAGCTGGATCCAGAATCCAAGCCTGTCAGGTAAAAGCAAAGGCCAGTCAATCCCCATATTGAACCTCTCATGAAAAAAGAGTTAAGCAAGCTTATTGAGGCCAAACATATTCCCGATCAAGCACTCAAGCTGGGTTGCAAACTTGGTTCCGGTCAGGAAGAAGAATGGAGAAATCAGGTTGTGTGTAGACTTCAGAGACCTGAACAGAGCATCTCTCAAAGACCATAATCCACTTCCTTCCATGGAGCAAATATTGCAAGTAGTAGTCCGGTTCAGAAAGGTTCTCACTACTTGATGGCTACTCAGGCTATAATCAGATTAATGGTGAAGGAAGAAGATCAGTTCAAGATGGCTTTCACCACCAAATGGGGCACCTATGCCTACAAGAAGATGCCATTTGGCCTATCAAATGCTGGAGCCACTTTCCAAAGGGCAATGGATATGGCATTCAAGGGGTTGATCAATAAAATAGTTCTGATATACCTAGATGATATCACTGTCTTCTCAAAGAATGCAGTAGACCATCTCTTTCACCTCAGGCAAGTGTATTTCAGAGGTGTAGAAAGTTTGGAGTGTCTTTGAATCCCAAGAAGTGCATATTTCTTGCACATGAAGGAAAGCTCCTTGGCCATATTGTCTCCAAGGAAGGATTAGCAATTGATCCAGAGAGGGTTGAAGCCATAAGAGCACTACCATTGCCAAGTCATAAGAAGGCCCTTCAAAGCTTCTTAGGAAGGATCAATTTTGTCTGCAGGTTTGTTCCAAACTTTGCAGCCCTTGTCAAGCCCATCACCAAAATGTTAAAGAAGAAAATGGCTTTTAAGTGGATAGCAGAAGGCAAGGAGAGTCTTCGAAGCAATCAAAGAAGCTATCTCTCAAGCACAAACTCTCATCAACCCAGACTTCTCCAAGGATTTCATCCTCTATGCATTTGGAGGTGATGACACTATTTCTGCCATTCTAGTACAGCAGAATAAAGATAATGATGAGCACCTCGATTGCCTTTCTTCAGCCAGAGCCTAGATGACTGCGAGGTGAGGTACTCTTTTATTGAAAAACATGTACTTGCAGTAATCAGAAGCTTGAAGAAATTCAAGCATTTAGTCTCAAACAACAAGGTCTAGTTGCTGGTCTCACATGCTGGGGTTAAGGACTTCCTCCTTAACAAGGATTTGAATGAGAAAAGGGCAGGTTGGATCACCCGTGTCATGGAGTATGACATTGAGATCAAGATCACCAAGCTGGTAAGAGGGAAAGGATTGTGTGAGCAGCTGGTTTTGGGGAAGCAAAAAGAAGTATGCAACGAAGAAGAAACTATTTTGACAGTCCAAGACAGCCATGAGCCAAGTGGCAATCAAGAAGAAGACAATGCTGCCCCAACTCCTTGCTGGACCCAAGGTATTATGCACTTCCTAGGCACAGGCCTATGCCCTCCAGAGATGAGCAAGACCCAAAGGAGACACTTCAGATTGTAGGCTGTCCCGTATGCCATTGTTGATGGAGTTTTGTTCAAAAAAGATGTAAATGGAGTGCTGCTGAGATGCATTAGCACAGGTCAGATTCAAAGGGTGTTGGAAGAGTTTCATGGTGGACCAGCTGGTGGCCATTTTGCACCAAGAGTGACAGCTCTAAAAATCATGAAGGCTGGTTATTATTGGCCTAAAATCTTCAGTGATTGCTATGCATGGATCAAGAGGTGTAAGAATTGTGCATTCTTCACAAGAAAAGAGAGACTTGCAGCCCTCCCATTGCATCCAATATCAGTTGACCAGCCATTCATGCAATGGGGTTTGGACTTCATTGGAGTCATTAATCCCAATTCAAGCCAAGGGCACAAATGGATTTTGACAGCCACAGACTACTTCACCAAATGGACAGAAGTAGTAGCACTCAAAGAGGCAAATGAGTCTAGCATCTTAGACTTTTATGAGGGGATAACAACCAGATTTGGTGTACCTGCTACAATAATCTCTGATAATGCATTGGCATTCATTGGATCTAAGGTGACTGAGTGGGCTGTCAAGAACGATATTTACCTAAGCACTTCATCAAACTATTACCATTAAGGTAATGGCCAGGCCGAGTCTACAAACAAGAACTTGTTGAGGATCATTAGAAGGAATCTTGATGAGAATCAGAGGTCTTGGCATACCAAGCTGAAATCAGCCTTATGGGCTGATAGGATAACTCCCAAAAGATCCACAGGTAACTCTCCATTCAGGCTTGTCTATGGAAGAGAGGCAATCTTGCCCATGTCACTTGAGTTGCCAACATTGGAACTCATGAAACAGCTGGAGTTGCTAGAGTTTGAGCCCATGGAGGTGAGGTATGCAGAGTTGATGGAGCTGTAAGAGATCAGAAATCAGGCATCCCAAGCAATGGAAAAGGATCAAGCTTTGATCAAGAAGACCTTTGATAGGAAGGCCAAAGATAGATCTTTTCAAGTTGGAGATCTAGTGTTGAAATGGGATGTGGATAGAGAAAAACCGGGAAGGCATTCAAAATTTGATGCCATTTGGAGTGGTCCATACATGGTCACAAAGTGCAAGAACAACAATGCTTTCCAATTGGCCTCATTGGATGGTGAAGAACTGCAGATTCCAGTCAATGGAATCTATCTCAAGCGTTGCTTCTAGAGGGAAGTTCACTACCTTTGTAAATATTAGATTAGATTTTCTTTCCTCCAAGTGCTTGCACACATTGTTTTGCTGTAGGTTAGTTTTATTTTCCCTAAGTGCTTTGGCACAGCTTGCTGTCCATGGAGATGTTTAGCAGTCCTTGCTTTCATAAGGAGACATTCCATCTTCCTCCTTACACATTCTGAGTCAGTTAGGGTTCTAAACAGAATATTTGATGACTCCATGCCCAATGGACTACTTCAGGCAACTGGTATCTTCTACCTAGCAAGCAGGTAACCCCGCTGAGTCACCAAAATTGTTATCCAAATTCACCCCCCAGGGTTGATTTGATAACATACATCAGAATTCTCAAGTCCCAGGCAAATGGATTGATTCAGGGCAAAAATCATGCTTCTAGGGTCCCCTCAGATTTTTTCTAACTCCCCTGGCCGAAGAAGGAAAGAGCAAGCTCTGAGAAAATGTGAAAAAAGTGGCAAAAACAAGCTTGGGACAGAAAAAATTGTGAAAATTGGCTAAGTCCTAGTCCTTGCAATAGTCGGGACATTTGGGACGTAAGGACGTGAACCGGCCGAAAATCCGCCAGGTAGTCCACGCAGCAATTGGGACGATCTGTGCCATAGGTACGCATGGGACAAAAGTGCAAAATGCCCAAATAGGCCGAAAGAAAGAAAATTTTTCTAAGTCCTTAACCGGAGCAAGTGGGACAAAGGTACGCGGCGGACGCGAACCGACCGAACCGGGTGAATCGGAAGAATTTGTCCTAGATAGTCTGGGAGCAAGTGGGAAAAAGGTACGCGAAGGACGTGAATCAGCCGGTTCGGCTAAAATGGGGAACTTTCACACTAGGACATCTGGGCCATGAGTGCGCGAAAAAGGATGCAAACCAACCGGTTCAGCCCAAAACAAAGAAATTTTGTACTGGGACAGTTGGGACAAAGGGATGCGTGGGATGCGGATAGCTGAAGGAGCCGAAAACCAATCAAGCAATGCCACATTTCACCAGCTGAATGTGGGACAAGGAAGCCCATTTCAGGCGGATCAGAGGATTTTATCCCAAACAGCACTGGGACATCTGCGACAAAAAGATATGCGAAGGGCGCGAAAAGCCGGCAGACCTGCAGACCAATCAAATCACGACACGTGTCACAAGGGGAAAAAGTCCAAAAGTCAAAGGGCAAGGTTTCAAGCACTGACCCGAGCCAATCAAAAACCAGGACATGTGTCCAATGAAGCAAGAAAACCCATGGGATTTTAGGGAAGGATAGAGAATTACACATCCAATCAGCGCTTGCCACATGTCATCCAGGTGGCAGAGCGCGAGGAAAATTCAAAACGCATTTTCACCTGTTTTGTGCCCTAAATCTTTAGATCGACATATCTTTTGATCCAGAGCTTGGATTGGCACGTTATTTATATCAACGAAAAGCTTGTGAAATTATCTACATGATTTCGGGGTTAATCTTGAGTTTTGGTGTAGTCTGGAGAGAGAAAATTGAGAAACGGCTCTGACACGTGTTCATGGCCAGAAGTGACACTCCATCGACCAGATTTAATGCAGAATGGGTCGCATTCTCTTGTAATTTGGTCAAAATGACAGAGTATGGGTTTGTAAGGTCCCCCATGCTGTTTTAATGCATCTGCAGTCAAGGAGGGATGGGCTCTCATGTTTTTGTACGTTTCTGTCTCCTGGGCTCGACCCATGCATGTAAAAGCCAGTTTTTGGCTCATTTCTAAGGGGGAAACATTTTTGGGCATAGCAGACTTCTTCTTTCACCTCCAGTAAGTGATTGATGCAAGGATCGGACCTCTCCAAAGATTGTAACAGTTTTCTTTTACCTCTCTAAGGGTGTAATGCATGTTTTTGACACTGAAATGATAATGCAAGCTCTGTGAATGGGTTTCAGTCCTCTGTTTGTATTATTTGTTTCATTTCAGATCCTAAATTATACCTTATCATTCTGTGTATGTTTTATGCTGTGAAATTTGATCTGTGTCTATTTGCATGACAAATATGTTTCACCACTCCTTTTGGTGCATCACCATCATTAGTTAGTTTCAATTTTTGCACTTCTACCCGTGTCTCCTTGCAAGTTAGAGTAGGATTAGGATCTGAACCTCTATAGTTGTGTAAACATTAGATCTAAATCAGAGGAGTTTGAGGAACCAGCCTCTAATCTGGAGATTCCTCTCTCAGTTTTACAAGTCCCCACACTTGGAGAGAGGTTTCCATGTTGTGCAATCACACTGGATGCTAGAGTGATCACCCTAGAAGTCTGATCTACATCCAGGGGTGCTGTGATTTTGCAACAACAGGACTAGGATAGCATCTTTTTTTTTGAGCTTTGGAAGAAGCTAAGTTTAGACTAGGATAGATCAAATAGAGGGAAAGAAAATGTTTATAAGCACGTACTCATGCCCCTAGTGGATTTGATCAAGATGAACACCTAGGGCAGATGAAGTAGTGATTAAGGTATTCCTATCATGAGATCCCGACAAAAAAATCCATAAGGAAAATGCCATGAGTAGAGCCATGGTACTCATATTTAAGGTATAAAAAGAAATAACATGGAGAACCACATAGTTCCAGAAATGCATGACTGGTTGTAGATGGATGAAAGACCTATTTCGGGACTAAGATCATGTAAGATAGATTTTAACAGTAGAAGGGCCTTAGATGCAAAGCATTAAGAGGTTACATTTCAGTTTCTGTATACCATCCATGGAAGATAGGAAATAAGCCTTGGAACCATACTTTTGAGTGAAAAACGTAGGGTCCCATCTAGTTAGGAGCAAACTTACCACGTTGACTCCATTCCAGAGTAGTGACATTTTGATTTTATTTAAGAACAAGATCACCAACTTGGAAGTCACGCTGCTGAAAATGCTTGTTATAAGCATGTTTGACATGCTAAAAATAGACTTGATGATGTCCAAGAGCATTGAGATGACTTTCATCTAGCAACTCAAACTGTGCTAGATGGTTTTGACGATAGTCTTCATCAGAAGAAAATTCTCTAAGAGAGACATGAAGAGAGGGAATCTGGACTTCCAAAGGAAGGATAGCCTTAGAACCATAGATGAGAGAGAAGGGAGTAGCACCGGTAGGGGTACGAATGCTAGTCCAATAAGCCCAAAGACCAAAAGGGATGTGTAAATGCCAATCCCTACCAGCTCGAATAGTTAAGGTTGCACAGGATATTATGCAACAGTTATTATTAGATGCTTCGATGACTTGGCTTTTAGCAATTGTGGATTTTTATGTTCACACAAAATATAAGTTCCATATGGGTTGTAGGTGTCACAAAGTTTCATATATAGCCATTTATTTTGGACAGACTTAGCCATTTTCTTTTCTGAGTTTGTGAGGAATTTCAAAGCGGTAAATGATTTAGCTTGATAGATAAATTCACCATTCAAATTTAAAATATTTCTTAAGAAAAGAGGAATAAGCCTCCACCCATTTAGTGAAGTATTCTTTAGTAGTACAAGTATACTGAGTGATTTCCACCATACAAAGAACCACTGATTGATGAGACCAATGAGATCTATACCCCATTGTGAAAAACACCAAAAATTCACTGTAGTTTGAAAAAAACTTAACTAGGGTTCTTAGTGTAATCATTAGCGTGTTGATGACACTTGACACTCCTAAATCAAGTGATCATGTCCGTAGTAGTTTTGGTTTAGCCAAACATGTGAGCCAATGGTACAATATTCTGTTTGTCTACAGTTAGGATGCAGAGTTAGATATGGCCAAACCACCAAATTCTGATACACCATAGATACCGTCGTGGACCTCCTGAATGGCACTTAGATGATTCGGGGGTTTTGAGGCACCTAAGAAATAGTACCCTCAATAACCACGTTTGTCAAAGGACTCTCAACATAGAATAGCATTCAGCGATTTTAAAATGGTCATATGTATAAAATATTTTCTATCCCATATGGAAAACTTCAAATGATAAGAGTGGATTATATGCCTCTAGAGGTTCATAGATAATCAAAAACGTTTCTAGGATACCACTCTTCTTGAGTGTTTCTCATGTGACCGTTGATTGAAGTCAACCGTCATGCCCCTATCATACTGGTTTAAATAGATACTGCCAAGAGAACACATAAAGTCATTTCTCTTTAGTGAATGGAGGAATAAGGGAGATTCCAAATATTTCATCTATATCCTTAACATATCAGTTTGCAGTGCAAGGTTTTTTTTATTATCCTAGGTCATCATTGGCCCACTAAGTCCAAAAGACAGGTAATTGAAGTTAAAAGATGGACGGTATCGTGTTTGTTTTTAGGAAAAGGAGTGAAAGTACAATTCCTTTGCAAAACTGATAGAAAACAATGACTTGATTCATTATGGAGCTTAATGATCTCACCAAAGATGTCGAACTATGGACAATCAACTCCAAGATTAATGGTATTAATGAATGCCTAGATACATGAGGGCTTCATCTTCAGCCAGGTTATTGGTACATTCAAAGTTCAGCTTTTGTGTGACAAGAGGAGAGGTGCACCCCAAGGAGGAATCATGATGAAACCTGAAACTCCCCCTTGTCTGACACTTGAAACGTAAGGTCAACTAATAGTTTTACATTAACATGGAGTTACAGACCAATATCGATTTGTTGCTATGTACTCCTTTTAAGACATTGAGTGAGGGGGCCATTTCAATGTCTAGAAGAGGGGCTCCAAATTAAATCTAACATGCATCTATGTTATAACTTGATTCTTGTATATGTTTATAATTATTAGTTATATCAAAGTAAAAAATGGTCAAAGATATATCAAATGAAAATATAACCAACTAAATGATAATATGCGAATGAGAATAGAGGTTTCACCATATGAGGTAAAATATAACAATTTAAATGGTCATATCATTTAGATAATGTATATTTCTTATTCTAAGGGGTATAACCACCAATCTTCTCCCACCAAGGTTGTTTGTTAATTTGCTTTGCATGATCATGAAGGCACAAGTTATTTTCAATTTTTTTTACCATGGTTATAGGTTATGAGTATGCTTGTAATTCAACTTTTTTACTTTTTCAGTTGTTATATTTTTCATCCATATCATCTCAAAATATATAATACCATACCATGTACCAACACAAATGTTGGTATGATCCTTACCCTACCAAATGAGATATGTGTAACCGTTTTCTCGTAGACAGAAATGAGAGAGGATCATCAAAGGCCTTTTGGCCAATGTTCCATCCCATTCAAAATCGAACATTCTTAAGGAGGAGATGGTGAATTAATAAGGCTGAAACGGTCGAAAATTGTGAGAAAAACGGCGCACTGATTGAAGACGTCCTTGGAGACTGCGGAGTTCTTAAGTTAGAAGGGGAGGCATATCAAGGATAGCCTTTATTTGGCGGGTCCCCTTTCAATACCACTGAATGGAAATGATTAAAACCTTAAAAGTTGACTAGTGAGAACCGCCAAACCGAACTGAGCTGGATTTAGACGAAGACAAAAGCGGCTAGCCTCTCAAAAGAGAGGGGGCCAAGGATGAAAAGATGATCCGGCGATGTTGGACTTAACGAGAGACGTCAACGTAATTTCCATAGTTTGGTAAGAATCATGGAGATGTAGGTCATGCTCACTGATAGGTGGCCCTGCGTTCTAAGACCGAAAGGCATGACAACGATAACAAAGGGCCCCCCAAGGAGTATGAAAGAAAGTCTTATGTTGATCTCCTGGTTGCGATGAGAATTTGATTATACCAGAGAAACAATCCATAAGAGAAAGCATCTCATGGACCGCAGCTTAAATCCACGAGTTGCGATATTAGGTAGAGGAAAATCATCTTTGGACAAGCCAGATTAGATCCCGGAAGTCGTCAAATGCAAATTTTCCCAGTAGCTTTAGTTATGGTACTACATTGGCAACCCATTGTTGTATAATCAATGGGTTTGGATGGAAGGTAGCCGGAGAGCAAGTGCGGTAACTCTTCTTTAACAAGAAGGGTACTCTAGGTGCATTTTCCGTCTAATTTTTGTTTAACTGGTTGATGTGGGAAGAGTAACGATATGGGACCACAATATCGGGATCGAGTCCGGGCATATCCTCATATGACCAAGCAAAGCTTGACGATGGTTGGAAAAGAAAGTGGTTAAATCTCCTAACTCGGGATTAAGGGATGGCCGGACCTTAATGATGCGAGGGTCTTCAGAAGTCCCTGGATATTAGGTCGACAGTGGCTTTGTTGAGAAGCGTAGACGATGGTGTCAGAAGGACTAGTCTTGGAGATTATGAATCTCTGCACCTAGATAGGTTGAGGACAGAATATCCCGCCAGTGGCATAGTGTTGACAGTGGGAGAGGTCGTTTCCAAATATTTCAGGGAAGATTAACGGTATGGAAGCGGACCGGTGTTAGTCTTATAGGCTAGCGGCCCTAAGGAAATGGTATTTATTGGATTATAAAAAAAAAGTTAAGGTGGATGGAAATAATGTCATGTCCACACGGAGGATGCTTCTGAACTTAGAGGGAGAAGATGGTTCCTCATAGGAAGAGGGCTCATCTGAGAGAGAATAGTGATAGTGGCTTTTGAAACGAGGTTTTAAATCCTCAAAAACCAATTTTTGATGTGGCATGAGATAGGAATGGATGTTGAGGTCATGCTACACCTTGTTCATATTTTCCTAGGCAAACCCTCCACGCGCATCGTATAAATAAGCGTTTTTCTGACAACGTGGGATTCTGTAGATATCGAACCTGTTAAGTAAGGTTTGGGCCTTTAGGAGGAGAATCTGGGCGATGATATGAGGCGTATCAAGACCACCATAGAGGAAATTAGTATGTTGATGGGCAGACCAATGTTGACGATGCGACCGATGACATGGTATGATACTCAGGTTGTTGTCGATCTACCATACTCAATAGGATTGAGAGGGGCGTCGAAAGAAAAGAGAGGAAGCTTCTCCCAGTGAGAAACGCGAATTGTCTTCTAGAGTTTGAAATCCGGTAGTTTGGTGCAGGTATGGTATGGAAGAAGATGACGGGCCCAGTCAGGAGAAGAATATTTTCCTTTAGAGGGGGCAGAACTCGTGGTCATGTCACATTGGTGGAGGGAAAAGGATCTCCTGGATGATTATAATATTTTGCATCATATTGATTATTTTAAGGCATGATTGGAGGGGGATGGGATCAGGACAACAAATGCATGCGCGAATCCAGGAGCGTCCGAGGATCATATTTATAGTGGGAATTTCCTTCGACAATGTAGAAGAGTTCAATTGAAGCAAGCTTCTTACCTACTCGAATGGGTTAAGACCAAAGTCTAAAGTAACTGCTAATGATCGTTAAATGATCGCAAGGGCGAAAGGCGGGGGTGACACTAGTTCTTTGGAATTTAAGTGCTCAACTGTGTGCGAGGAGCATGGAGATGACATTGAGTGCAAGCTCCACTGTCGATCATAACGCGTTTTAAAGGTGCGGCGTGGTCGAGTTGGATGCTGATAAGAGGAGGGAGCCTACAAATTTCCCTTTTGAAGAAGAAGAAGAAACGAGGAGGAATTCCGAATTTTCAAAAGAAATGGCGGGTGGGTTGATGGTCTATTCAACCAACAACCCAACTAGAAGTGGCTGGGGCTCATTGAATTTACTGCGATGCGACGCAGGGATACAATCAGAGCCTGGCGATGTTGTGGGAGGATTGGATGAGGTAAAAAAGGAGACATTTTTGACCGGACCTGGGTGAGTGTTTCATAAC
Source organism: Taxus chinensis (assembly GCA_019776745.2). Lineage (NCBI taxonomy): Eukaryota > Viridiplantae > Streptophyta > Pinopsida > Cupressales > Taxaceae > Taxus > Taxus chinensis. The sequence goes on from JAHRHJ020003296.1 coordinate 202,924, forward strand.
AATCTCCTCAAACTGACACGGGGAATTTGAGCCAGAGGGGCAGCCACGAATAGAGACCCAAGGTCATTGGGCTTAATAGACGGAGGAAATCCTTCGGGGGTTGCACATTATAAATGACAAATGTGGTCGAGATGTGTAGATGAAGATGGATATCATGGTTGGAGTTCTAGGGCGATATGGATTGGTCAAGTGAGAGTGGAGATCATATAGGTATGAGGTGGATTGTTGGGCTCAGATGGGGCTAAGATGGCAGGAGAACTTGTTCCTCCTCATTCCCGCAAAAAGGAACTTTCTCAAAAGGTGCGTTGCACAGCTTGAAGAGCTTTAAATCCCTCAGTTATCATGACCCGGGGGGTAGGTACGGGTGGTAGGCAAATTAGATCAGATTAAACCAGGGTAGGTTTAACTCCTTTAGGGTTATAGGGTTAATCGGAGGAAGGGATATGGATGAAGATGGGATAAGTTGGCGAAGGAAGGAGTGCGGTGTAGTTTTGTAGACCCCAGTTAGATGGACAGATGAGGATAGAGGCGATGAAGGTTTTGCTCTTTTGCACCTCTTACAGAATGACCGAGGCAAAAGACTGACATTTCGGTTTGACAGTCTTTTTAAAGGATCATCTTATCTTTTGGGAAAATTGGAGGAGCAGTCGTGGACTTGAGAATGGAAGAGTACGGAGACATGATTGATTTTGGTGGGAGGAGGAGCCCTAAATAGAGTGTGAAGATGACGGAAGATGTGACAAGTGTTGTGGTCTTCCAAGATAAAGAGAGGTTGTTGGTTGAATAATGTGATGGTTTAGATAATGTCGATTTCGATGAGGCAGAAGATCCCAAAGAGGTGTATCGGGAGGGACATAGGACGCCCTGGCTTTGTAATGAAGATGATGATCCTGATAGAAGAGACCTGGGTGGATATTGTTAGAGGTTAAATCCGCTTTTCGGGGTGTTGGTGAAGAAAAGATGTGTTTGGTAGAGAAGATGATGTTTTTTATAAGGTGTAGAAAAAAGAGCATTCACAGCGGATAAACAATTTTTATGGGGCGTTAGTTCGAGAGAGATTTTTGTGGGAAAGCACCCATGGGTCTGATGGTTCGAATATGTGCTGTCCTTTTCAGGGATGGTGACAACTTCAACGGCATAAGGGTGATTGTCACCTTTTCGGAGGAAGCAAGGTGGGAGGTATTGATGGCCGAATTAGGGATTTTTGGTTGTTCGCGGTTTAAGTTCTCAGGAACCGAGCGTATAGGTGTTGGTCGACCTTTTGATTTTCCTTTAATGGCGAAGCAGCACTAGTGGTGGAAGAAGTGGAGTGATACAGTGATGAAGAAGGTAGTTCTTTGCGAAGGGACTATTCTGGTGTTTGTAGTAAACTTATGGGTGGAACTACTGTTGAAAAGAAGACGAAGAGTCAAAATCGAAGATGGAGATGCTTCGCGGAGTGGAAAATTATAGGTACGTTTCACCAGGGGCATTAGTTGCAGCGAGAAGTGGGAGAGACACAGAAGTAGATGTATATGCTAGTGGAAACTCGAAGGGAGTAATGCCTGAGCATTGAAAGAATGTTCGATGATGAGACAGATGAGGATGACACTGTCTCGGGTAGGATGAAGGTGTGAGTGAGACAAAGGGGTGGAGAAAGATGAACCCGTAGCTCGCAATGTAGGAATAGTAGGAAGACGAGCTATTGAAGAGGGTGGAAATTTCAGTGATGGCGGAGTGGAAGAGGTTTTGATGCGGTGATGTGTTCGCAGATGGATGGGTGTCAGAAGCAGATTCTTCAGAGAGATGAAGTTGATCGATGAGTGTTTGGTTTGAGACTCTGAAGATATGGTTGGGAATGATTTAGGAAAAGGTGTTTAAAAACATCCATTGCTGATTGGGGAGCATTTGGGGTATGATCCAGAATGAGCTCGCCTTTATCAATGAATTTCTGGGACAAGATTTTGAATCCTGACATCGTTCGATGTCATGACCTTTGGTTCATGATAATGACAGGAAATCATTTTCTCTCTACCGAAATGGA